>VUYV01000223.1:1278554-1361812 GCA_008711295.1 Anarhynchus alexandrinus
GGGGGGGTGGTCGGTGCTCGACTCACAGTGGGTCCCCCACCACGACCGGCTTGTTGGGGGGGGGCCGGGCGGCGGGTCCCACGGTCGCGGGTGGCCGTGGGTGACGGCGGGGCCGCCCCCCCCAGCGGCGTTCAGGGGCGAGGCGGACTCTCCCTGTGCTTGGGGCGGGGAGGGGGGGTGACACGGAGGACGCCGCCGTCGCGATATTCGGCTTCTCTTAATTACCGGCCAGATGTCTTGAGTAGCTCCGTAGCGTTCTGCTGACAGCGTGGTTATTTGAGCGCTGTCACTGCGGCGCATTATTATGATTATTATTATTAATTAATTATTATTATTATTATTAATTTATTAGAGTCTTTTGATCAACTTCCCCGCCAGCACGGGGGAGGGTTTCGACGTGGCGCTGCCTCTGCCCCCCTTCCGCGGGAGCATCCCGCCGCTCCGGCGCTTGGTAATTTATGCTTCAGACAAGCAGCGGCGTGCGTTTTCCTAGTATCAAGGTCAGTTTATCGTAGCTGCTGAGGAAAATACCATATGGCTCGGGCTGACTTTTCTTCGGGAATCTAATTAAGTCGGCGCGTGTGTGGCGCTGGGGTTCGCGTTGTGTTTTAGGCGGGCGTAACCAAATTGGATCGCAAAAAGCCTCGGAGCGCGTGTGCGTCCCTCCTCGAGCGCGTTTGCAGCAACGTTAACTGTATCTAGCAATCTATTTTGACAAACGGCGTTTTTTGCCTCATACCTACTGTTTTACTATTTCCTGCGCTTCTGAAAATGTGGGGTAGCTGTCGTGCCGTGGAGCCTGGAGTTTGTTAGAATAGGCACAGCAAGGATTTTTGGCAATAAAGGCTTTTACTCGTTCCTCTGATAACCCTTTTCCGGAAGGGTAGAGAGAGGGAGGAAGGAAAGATAGTTTAGTTCTTATATTACCAGACGTTTTTTTCTGACTTTGAGGGAACTGCCCTCGAGCTGGACAGGTTTTTATAGTTGCTTATTAGTGGTGATAGCGGTTCCCTGTGAACGGCATTGAGACCACTGACTCTGTGCCTTCAGCTGAGTGTCAGACAGTACTGCTTGCTGCTCGCTTCCAGCTTGAGAAAGTGAACAGAGCTGTGTGAAAAGCAGAAGGTGCTGTACCTCGTACGTAATCTCTCAGGCTGCTGCTTTAGCCATCGTTACTCGGGTACCGGATTGTGTCAGAGCATATTTACCAATACGTTATGTCCAGAAATGTACTGGGCGATTCTGCAGCCTTCCTATGGCATTTGTCAGATAACTTGGTACGATGCACATAGCGATTACACACAGGAGGGTATCATTTTCAACAGCTGTGATACACTAATTGCCAGTGAGAACTCCCAGAAGTCGATTCCACCCCAGCAGCCCCCACCGGGCTGAGAGGTACTTAAAGAAGAGCGCTGCCTGCTGTGACACGACTTGCGTCTTGAACCGGCTGCTGATTCAAGTAACACAATATTGTCCTTTCAGACAGGTTAATGCTTTTTAACAGACTGTCTTCATCTGAGCCAGTGCTGTCTAGGAGGGATACAAGATCACGAAAGCGAAGCTAAAACTTTTGTTTGTTTTTCCTGAGTTGTTTTCCTGCATCCACCCTAACATGATGAATACAGTTGATTGCTAAACCAGGGGTTTGGATTATATAGGGTGTACCCAAGTGTATGAACACATTAGGAATCCACCTTTCTCCGTTAATAGTTACAGTAAACAGAACACTTGAAGAACTTGTACTTAAACAAAGAAAAAAAAAATCCCTAAACTACGCATGGGTGATGCTGAAGAAAAGCTGTATATACCAAATGCACTATTGTTCATAAACAGTACATCTGTATGAAAATGTGACTCCTTTGTAATGGTGCCAACGTTAATATGCCCTATTGTTATCAGACTGGAAGCTGCTGTTCGGCACTGTAAATGACCTTTACTTGCCCTTGGAAAGTTGGACAAGTTGAAAGAAACTAGTCACATATAGTTCCATGAAAACCATAAGGATTTTTTTTTTTTTTCCTCTTTGAGAAAACCCATTCATTTGTTTAAGCAGACTAATCCAGCATTCCCATGGAGTGCTTTATTCACCTGCCTTTTGGGTCCGGGTAGGTTATTTACCAGATAGATTCTTAGAGATAATAAAGGCTTCTGGCTTACCTGTGGACCACTGACAGCCAGAAAATATAGCAGCCCCAACTTTCTTATATTCAGAGGTTTACAACAGCTTACTCTCAAAAGAACCTTATTAGATTTAAGGGAAGATGAAGATAACCGCTATATTTCAGCGTGGAGCGAAGCACGCTGTACTGTTGCTCAAATTACCAAAGAAACTTGGCCCTTATCTACGGCATAAACAGGGAATTTTGTAGAAGGGCTAAATACAGTGTAATTTGATAACATTTCAAATCATCGTTTAGTTTTATGCATCTCTCTGTGAGATTGGGTAAAGATGCCCATCTCCAAACTTCATGTGTATTTACTCAGACCCAATAGGAAGACCCCTTACACGTGGCTGGCACACTGGTAAGATCTGTCATTCATTTGTATGTTAAAGACTAGTGATTATGACCTGCTTGCTAATTTAACTTTCAGTGAAATGTGCTATTTTTTCTTTTCTTTTTTGCAATGCTTATAGGAAAATGCCTTGCTGCGTTTTAAAAAACAGCATTTTGAGAAAAAAGCCATCATGTTAGATATTCTATGTCCTGAAAAGAAAGAAATAAAACACGCTATAATGGAAAGCAGTTTAATGAATCACCTAGCAACTTTAGCATAGATGAACCAAGTATAAGGACCGCAGTGGCTTGACTGGTCAAAACCTAATATCAGCATTATTGCAATAATGACAAGTTTTTAGATCTTATGAGTACTGTTCTGTGAATAGGAACACATTAAATTTCCAGGCCAATATACATTAAATTTCAACAGCACAGCAATTTTTTTTTTTTTAAGAGTGTTATACTAACAAAACCCTTTATCTTGCAAATTTTTACTGACCCATTAGTCCATGAGCTGGGTAAAGGAAACAAGACCTCTTGTTACTTCCTATTACCTATATGCTTTATTTACCTGTTGATATACTTGATGATCATAAAAGAAGAAATAATATTGGTGTTTGGTATTGAGATTATGGCAGTTATAACTATTTACTGGTTGTTTTAAGATAAAGCATTACTGTAGGAAATTAATTTTGCATTCTTCAAGGCAAAGTACACCTCCAAATAAAATACCAGCTATTGAGGAGGAAGAGCTAATCACTGTGGAGATTAATCTTGAAGATGAGACACTTTCAATGGCATTGTCTCAAGTTGACTCATGGTAATCAATTAAGTGGTTTTCCTGAGTTTTGCTGGTGCTGGCTGCCAGTTGGGAGGGGAATTCTAGCCTGTCCTGCTGCTGAAGACCCAAGCTCAAGTTCTGCTGTGCAGCAGTTCCAAGAATCTTCTCTTTCTGGACTTTTCCTTGCAATGTATGTTGCTTACTGATGAAGAAGAATAAGCAGATAAGTGACAATGCAGCCATAGTTTCTAGATCAAGTCTGTTTAAAAGGTGCTGAGGTAATTTACTGTAGAAAATGAGATGTAGTTTCTTCTTGTGATAGCAATCTGAAGTGCAGAGCCTCATTCAAAGGCTGTTAAAGTCCATGGCATTCCCACTGGCTTTAATGAGTCTTAAAGCCAGGCAACAGCCTGAAATCTTTGGAATTTTTTAGTAACAAAACAATCCCTTCTCCAACACCTTCCACCCACTTCCATCCAGAATAATATGTGGCTCTGCTGTTGTAAACCAACTTTCTGTTCTTGGAAGAAGACAGTACATAATCTGTTGTTTTCTATCTGGAAAGGAAAAAAAGCAAAACATGTTTACAACTCGAGGAGTAAATTTTCTGTTCTCTGGTGATAAGGAGTTTTATCTCTTCTGAAACTAATATGAGAAGAGCTTCTTTGCTTATTAGGCATTACTTCTGATACAGAAGGTCATTTTAATGTGGTTTTCTTCTGTTCCTTTTGGGATGTATGAACAGGATGCTGTGTCACAGGGCAATCCAAACAGAAGAGTGCTAGTTTGTGCCGTTATCGTTAATTGCTGTGGCATGGATGTTGAGCATATGATTTAAGTGCTGTTGACAGAGATGCAGCTAACACTGTCTTGAAATAACTCGAGTTGCAGAGTGTACCTATTTTTCTAACGATCGTTAATCTTGCAAGAGGTTGATTCCTTTTTTTCCCCCCTTTAAAAGAGAACTGATCCTTCTGCCCCTCATTGGTCACCCCCGGGAGTGCTTGGTGTACCTTTCTCAAAGTTATCTCAACACTTGCATCTAGCTGTCATAGGTGCTTTGACACTTGTTTGACAGACCATAAGTTGAAGTTATACCATAGAGTGTGAATTGGAGCAGCACCAGGTTTTAAAAACAATCAAAAGAGCTTTGGGGAGGATTCTAAGAGGTATAATCTGGTGATGTTGGTTTTTACAGTCTCAGTTGGGCTTGATCTAAATGGCAGTGACAGAATTTGTTGATATGTTAATCACTCCAAGCACAAAAGTTATGGTTTGACTCCCAAATGAGAAGAAAACAGTTCACCTGTAGATGAAGATGGGCCTGATTATTCTCCCCTCCCCCTTCTCTTCTAATGTTTAATGATGCAGCTACAGATTCCTTCTACAAGGTAGTATCACAGGTCAAAAAGAGAGGAATCAATGGATGAAATACTGTGGACTCAGGTTCCACACATGATTAAGTGAACTGCACCTCCTCCATGGAAATATGTCATGGAGTTGTGGTAGGCGAAGAATACCTAAGATTGTGCTTGCATTTGGGGGGGGAAGTTGGTGTCAATGTTGTACCAAGATCCAGAAGGCCAATTATGATGGATACTGGAAGTCTAAAAACTGGGAGAAGCTAAAGTAGAGGACTAGAAACAGGAATTTTCTTGGTAAAGCTGATGTTCTTCATGTAGGCTCCATCGAAGGAGCATGCTGTTTCAGTGCAGTGGTAACACTACTTCAGTCTTCAAGAGTGGGGCCTGATAAAGGGAACTTTTTAAAAATAAAAGTTAATAGAGTACAGAGCAGTCCTAGCTAGTTCCTAAAGATGGTGGCTTAACTTGATTAAGTTGACCAAATAATAGTTTATGTGGGACTCAACAAGATGTCTGTGCTGGCTGGATGATTCTCTAAGCCTGTTAGAAGATGAACTGCTTTGGTTCCTAAGTTTAAGCTACAGGAGCTGTGAGGCTGCTCCAGTTTGGATCCAAATGTGAGTGAACCAGCAGTCAAAACCTGACAGTAAAGTTGGCCTTTGACCTCCAGAAAGTGCCTGACTGTGTCTTGTGCTTGAATACAAAAGGTTCCTTGTTTGTATAAATGATCCAGAACTTCAGGTTTGTGTTTGTTGGCCAGGGCTCAGATTCTCTCCATGTTGTGCGGTGTCAATATAAGAAAAAGTAGCCATGCTTGGGTCTAAAGCAGAGCCTCTTCTAAGCAGTGTAGAGTAGGTCCCAGTGTCAACTAACTAATCCATTAACTCCCTCACCTGACAGATTAACCCAGCTCCTAGTTTGGTTTTCAGAGGCTTTCTACGGCTCTGGCTTGATTTCCACAGCTCTGGCTCTATTTTTGCTTGTTTTATGTCACTTAACAAATGTTTATCTAAACAATTCGAAGACAACCTGCTTCTGAAACGCTTTTTTCCACGCATGGGGCATGTTGTGTGTCAACCAACTACAGCTCGTCACTAAGTCTCAGTGAAATGGGACATGTGGCTTTACAGATGTCACTCTTTTCTATTGTATCTCTTATGATTCTAGCTTGTTCTAGCATAAATCAGGGTTAGAAGCACTTTGCAGGTGTCAGAGTGAATGCAGAAGGCACGGTCTCACAACATTATTGTTGTTTTTTATTTTGTTCATTTACTTGCTAATCTGTAAAATTCAGTAATTTGCAGTGGGGTTTCCTGTCAGTGGTTTGAATTAGCAGTGATTTACTGTATTAAATTTGTTTTCACATCTGGCAGCACTAGAGAATACTGCCTCATTGTGGCAACTGCTGTCGGAAGCATTTTTTTACTTCTAAAAATAGAATTTGTGTCTCTGTCCTAGTCTTGCAGAAAGATTCTCTCAGTCAAAGTTTAGTTCTTGGATCAAACTTAAGGATATACTGATGAGAGATATTTAGTAAGAGGGATGAAGGATATCAATTAGTGCAACATATGTTGTGGGGGAAAAAAATCCATTTTATTGTGTAGGATATTTTAAGTATGCCTGTGGTGTTTGCATATGGGTTGGTTTTTATATTATGAATGTTTTGGCAGCAGTCAAGCAATCCACTTAACTGTTTACTTTTGTAGTTTGCATGGGTTGATCACAATATGGCTTTCAAGTTATGATGAGATTCTTAATTTACCATAACCCTTTTGCCTGTATTATTAAAATGCAAAATTAAATTTATATGCGGATGTAAAATGTGCAGTGCTTCCAGAGCTGTTTGAGGTATTACAAAAGCTTCACCTTTTCTCTCAGTGTTTTCTTCCCCAGATTAAAGGCATGAATAACTTGGATGAGAAGCCTGACCACCACTTCACGCAGTAGGGACACTTTGGTATCTTGAACTTGCAAGACTTATCTTGGTGGACTGATACTTTTTGGTTAGTTTGGATTTTACCTGTAGGGTGCTTCTCTACAGTTGTTCTTAGAAATAGCTACTGCTGTGGTACCAGGGAAGGCATTTAACTTTAAAACACATGCTGCTTCCCAGCTCATATGGTAGTGGACCTTCTGTATCATTTAGTTTCTTCAGGCCACGTAGAAAATGTGATGTTGGCATCTGAAATAGGGATCTGCACAGGAATATCCTGTGCTCTCTTATATACTCTTGTGTTCTCTTATATACTCTTCCACAAAGAGGGAGTTAAATAGTTGAGCCTTCCCAGGCTTAACATGGCACTGAGCCTGAGCCTTTTTTTGGGTGCATGTATTAGACTGTTACATGGGTAGTGTGAATACTCCCTTCTCTGTCTGCCACTTAAAATGAGATGGAAGCTGCCATCAGTTCTTTGAAGGAACAGAGAAGGATTTGCTGTTTCTTTCATCTCCCTTCAATCTGTGTAGCTCATTTGAGGACCATTGATTGTGAAATGCTGAGACTGACAGGTGTCTCGGGAGAAGGATGTGGCATGTGTAGTGCAGCACAGGTGGGTGAATGTATTTTTGCAGTCCTCATTCCTGAGCTAATGCTGAGGAGAGAGGTATGAATACAAATGAGCTTTTTGTTTAGTATTTTCTTCGTGCTGGCTTAAGCTTAGGAAGTACAGTGTGAAAACTGATTTGCCAGGTGTGTTCTGGTTTGGGCTTTGGTAGGAATCATAGAATGGTTTAGGTTGGAAGGGACGTTAAAGATCATCTAGTTCCAACCCCCCTGCCATGGACAGGGACACCTCCCACTAGACCAGGTTGCTCAAAGCCCCATCCAACCTGGCCTTGAACACTTCCAGGCATGGGGCCTCCACAACTTCCCTGGGCAATTTGTTCCAGTGCCTCACCACCCTCAGAGTGAAAAACTTCTTCCTAATATCTAATCTAAATCTCCCCTCTTCCAGTTTGAAGCCATTACCTCTCATCCTATCACTACATGACCTTGTAAAAGGTCCCTCCCCAGCTTTCTTGCAGGCACTCTTCAGATACTGGAAGGCTGCTATAAGGTCTTCCTGAAGCCTTCTCTTCTCCAGGCTGAACAACCACAACTCTCTCAGCCTGTCCTCAAAGGAGAGGTGCTCCATCCCTCTGATCATTTTTGTGGCTCTCCTCTGGGCCTGCTCCACCAGGTCCATGTCCTTCTTATGCTTAGGGCTCCAGAGCTGGATGCAGTACTCCAGGTGGGGTCTCACGAGAGTGGGTAGAGGGAGAGAATCACCTCCCTTGACCTGCTGACCACTATTCTTTTGATGTAGCCCAGGATGCGGTTGGCCTTCTGGGCTGCGAGCGCAAAGAAGGTAGAAGAAGGGACCTAACTCCGTCCAGCGGCTGCTGTTCTCTTTGTGCAGGGAGCCTGGGTGCATAGCAGTAAGCTCTGAGCCCCACTTTGCAAGTCGAGCATCCAATGGGAAGCCCTTGTAGCCTCATGCTTACAGATCTGCAAATTTCTGGTTGCATTGGGCTCTTTGGGATCAGTTGTGTGCCTTAAGTGCAGATGCAGGCTTTCTCCCTGACCTGTGATGATTTGCCTTGAGGTTGTTGACAGGCCGTTACAGTAATGAGCTGCATTTCATGCTTTAGATGGAAGGCATGTGGAAAAGAGGCCACTCATCCAAGATACAATTGCGTGTCAGCGCATTACTGCTCCAATTTTGTCTTTCTCTCCAAGCAGTCGTCTTCATTTCGGGAAGAGTAACAGTCAGTCTCACACAGTCAGAATACTGTCAGACCCATCATCTCGACTACGCATTCTTCCATAAGACAGTTGCTACTAAATAGAGAAAACAGAGCTGAACATGATTTGCCTAAATTCAGCATAAACAATGGAAGATGAGACTGAAGTAAAGTGAGAGGATAGAGTAACTAGAAAGCCAATGGCAGTGAAATACGTGCTAACAGAGTGTGCCACTTCATCTATGATCTTTGGCAGCTGTAGGGCTGAATTTTGGATAAGCTTTTCCTCTAGGAGTTCACTGTTAGCAGTGAGAAGATTATTCTGGCCAATGAATTTGGTTTTTATATCATATTTTGACTTCCCACTGGGATTTATGCTTGTTTATGAGTTGTAGGCCTGATACATAGGTATGAAATGGTCATGATTTATTATTTATATTCTCTTTTTAATATTACTTTTTTTTTTAAATCTGTCAAAGGTAGATGACAGAAATTAAGTCCTCCAGTGTAATCTTTAGTCTTTTTTGTAAAAATAACTTTTTTTGCTACTTAAATAAAATAGCTTCAATTTTTCAGAAATAGTCTGCTGTGTTCTGCCTCTGGAAGAGTGCCATCCTTCGGTGAGAGGTACCATTCTTTCTCAAGTAAAATATCATTTTAGTGGAGCTTTTCTACTTCTGCTATTTCATATTCAGTACTTAAAATAATGTAGGATATAGAAGCAAGAAGAATATGAAACTCCTATTTATTTCCTAAACAGTACTAACCTTTGACCTTTGAGATTTACAGTTTCCCCCATTATAGTATGTGCTGGCGCTCTTCTAGACAAGAAGTACACACAGTTATTGTAATAATGTGCATTAATAAGTAACATTTCTCTCAGGAGGAACCAAATTAACTTCATGGTTCTTTAAAAAACCTGCTGCTTCACCCCCCCACATCCCTCAGTGAAACAAGCCTAACTTTGCTCAGGAACTTACAAGCTGTTCATTTTTCTACACAAATCTCTCATAAAATTAGTACAAGGCTGAAAGGAAGATAATTTTCTGCTTTGGTTATGGACCAGGAAATATGTGCAGTAAATCTCAGTTAAAATCAGCGTTGGTATGAAGAATAACATCCTCTTTGAGATCTTCGTCTTGCATCTCATTTAAAATGTGGCACACCAGATACAAGTCCTCATGCTGAGGTCAGCTGTGCTGTGCTTAATTTTTCATCCGAAAAGGTGGCTTTGTATTTCCAATGAGTATATTTTCCCTCTTGTTATTTTGGGACATTAGTTTATTTCCAGTGAAAATGGAAGAATACCCACAGTGTTGTTTACTGCAGCTTCTAGACTTTCTTGGAGTTTAAAAAGTATTAAGAAATTTGACCAATGTTAATTATGCCTCATTTTAGACTTAATGATGTGCTTGCTGTAGTAGAAATGGTTTCAGACAGTAATGTTCTTTAAATGTTTTCTTTTGGCGAAAATCTGGGGTTTAAGTGTGTTGACATAATTCAAAATACAGGAATCCCCTTTATACTTTCAATGCTCAGACCTTATTTTTGTCACCAAAGAAGTGTGTGACATGTAATTCATATATGATATATATTGTGACATTTACATTAAAAAATTGAGCGTAATGACCTTGTGTTGGCAATGTAATCATTTCTTTTGGACGTTCATTAAACAAAACTTCTTTTAAAATGTGAATTGTGTTGAAGGAGCTCTGCTGTGAACAAAGCATTTGTCTTCCTTTTTGACATGGAAAGGTTGTACGATTTAAAAGGGCAAAATTTTCACCAACAAGATTATACAAAGAATTTCTTAAAATACTGAAAGACTTCTGCAGAAGTTGGTCAAATGCCAAACTATAATGACAAGACAGATCGAGCAGGATTATTTAGGTCCTGACAGACAGCTGAAGTAAGTAAAGATGAGTTGGTTGGCAACAGAATCAAAGATATAATTACTAGAAGGTTTTTTCTTCTCATTTTTCAACCTGGAAAATACTGGAAGTGGTAGAGTAGCAGAACAGAGTAGAAGGGCTCTGGTGTTTAGTTTGGTGACTCTAAAGCTGAGAGCACGTGAGGGGAAGGTATCCTATGTGAAATATTTCAGTTGTAGACAGCTGGGTTGAAGGAGTTTGTGATATTGGCTCTGCAAGTGTCACATTTCATTAATGCACAGGAACAGCTTTTTAAAGCAAAAATGATACTGTGTTGTAGAAACCGGTGAAATCTCAATTAAAAATTTGCTCAGAAATGGAAAGAATCAGAGGATATTCTTGTTTGCAGTGCCAGGGTATTGAAGGGATCTCTTCCAGAAACATACCGTATAACCCCTGCAAGCCTTCTCTTCTCCAGGCTGAGCAGTCCTAGCGCTCCCAGCATCTCCTCTTGGGAAAGATGCTCCAGTCCCTTATCATCTTTGTGGTCTTGAGCTGGACTTGCTCCAGTAAGTCCATATCTTTCTTGTACTGGGGAGCCCAAACTGGAGGCAGCACTCCAGATGCAGCCTCACCAGTGCTTTTGCTACAGCATAAAACTAAGATGTCTGTGTTGTACAATACTCGGTGTGACCACTTGCGCAATTAACTTTATGTTGTGGCGCTTTGTCAAGCAGAGAATCTGTTTTAGATGTTAGCTGGTACTTTAAAAGAAAAAGAAAAGTTTGTGGGCTTTCTGCCCACCCTCCGGTAGTGCTAATCTTTTGCTGAGACTGCAAGTCTAAACAGTTTAGCTCTCGTGTGAGCGACTAGGAAATACACTGCTTGCCCTCATTTTTTTGTGTTGATGCTTTTGTCTGTTTTAAAATTCAGAAGTGTTGCTTGCAGTTCTTGAAAAACATTTCATTTGCTCATTGTTCTGTGGGGGTTTTGTGGTTCTTTTGGTGTTCTTGGGTTTGGTTTTTTTTGTTTGTTTCAAAGGTTAAATTCAAGAAATGTTTTTGATGTGGAAGTTTTAATTAGATTTTAAAACAGACTCTAAGAAGTATTAGGATTAGAGTATTACTTAAACAATACCCAATCATGTATTTTAAGCCTAGGCTTTCCTGTTACAATGTGTTAATTTGTTGAGCAAAAGTTTTCTAGGGAAGGATATTATTCCTTGTAATGTCTCTAAAAGCTTATATCTTGCATTCAGTTTGAGATTTAGCAAAGAAGTATTACTCATGAAGGTAAACTTTTGAACAGCCTCGTGTAAGTTATTTCAGTTGAGGCCAGAAGCTATTTTAGGCTGAGAAACTATTCTGTTTTTTTAAAAATGTGGCTTGTTATGCTTCCTCTGGAGGATTTGCCATTGTGTATTTTCAAAATGCATAATCCGGATCTACTGAAAAAAAGACATTTAAGCATTGTTTATAAATATTTCTAAACTGCTGTGATACTCCCAGATCAGAGGTGATTTAGTAATGTGATGAAAAACTATTTTCTGGGAAAAATCACACAAGTTCCCTAGAGGTTAATGGAAGAGTCTTAAAGGTAAATTAACCACATGCAAATCAAAAGTTAAAGTCCATTGGTGATTCTAAAGTATGTGTATAATTGAAATTAAATCTTTGCAGACACCAAAAAATCAGAGGTAGTGGGGTTGCCCACTTACCCCAAGATTAAGGGCTAAATTTCCCCCTTCAAATATGCTCACAGTTGGCAGTGGTGACTGAATCAAAGGCATAATTTTCTTTACTGATGGCCCACAGTTTGTATATGTGAAAAACAGTATTAATTTTGATACAGTTTCCAAAAACTTTTTGATGAAGACCTGAAGGCAGAGCTTATTATGGCCGTGTTAATTACAGTTGTTAACTTAATGCTCAAGAACAACTGGAATGGCGTCTTTGATGTCCTAGTATCTTCATCATCTAGTGTCTCAGGCAACTGTAGCCCTACTATGGAGGTGTCTCCACTGGCTCCAGTAATTGCTTAAAATAGTTTTATTTCCTTTTAGTTTATATCCTGAGTTTTTCCCACAAAGTATATGGGTGCGAAAAAAGTTAGTTGGAAAAGTTAGTTGGAATGCATGGAGCTTAGCCTGGGGATGNTGAAAAAAGTTAGTTGGAAAAGTCCTGCTTGCTTCCCTGCAGATGAGGCTTTCCTGTAGTATGAATCCCTTCCATGGTTTTAGAGTGTCAGAGAGGCCTTTGCACTGAAGTGCTTTGCATGGGAAGAGCTGAACAGGTATCCTAAAGCCTGAAGGGAAGAACGTGTCTCAGGGTGCTGCTTGTTCTCTCTTTGGGTGGCAGCGTGTGAGTGTAACCTCAGCAAGCCCTGCCTCACCATTTGGGAGCAGCCCTGCCAAGAAAGACTTAGGGGTACTGGTGGCTGAAAAGCTGGACGTGAGCCAACAATGTGCACTCCCAGCCCAGAAGGCCAACCACATCCTGGGTTGCTTCAAAAGAAGCATGGCCAGCAGGTCAAGGGAGTTGATTCTGCCCCTCTGCGCCACTCTGGTGAGACCACACCTGGAGTACTGCCTCCAGCTCTGGAGACCTCAACACAGGAAAGATGTGGACCTGTTGGAGCAGGTTCAGAGGAGGGCCACAAAGAGGATCAGAGGGCTGGAAAATGTCTTCTATGAAGGCAGGCTGAGAGAATTGAGATTGTTCAGCCTGGAAAAGAGAAGGCTCTGGGGAGACCTTGTCGCTGCCTTTCAATACTTAAAGGAGGCCTACAAGAAAGATGGGGACAAACGTTTTAGCAGGGCCTGTTGCGATAGGACAAGGGATAATGGTTTTAAACTAAAAGAGGGGAGATTTAGACCAGATAGAAGGAAGACATTTTTTTACAATGAGGGCAGTGAAACACTGGCACAGGTTGCCCAGAGAGGCGGTAGATGCCCCATCCCTGGAAACATTCAAGGTCAGGTTGGACGGGGCTCTGAGCAACCTGATCTAGTTGAAGATGTCTCTGCTCATTGCAGAGGGCTTGGACTAGATGACCTTTAAAGGTCCCTTCAAACCCAAACCATTCTATGGTTCTGTGATTTCTTATGCTTGCCAGTGCCCAGTGAGGCTGTGGCGCAAGGGCTGCGGATGAAGGGACAGGGGAAAATCTTAACATTCTGGTGAAAATTTTGGCAAGATTTGTGTGTGCGTGTGGGATGGAAAAAATCTTGCCAGTTGTTCCTCACTATATTGTAGGCAGCTTTTAATTTTAACATGCATTCTTGGCCTTGCAACTGGGATTAGTGAAGACTACATATAGTCTTTTTTCTGTGGCAGTTTTTTCTACAAAAATAGGTAATATTATTTAGAAGTACATTTTTATAGCCTTTATTAACTCCTTGTTGATGTTCCTGTTCAGCTTCCTTAGTAGATCCAAAGAGTCAAGTCAGAACATGCTGTTCCATTGCAACATTTTTTAGCTGTATGGTGACCATGTGTCTCACTGGAGAGATCTTGTCATCTTGATTTCACCTAAGCTTCTATCCCACCTGCTTGTTTTTGTTGAAGTGTTTTTTCCTTGAATGAAGAGTGTGTTCTAAACTTCATTGATAGCTTAGCCAAAATAGAAAAATTAAGCAATACCCTCCTTCCATGTGTTTTGGGTTTTTTTTTCTGTCTGAAGAACTGTAACCAGATGATTGGAGGAAGGTGAATATTATATAAAAAAAAAACCAAAACAAACAAACCTAAACAAACACCAGTGAATCACATCCCATAGCATCATTTCAGTAACAAATGAATTGTTATGTTTAGAAAATAAAGGTGATTCGTGCCCCCCCCATGCTTCTACTTTTTATACTATTCAGGGCACTTAAATGTATGCCATAGTAGTGTTGCTTAGAGATGTTTTTTTGAGACATAACCAGCATATTCACTTGACACTCGTCATGGTTAAAGAAGCAGTAATAATTGCCTCTGCAGTATAATGTAAGAACTTTTGTGTGTTCATAATTATTATATACCTTGCTAGGAGCTTATAATAGGGCTGCAAAAACTGTGTGATGTTTCTGAAACCATAACTTAATGGACACCTTTGCTCATATAATTACATAGATCAAATTACAGAAATTAATACTGATAGCTGAATTTTCTAGAATTCAACACAATTAACAAAAGTCACGAGAAAATAAATTAGAACAAGTTGATGATAATTCATTAATGAAATAAATGGACCAAGCTCTAGTTCTAACTTTACAGTATCTTCAATTCACACATAACACTGACTACTACTTTTACTCATTCATTGTCATTCATAGAAAGGGAAAATAATAATATTATGGTGGTAGTGACAGCTAAATCTTTCCAGTCACTCTGGGAAATGCATTTCAAATGTATACGCTTACTTTTTTTTCATGTTTTGTTGTTGTTTTTTGGTTTTGTGGTTTGTTTTTTTTTAGAATAATTCCTAGTTTCTCAGCTGGTAGTACAAAATATTTTTGAGTGTTACAGGAGAGTATGTTCTCGGTTCATACACGGTCTTGGGGACTGTGATTTGCAAACAGTTTTGTGAACTCATGGCATAAAATCTTAAGAAATGTCTAAACCTGATTTCACCTTAGTTTAACATGCTTCTTGCTGAGGGCAACACTGAGGTCCTCCCTCAATAGTATTTAATATCCCCCCAAAATTATCTTTGCATTTCTTTTTAAATTGAGGGTGATTGTTTTTAGTGCATGGAACTTGAAAAATAGTTGTGAAATGAATAATTTTCTTCTCTGATGTTTATGGTAGTAACTCTTCTGTTGGGCAGATGTGCCTGTGATTTCAACACACTTGGGGAAAAATATCATTGCTTTCAATTTATTTTGTGTGTTTGGTTTTTTTTTCTGATTTCAGATATTCATCATAGTTGTTCATATCCAGGACAGAGTATATAATGGGGAGAAAACTGGATCTTTCTGGTTTGACTGATGAAGAAGCAGAGCATGTTCTCCAGGTGGTTCAGCGAGATTTCAGCCTTCGTAAGAAAGAAGAAGAAAGGCTGAGGTAAGAATAAAAACATGATTAAAAATATTGGTCCCTTTGGATTATTACTAATTGATTTGGGGGGAAACTGGAGAACACAGCTCTCTTGTGTTGTTCTATGCATTAATAATCATTGCTATCACAGAGGTAATAAACATCCAAAGTCCTCCACATGAATTCAATTATTGAGTAGTAATTCATTTTTGTGTTTTGTCTGTCCTGCCCTCAACCACACCAGTGGTCTCTAAATCATCTGTGTATGTTGCCTGGGTGGAGGCTAACTAGTGGTTGACTTTAACATAAACAGAAGTTTATGTTAAGAGAATTTTTTGCTTCCTCTAGTCAGTTCCTTTTATTCAGAAACTTTCTCTATACGCAAACATCTGAAGGTGAAGAAGTTGCACCCATGTCTTTTTCCCCAAACAATCAGTGGGACATTTTATCCATTGTATTGAGAAGTTAACTTTGTTTTCAGTAATCTATGTACAAAATGATTGCAGGCAGGAACAATGCTGAAGAAAACAAATGGAACTTGTTGCAAGGTAATTTCTCAGCCCAGGAACTTCTGTATAGGACAGTGGGGCTACTGACAGAGACCTGAATTGCAGTATTTTTCTTGACGTTTCAACAATATTTCCTTGAATTATTATGTCTGATTTTTTTTTTTATTATTACCTTCTCTGAATGCGTCATTATTTATTCTCTCAAATAGTCTGAAGTCTCTATCTATAGTTGGCAAATGCACATTCTCTTACCATGCTACTGGTATCACAGATACGATCTGTTTCTTTATCATTTAGCATCAAGTTGAAGTCAGCAGAGCAGGAAGATGACTCAAATAAACACAAAACTAGGTATATCTATTACGTGCGGTTGGAACTGAGAGGAATCCTGTCTCCGTCAGTTTTCTGTTACTATTTTCTGAAGCTGCCTGGAACACCAAGAACAAGAAAGAAGGCTTGCGGCGTAGGCCTGCTTCAGTTTTGGCATGCAGTGCAAGTTCTTGCTTGGGTGGGTAGCGGAAGCTTGCCGCGGGGAGGAAAGGCTGGGTGAGGATGGCAGGCAGATTTCTATTTTTGTGTCTGTTTGTTTTGGCATGGGTTGTGCTGATTATTTTTGGTCGTCTTTCACAACAAAGCCAAGAGATTCTACAAACAGTTTAAGGTGGGTGAGCACGGGGGCTGTCTCTGGCTTTTTTTTACGTGACTGGTTGTATCTTACTGGAGCAAGCGTACCACAGTTAGCAAACACTTGGGGCATCTGCACAACTAGATCCTATAGTGAGAGGAGGAAGAGGAGGAGGAGGGAGGATGTAAGGCATGCCCACAGAAAACTGATTGGGAAGCCTGGATAGATGAACTTTTTACTGGTGTTTGTGTTTTACCATTTTGCTGCTGCAGTTGTCCGTGAGACTTGATAATTGAATGATCACAAGTAGAAAATTGGTGTGAGAAGGGATGTGAAACGCTGGAAAAGTAGGAGAAACGCACAGACTCAACTCAGCTTACATATGAGTATGTAAACTTCTCTTGAGTGTAGTTCTTGCCTTTTGCAAGCATTAAAGTATGTTAAAAGTACTGCAAATAATGAGCCGTACTGACAAAGTTCTGAAATATAGGCTGATATTTAAGATATGAATTTAAATAATTTTAATGACCTTAAAAGTTTGCCAGTGAGGTCCAAAGCTTACTTCTGACTTAAAAGCTATGACTTTTTTTTCACTATGATACTCTTTTTTTTTTTTTTTTTTTNCCGAAATGCGGACTTAAAAGGAAGATTGTAGCAACACGTCTTTGTCGTACTATGTAATGGAAAATGTAACCATATAAGAAACTTATACCTTGCTATAGATTAGATTTTTCAACCTGCAAGAAAGCAGATTAGTTCTTGTCAGCTTTGATGTTCTTGGCTCTATTGCATTTGTTTTTAGAAAGTTATCAGCTGGCAAAGTCTGCAATATAGTTTCACTTTAGAAGTATTGTCAAGGTTTGTAATATTATTTTGCAAGAAAAAAATGGCATATATATTTTAGACTATTGTTTATAAATTCAAAACCATGTTATATTTGAAGATAGTGGGATTTTTTTCTTCCTGTAATTAATTCCAGATAGCAGCATTAGTCTTTGGATGGAAGTGTTGAAGCTTTTGCATGTGATACTTTCTTAAAACAGGGTTTCTGTGTAATTCTCCATACCGTAGATAGTTTTATTTTTGGTTGGTTTTTTTTTTCCCCCCATAAAGATTTAAGTAGCTGTTCCACTGATCTCTCTCTGGGATCATTCCCATTGGTAGCAATTATTTCTAAAGATCAAGAACTACTTAAGGCAATATATGACAGATTTCCACTATAGTAGGAGAACAATGAAAGCTAAGAAAACTGTATGTGGTTGATGGCTTTAATTTTGCTTTGCTAGCGGAAGCTGAAGAGTTAAGTGACATACTACAAGAAATGAAGTTTATCTTCACTCCTAATAAATGTTTTTAAGGGAGTAAAATAAAACGGCAACTGTTTTAGAGCTAATATATACCAATGTCTTTTACAATATTGCAGTTGTTGCATGTAAATTCATTTTTCCATATTCTGTAAACAAAATGACATAACGAATGTGTGGCGAAAAGCCATGCTGATCATCTGCATTTTCTGCTGCAAAGCTGTTTCGAATCTCTCTGCAGTAAGAATATTTAGCAGTGGTTCTGTAACTTGAATCTTTCTCCCAACTTTGTTAGTGTTATCAGACAGGCTCTTCTTGTACATTTTGTGACAAAAAAACTAGTTGGCTAAAAATAGTAAGATAATCATATGTAAATAGTTGGTGATTAGCGTGGTTGACTTATTATGTCTTACTGCTTCATATCGGTTCAGTTTCTTTTTTTTTACTATGGCTCTCAGCCTGATATCAGATTAATAATATTTACTGTTCTTTGTTGCTTGTTCACCCATAATCCTGCTATTTTGATTATGTGTTGGTTCTGTTCTTTGGCAGTACTGTTATGTTTTTATTTGCTCCAATGTTAGTATAATCATCCAAAGCCATTGAGACTGAAATTACAACACAGACTTGTAAATAGATGGGCTTGGTTTTCTGGGAATCAGTTGAAGTAGGCAAACCAGGGGGGTCTGGTGTAATTAGGAAGGCGATCAGTTTGAGTGCGTGCTCAGGATAGGCTGCGGTAGTACAGCCTTGTGTCCATCACCTCTGCCACGGAGGCTCTGCGGGCTGTCTCTGGGATACTGGGACACCAATACTCATAATGGGCTTTCGGAGCAAGTTGGCTGGACGCACTAATGGTTTGTTTTCTCCTGGACAAATGCCTTTTCCTAATCTTGAATTTCGGACTTCTTGCATCTGCAGAATGTCAGCAATGGGGAAGACTGGGCTGTTTTGAGGGTTGAACTTCTAACACCTTGCTGTGTATAACTTCTTTGTCATATCTGCAGTTTGTGGTTTTTGTTTGGGTTTTTTGTATATTTTTTTTTTTTAAAGAAATGGCAGAGGAGAGCTTACACGAGTTTACAAGGCCAAATATGTATTTGTGACACAGGCCTCTTTACATAAATAGGGGTGTAAAAGAGATTGCTGCCTTTTATTTGTTTCCATTTACTGCCTGTGTATTCAGTTTTCCAAAGGTACTAAATGTGTCACTGTTTCTTTGCCTCAGCTGTGGGTAAAACCAATTCCCCCTTTGATTTCATTTTTAGTTACCACTGTAATGATAAACATGCTTGTCCATCAGGTCAGGAATGCTGAGAAGTCAGTGTTTTAAAGAAGTGAAATTTCCATTTTACAGAAAAATTGATGGGTCATCTTAGCGTGGTAGATGTTCCCAACCTGTTATGTGTTAGCCATGTGGACAGGTTAAAAGGTGGCTGTTCTCATACTGAATTTAACATCCAGAATGACTGCAGAGGGAGAAAAGTTAGAAGGGTGGGAAGGGGGGCAGGCACAGAAAGGGCTCAACGCTGATCAGCTGCCAACAGAGCAGATGCTTTACCTGTCAGCAGTCACTTTATTTGAGGAGGCCATGGCCTAAGTGACTTATGCCATCTTCCTGTAACTATTGGATAACAAAAGTTTCCATCACCATAGTGAATGCTGAGTCAGCGACTTGTGTGGTGGTATGCTAGTGATAAACATTAGAAACTTGCATTGGGCAGGGATGAAAAATGTTTCTTTGCAGGGCACGTGGTTCTTTTTTGTTTAAACCACTGCTGTTAATCACCTGGGAAAATGTACTTACAAGGGAAAATTGCTGACCTTCTGGTACCACATGGACACGTGATCATAATATGTTAATCACTTAATATAGTTATGTGTGGTCACTGAAACAGCACAAAGGAAGTGTTGAGAGTTGATTGTCACCCACAGGCAGAAACATCACCATGTCTTGCCTGCTGTTGCGTCCTTTGTAGCTGGGTTGGTGAATATCAGCTCTGCTCTCTTTATGCAGTCACATTTTTAGCTGTGGTGAAGACAAACTGCAGTGATTCAGTATCAAATCTCCAGCAGTGCTTTATTTGCAGAAAAAATTAGACATGTGTGCTCACTAAAGGGCCCTCTCCACTCTGGTTGTTCTCATTTTCTTTAAGCCAAAGAATTGGTGAGGGACTAGAATAGAGCCTTGTGTAGAAGATGATGAAAAGTTTTAAATTAAAAGAATTTTTATCTCCTTTCTTCCTTCTGCTCCTCTTGCATCATAGCAAGTAGACTCATGAGTAGACTTATGAAGAGGCTTCTTAAGAAGCAAATTCTCATACCTGACAAAACCCAGAAACCAGTTTGATGCTTTTTCTTGTCAGGCTACAGGAGGCTTCATTGTATTCACAGTATGCGTCACGGGTCTTGTAGTGGATAAAATATTAAACTCATTCCAACCTCTGTTAATCGAAATATTGTCTGTGTGAGTCATATCAAACTGGCAAAATGCCACGTCAGACATTTGGGTAGCTATCTGTTGATTCTGCGTTATCAGTTCTTGTTCCTCCTTCCTGTGGCAGGCTTGCATCAAATACCTTAAAACAAACAAAAAACAACCAAAAAACCCTGTTTGTCTTCCCTCCTCTCCTCACCCGCAAACAAAGCCATTTTAAACCTGTTTTCCTTGTGAGGAAGGAACAGGAGATTGGTCTCCTCATCTCCACAAGCTTCAGAGCTGCGGCAGGTGAACTTCTGGTCAATACCATATTGCTCAAAGTGATTTCATAAGGGCAGCCTGCCTGCCCTTCACTCTGATGAACAGTGGAGGAGAATTCCTGTCCACTACTCTGATTTTTTCTTTTTTTTTTAATTTTTTTTGGAGCAGGTAGGCACCGTTCTGGTTCCTGTGCCTGCTCATTAACTCCTCAAGGGATCATAGAATCATAGAATCATAGAATGGTTTAGGTTGGAAAGGACCTTGAAGATCATCGAGTTCCAACCCCCCTGCCATAGGCAGGGACACCTCCCACTAGACCAGGTTGCCCAAGGCCACGTCCAGCCTGGCCTTGAACACCTCCAGGGATGGAGACTCAACAACCTCTCTGGGCAACCTGTTCCAGTGCCTTACCACCCTCAAAGTGAAAAACTTCTTCCTAATGTTCAATCTAAACCTGCCATCTTCCAGTTTGAAGCCATTCCCCCTTGTCCTGTCACTACATGCCCTAGTAAAAAGTCCTTCCCCAGCTCTCCTTTAGGCCCCCTTTAGGTACTGAAAGGCCGCAATAAGATCTCCGCGGAGCCTTCTCTTCTCCAGGCTGAACAGCCCCAACTCCTTCAGCCTCTCCTCATAGGAGAGGTGCTCCAGCCACCAGATCCAGAGAAGGAGGCTGTAACATACCGCTTCATATCCCTGCTTCTGCCCACGAGGCTTGAGAGTGAGGCCACGCTGCTAAGGAGAGTGGCTAGTGCTTCTTCACGGGCTGTCCTGACACACGCGTTCTCTCCCTGCGATAAAAGGTTTTAGAGTGGTTTACTCCTTCGCTGAGAAAGATGTGCTTTGTGATTGCCAAGTTAACACAGCTGCACGCTTCTCCAGTGCAAGGCACTGCTGAGCTCTCACAAGTTTAGCACCCGTCTGTCTAAACTTATTTTTGAGTGCAATGAATGATTCATCAGAATCATAGCTGCAACTTAGTATGTTATTTTGCTACTGCTTTGGCTTATAAGACAAGATTAAAACATATCTAGGGCAGTACAGATGTTTCCTGGAAGTAAGGGTTCATTAACAAGATTAAGAGCAAGACATCTTTATTTATAGATTATCACCAGTTTTGTTACATAATGTTCTGAGATGCAAAGAAACCCGTTTCCCAGCTCAAGCAGGCTGTCAGGATTAAGAGTTGTCAGTAACTTCATCCGTGTACTAGATGCTTTACACTGTTGAGAGAGGGCTATGCAGTAAGTGCTTAATGTTTTAACAGATATCCCTTAGCCATATTCTCAGGTCAGGTTAAGTTGCTTATTGAAAAATAGTTAGTGACCTGGATGAATTCTGTTTAAAAGCCAGCTAGCTAATGGTTGTTTTGGCTGTAGAGTCAGTAAGGAAGCACTTAAAAATGCATTTAGAAACTGTTCCTTGTCACTAATTTCAAGAAATATTGATCCAAGTGTGCCGCTTGCTGTCAAATAATCTTGTGTTTGGGATTAGAGAAGCAAGTAGGTAGTAGATATCACCCCATCTTTCTTTGATTTGCCCAAAGCTCCCTGCTCTAACACCTGATAGTCCTGGGGCAAAGCTAGTGCCTAAATTCTGCTGACTCAGCATTGGTCCCTGCTCCACCTATAAGCAGAGAAAGTGATTGCAGCTGATGAGAGGGGAGGACCTCGCTTATGCTTTACAAGAGAGAAATTGGGGCACTGAAAAGAATTTGGGATTAGAAGCAAAGAACTTTCAGCTGTTTAAGTTACAGGTTTGGGTCCAAACTTTTTCTGCCTGATTGAGGAGAAAATGCCGGGGTACTTCCAAAGGGCAGTTTATGTTTAGGTGCCTCTAAAGCCAGTTCTGTGCGTCATGCTTGTGACTAACGGGAACCCACTGTGACTGTCCTCGTTATTTGAATGCCAGAGAGATGCTATAGGGAAAGCATGGACAGAACTTCTCAACAAGTTCTTTGGCAAATGCAGGACCTCATTCCCCAAGCTGTCATTCTTGAATTTTGTGCCACATGTTTTAATACAGGCAATTCCAGATGAGAGGTTTGGCTTTTTCAAAATGTATTTACAAATGCAGTTTCAACTGAGAGGAAATGCTGGTAAACCAAGCATGAAGAAACATGGGAGGTGATGTTTATGAAAAGGGGCAAAAAGAAAAAGCCTAATTTTAGGGAATATTAGAGAAATTTTAAGAAAGAAATGTATCCAGCTAACATTTTCAATATTGGGCAGGCCATGGGAGATGTAGCTGAAGTACAGCCCACATAAACTGTGCCAATCTTGCAAGTCCTGTGGGTAAGTATTTAATAAAGGAAGCAGTATGATGTTGCACAGATGTTATAAAACTTATTGCAGGCTTTTTTGTGGTAACTTGGTCTTTGTCATGTGTTATGACTAATCAAATTAACAGCCATAGTTTAGCTAACAGGAGTGAGTGTGCCAAGTGATAATGAATAGCTGTAACGTAAAATCAATATTTAATCTCACATGTCTTGTGTATGAAGAATCTAAGCTGTTAAATATGACTTGTAGGAGTAATCTTCTCTCACGTGGCTAGCCCTGCAGTGTGGGGAAGGGATGTTCTCTTGAGTACGGACTTCTGTCTGTACAATTTAGTCACAGTGAAAATAGCGCTGAAAATGTTAAACCTTAGGTGCCTTTTGCTGAGAAAGTGCTTCAGCTTCTTTTCTGAAGAAACAAAATACTAATCTTGTTAAATATAGTACTCTTTAGTTATCAGAGACCTCTTTATTAAGGCTCAGTGTTAGTTCATAGGAAAAACGTACAGATGTTCATGGGTTGACAGCGTGAATCTGCTGAGGGAAGAGGTTACTGGGGAAATGGTGTTACAGGTTTTAAGGACAGGGTATTTGAGGGTCTACCTGAATGCCTTCAGGTTCTGGATCTTGCCTTGGGCATGAGGATGAACCATGTGGACCTGTTGAGTTCTTCCCGCCCCCCCCCTTCCCCATAAATTCAGAGTTGATGATTCTGTAGAGATTAGCTAGGTCTGGGCAAACACCACAATGAAAGTTGGGCTCATCTCCTGTGTGTCTGTCATCTTTTTGCCACTGTACGGGACCAAAATACAAATACATGAACAAAAAAGTGATCATTTTCCAGACTCATGTAAGCACTGCTCGGTGAATAATTAGCCTAAGAGAGAAAAACCCATCAGCAAGCAGGTGATCACTGAAACATTCAGCCTTTTGGTAAAGAAAACTTGTTTTCTTAGTAGGAGGATGGAGAGTTTGAACACCCTCATGGACATTAAATGAAACGGGCTGCTGGAGAGCAGGAGTAGAAATTTTCTTATGAGGTGCTTAGCCTTTTTTTTGAGCAACCAAGGAGTTTATAAGAGAGATGCATGAAATGGATGGGTCAGTGTACGTATTGTGCTATCTGAAGTAAAGATTAAGGGTTTTTTTTGAAAGGGAAATGATTAAGTGTCTGATGCAGAATCTGATGCTTCTGAAGATGAAAATTGAAAGCAATAGTGCCTGAAGAGGTGACTTTCCAGGAACTAGTTTAAGTTGCTGGGAAGAATGTGAAAGAGTCCAATTGTCAGGTCCTGGGCCAGTGAGTTTCAGGGTCTTGCTGCAGAGGAGAGAGGTCTGGACAAGTTATCTGCACTTTGGAAGTGTGGTTTAAATCCAAATCTGGAAAAGCCAAATGAATGCTATGCACTGGGACCCCCACATCCTGGATACTCATAACTGCGTGGGCTTTTTTTTATGACATCTGTCAACGGTTACTGTAGTGCTTGAAGTCAGTTAGTGATTGCTGCAGTTATGGAAGTGATTAAAAAGGTCTGTGGATATGCTGTATGAAACCTATGGCTTTATTGAAGGAGTGTGGTTTTATCCAGCATAGGTAATTTTACAGGTTAAGATCTTGCACCAACTTACAGTTGTTATCTACTCATGCCTAAGTCTACCTTAAGTGTTGGTTTCTCTACTCAGGTGTTACTATAGTAGTAAAATTTGTAGTACTTTCCCAAGTTATGATAAAACATGTAAATAAATATGAAAAGAAGGGCTACATACTGTAACATTCGGGGCTTATTCTTCATATTAGAGTTTACAGTACAGGGATGCTCTAAATGCATTTCCATACAATGTTCACAAAGTTGTACGCAATATGCGTCAAGTGTTACAGTTTTGGAAGAAATGTTGTATTTAAAATGTGGTTGGTTTTTTGTTTTATTTTGTTTTGGGTTTTTTTTATGCCAGAAGGGAATAGTTTTACTGTGAGTTTCAATAGCAACAAGTTGGAGACCTGTGCTTGGCCACATCAATCTGGATGGATCTGTCTGAAGCTGTATGGCTTCCTATCTTCAATATATTCACCTTTTGTTTTCAAGAAAGTATTGCTAATGATGCTGCTTATCATTATGAAGTCTGAGAATCTGAAATATGACTTGTCATTTAAATTTGAAAATTGACTTAATACTTTTTTTCAGAAACAACAATTATGGAAGTTTAAAAGTACACGTTTAAGAAACACTAATGTCTGCAAAAGCAAAAGACTTTTGCTTCTATCTACAAAGCAGTAACCATTCTTAAAGTATTATAATATTTCAGAGATACTAGATTTAAGGAAGATAATGTTGACTGGAAATGGGATTTGTTGACGTTATTTCAAGAAGATATATTGTTGGTTAATCAAGGAATAGTTTTTGCTTTTGCATACTTGAGGAATCTTCATTCTCAATGTTCTTCATAGACAATGAAGTCTCTCTGGCCTTTTTTGTGGCCAGTTTAGAGCAGAACCAAGAACAGATGTAAGCAGCAGCACAGGAAGGTGGCAGAGTGGAAGAGGGCTGCCGTAAGTTGAGTTGCCTTTCTGCACTTGAAATTGGTGTGGAGCTGTCTCCTACTGTCTGTTTTTGATGATAAAAAGGTGCATTTTGAATACTTGCTAATATTTCTTTGCTGAAGCCTATGAAGAACTGAAAAACCTGGCTGAATCCTCATGGCAAACAAATGTTGAGAGTGTGGAAGGAGCACTTAAGAGAAGGTAAGGCCACTATATTAGAAGCAGCAAAACGCGTGTTTTGTTCACTATGCTGAAGCTTAGGGAGTGCGTCACAGGTTCTACCTCAAACTATTGAATCGGCAGAGATGAAGGTGAACCTTAATAAATTGCCACGTTGAGTTTGTATTTACCTAACCACCTCATCCTTCCAGTTCTCAAGAACTCTTAATTGTCCTGTACAGCATCCTACTTGAAGATGTGGTAAATGGGATACCAGTTCTTAGAAATCTGTCCTGATCCTAGGAACCTCTGTCATGAGAAGTTCATGGAAAGATAGCTACTGTAAGTTAAGGTTTAATAAAACTTGTGCTGGATTCTTCACCGTTCTACCTCATTCCAAAATGAACCATTGCAAACTATGATCTGCTTGCTTTCCAGAAATGTCACGATGTGTACCTAGAGGGAAGCTCAGTTTTTTGGGTTTAGAAGCATGTTCTATGTTTATGGCGAGTTCAAAGGACTGCCAGACAACTTTTGGCAGGGAATGGAGCTGAGTTATGAGAGGTGTGTGTTAAGAGATAGCTGATCTTTGTTTGTTTCACAAATGACAAAATTCTCAGCATTTTTCTTTCTAAATTAAACTGGTGAACATTTTCAGCTAAAGGAAAAAGGGGTGATTGTGTGTGGGAGAATTCCAAAGATGTCAAAACACTTTGTCAACACTTCCAAAATGTTGTTTCAGAAATGACTTTGGAGATACCTTCTAACTGTAACACTTTCTAACATTTGTTGGTTGCATATGTGAAATAAAATGGATTTGCTTTGCAAAAATAATAATAATAATGAAAAGTAGTAGTATAAATTAACATGTTAAGTTTTGTGTTTAAAATATTTTAGGCATGCAAACACTATCAGCTGTTGTATCTCAACTGAGGGTGGTATGCAAGTTAATACACCACAAAATATTGCTGTAATGGGTGCTACCTAGGTATATGATCCTGTCCTATGATAAATGTGAGATAATTATAGTTTAGACTTGAGTTATACTGTAAGAAGCTTCGTGTTTGCTTAGGGGTAGAACCTAACATATGGGCAGTTACTACAGAGTAATACTTTTCACTGTAATTGAACTTGCGGTCAGTTGTTAATCTGCTGTTGCCTTTATTTGCAGTTGGTGTGTATTTGGCTCTGTGTCTGAGATTATAGGAAGTCTTTGAACTGCACACCAGAGAAGGCTGTGTAACAGCCTGTTCCTTTTTTTGTTTTGTTTCATTGAATGAATTATAATTGGTCAATATATTTCCTTATGCCTCTGTTCCTTTATTGCTTTAATCCTTTGATTCTCCTCCTAGATATGACTTAAAGTTCTCCTGAAAGCAGCTGAACTCAAAAGTACTTTCTTTTTTTCTTTTTGCTCTATGCTACTTAGTGAAATTCAGAATGAGTACAATAATTTTACTAATACTGTTGACTGCTCTCTGGATATATAAATCTCCCTATAAACCATAGCAGGTTTTCATTAACACAGTTCTTGAGTGTATTAGAGAGATGTAAACCTAATTCAGCCTTACGGCAAATGAGCTGTGGTTAATGGTACTGTTGGGATTATAATTTGGCTAGTAAATATAGGAGGATATAGGCTGCAAGTAGTGGTGGCCCAGCACTTCCAGCTTGAAAGGATATTCTGAAGTTAGGTAGTTTTTGTCAGGCACATTGGAAGTGAAATAATTTGAAAACAGCACAGAACTCAATGTTTGCATCTCAATCAAAGGAACTTTAAATCAAGAAGCAATTAAGAGAAGCCTGTTAAAGGTGGGAGGGATTTAATAAAAATTTTCTGCTGTTCAGAAACACTTTGGGTGATACATAACAAAAGAGTCTCTAATATCTCTCTTGACTACTGTAGTGTTTGTCAGTGAGGCTGGCAGATAATGTGCTGGTGGCATCTCCTTTTTCCCCCCTCAGTTTTCATGAATGAATGGTGGACTTTCCAGTTTTGCTCTGAGCATAATACTGGGAGGGAGGGGACCATTGTATCGTGATAGAAGACCTGTCATTAACAGGAAGGCAGTTCCTTACTTATTATTGCCTCTGTGGTCCTTTGGTTTTTATATAGTTCTCGAACCTGCAGGAGGTGATGTGTTTTTTTTGCTTCTGTTTCGATCTTAGTGGTTTGTTGGTTTTTTTTCCCCTTTCCCTTCCCTGTATAAGAACATAAAATAAACTTGTGTGCTTCTAGTAGGAATGTTGAAAATGTGGTTAATTTTAAAGGCTTTGTTGTAGCTGCATGTAGGCTGTCAGTCATCCTGGAGGTAATCCTGCGGCCATCTTCCATTACCTTGGTCATATATAAGAATCAAACTGTTCAATTGACGTTGCTTCAGCTGATGGCAAGATGTCACCTGTGTTTCTGTCTCCTGAACACTTTATTTTAACGGATTGTGCACTAACACAAAAATAATCAAATACTTGTATGACAGGCATATGGAGTATCTCTTGTTAGGAGGCTGTAATCTAAATAATGTTGTCACTAGTAAAGAAATCTGTTCCATGCCATAAGATACTATTTGAAGTTTCTTTATGCCTCATAAATATTGCCTGTTGATTTGTCACTGTTTATCATTACAGGTAGCTGTATTTAGTGCATGAGTGGAATGTGCATTTGTTTCATGTTTAGCTAATTGGTCATCTAGATAAAGAAAAAAATAATTTTACTGTAAATTAATTAAAATTACTGTGAACTTGTAACTTTTCCCTTTCATATTTTACACATGGCTTTTTTTGAGAACAATTCTTTAATGTTGACATAAATCCTAGTTAGCCAGTATGAACTGCGAACTGACAGTTTTGTCCTATGGCAGGTGGGGAATCTGTGGTAAACTGTGCGGCTTTAAGTTCAAAAAGGAGCTCTTAAGCAGTTTATGTATCGGTCCAGGACTGGTGAATTGTCTGTGTCTCGGCAGGCAAAGTACAGTAGCCTAATCACTGTTTTTCCTTCCGCCGTCTGGACTTTAATTTATTTTTCCCTGTAAACTTTGATTTATTGTTATTAGATGAAGTTATATATAATACTAATAGTATATTTGTATAGTATAACATGCTAAGAGTTTATTATATAATATAATAGAATACTAATTAGCACTACCACACTGTCAAAGTGCTGTGCTTTCAGAGAGCCAGAGCAGTTGAGGAATTAGAGGAAGACAGCCTTGGGAATAAGAGGTTTATGACAAGTCAAACGTGTACCTTCGTGTTTGCCATTAATACAGGCTAGACTTGTAGCTCTCCAAACTCGAGATTTGAAACACCAGCTTAGAACCTCTAAGTGGCCCAGTTTCAGAGAGGCTGAACACTCAGATTGAACTAGCATTCGCGTGTTTGGAATAGTGTACAACACTGAGTGTTTTGGATGGCAGCTCTGTCGGCCAGCTATAACAGAAGCTTTCCTGGTTTAGATTATATCAGTTGTCTGTAATGAACTGCTGGAAGGTGTTTCATGTTTTGTAGTGGGTCTAAGGAGGAATAGCCTTTAAATTATTTACATTTGCCAAACTTAATTTAGTTCCAGGCTGGCATTTTTATCTTGTTGCATTCTGAATAAAAATGAGGAGAGGAAATAAGTATTAGCAGCAGAAGAGGGAATAATTTTTCTTTCTAATCAAACAAAATATTATTCTAATCCTTAGCACAGACTATGATGACCAAAAAGTGTTCTCCTGTCCTGCAGTTCTCTCAGATTTCATTTGTCTTTAATCAATTGAGGAAGCAGTTCCAGACACAGTATAACAAAGCCTTTCTGCCCTTGGGTAATGTAAAAAGATGCAGCATCCCATTTAATCAACTTAGGACGCAGTTTCATAAAAGAAAGGACAGCAACTCCATCATCACCTGAAAACATAAATTCATTTTGTGGACTTTTCAGGAGTACTTTCTTTTGACCTGTGCTTCCCTGGTTATGTTGATAGCACTGGTGCTTTTTATGATAACATAGGTTGTTTTTAAAATTCCCTCCAGTCCTGTGTTTACAATAGTTGTTAAATAAGGTGCACCTCGGATGCAGTTGTGACTCCTGCTAGGAATGGCAATTGGAACTGTTGACATTCAGAGTTAAGCAGTCTTGCGGACTGTTGAGCAGGGAATTCCCAACAACAGGTCTCTACATTAAAACATTCCTCTACACAAACAGTCCTGGCCAAACAACACCTACTTTGAATGAACTGGCAAAGAGGATAATGCTGCAAAAGGAGGATGTGACTGTCTGATGTCGCTCCTTTGAGCAGAAATTATGGTCTTAACATATATATGTTATCTTGGTATTGCAGGCATTGCTGCTTTAGCATCAATTATTAACGTTAGCATTAATTACCATTAATGTGATGAGTAAATCAGCAGTACATAATTGTAGCGTATGTGAACAGGCAGGCATTTTGGAAACTGCTATGATGCTTTTTTCATTCAGTAAAAAAAAAAAAATCTAATAACCGATGTTTGCTGCAGAGGAGTAATCTCAGAAATTTGGCAGAGTATTTCAGGCATATCTTTGATGTCTCCACATTTAACTCGCTTAGCGTGGTGGGATTTTCCTTTGATTCGTTTGCTTCAGCATTTTACAGTGCTTTGTAATGGTGATTGGGGTTATCTGAGACAAGGGAGATTAGGAAAAGAAGGGGAAGAAGAAAGAATATCGCAGAAGCCACTGTTATCTGCTGAAATCAAAGGCTGCTGTTCACTTTATCCTGCTTATGTTCTCATGATTTGGCTGCCTCTAGTATGGTTTATGAATCTAGCTCAGTTGGCTTTGCATGGATAAAACCCCTCTTCGGTATTATGGATTTCTTTCTTCACTTGCAAACAAATGCTTTCAGTTTAGGTAACAGCAGTTAGCGTGGAGGATTTAAAGTCAAGACTCAGTCTCTGTCTTTCTTAATAGTGAAAACCAGCGAGGCACTACAACTCCAAGATACGTGTGTATTTAAGTCTGCATTTTGGGAATCTGGTCCTTTCTCCTACCTCATCTTGTAGGTGCCTCATGCAGCAAAACTTGAGACCGAAACAGCTTGCTGTAGAGATGCTGATGGAAATTAGCTTTCATGAAGCAGTCAGAAACTGGGTGACAGAAGTCACAAGCACTCTTTCTTTTTATATGCTGCCAGTCTTGGAAAAACAAACATCCTCCACAGATATTTGTGATTAGAAAATATGTCATGGGTTAGGAGCAGTTATATTTGAATGTTGCCATGTTCTGGGTAAAGCATCACCAGATGCTTTGTTTTAATATGTTAAACCAATTTATAATTATGACTTTTGTATTTGGGGATGCAGAAGAAAAGTTTGAGGATATAAAGAGCTTCCCAAACACCTCCCCCCCTCTCTCTCTCTCTCTCTCTCTCTCTCTCTCTCTCTCTCTCTCTCTCTCTCTCTCTCTCTATTTGAGCAATTTACTCGGGGGACAGATGAATTCAAGTCCTTTATTGCTGGTGGTCTTCCCTGGAAACATGTGAAGTTTGATGGAGAGGCTGAGTAAATAATACCTTTTGTTCTTTTCCATCTCTTAATAGTTGGCCAGTAGAGCTCCTTAGGTGTAGATCAAAAGCTATATAGCAAAGCTGTTTATGAAGGGCTTTGCTTTCCAGATTCATTTCCACCATTACTTCCATTTAAAATATTCTCTGTAGCAGAGATAAAAGGATAAATTAGAAAGCTGGGTTAAAAACAAGTACGTCTGAAACACAGGATCATACTGTGATGAATTGCCAATCATCTTTCATCATATGGAGTCATGTAGATTATTCTCAAAATTAAGGTATTGTGGTACATTTCATAGATGTTTTAGAAGATTTTGGTTTGGGGGAGCTTATTTGTCTATAGAAAATTCCAGAGGAGGCTGTTTATGTGTAAGTGCTAAATAGATCTGTCTGTTGATACATACAGTTCATATTGTAAGTGTCTTCTCTCTTTTGAACTCCTAGTTTGTTTCCAAGTATTTCACTGCTTTGCAAAGCTTAAAATTATGCTAAGCATTCATTTTCCTCTCTGGCTTGTGAGCTATTATTTACTGACTCACTTGGTTTGATCACACATGATGTGCTTCCCAGAAAGGTATTTAAGGTGTGCTTTAATGGATGAGCAAATGTTTAGAAGATTACATGAGTTGTCAGTTCTGGAGTTTGAGACAGTAAATCTATTTCTATGGCCATAGTAAACCAGTGGTGTTTATTACAGAGCACTTGGGTTATAAAACTACTCTGTTATCGATGTCAGAAAAGGCAATGAAAAGTTATTTTTAAACAAAGCTCACACTTAACCCTCGTGATAGATTATTAAAAAGCTGATGTGGTTTCTTGGCAGCAATCATTTGGCATGGTGTCCATTTGCTCTCCACGTTTTGTGAAATCTGGTGGAATTACCCCCAAAACTGACTGGAAGGGGAGCCTAGTGCAGGGGCCCTCTGAGAGGGAATTCATACGATGAGCAGCCACTATTAAAAGCAGAAAAGCCTGACGTTTCCTGAGGACCAGAACCCAGCTGCCGTTGGCATTGCAGCGATCCTGGCTGTAGGTGTAGACCACCGTGGCTGCAGGAACTTTCTTCTTGTGCTTGACCTTGGGAAGGTCTCAGCTGGCACTCGGCTCGTGTCATGGTACTCTCAGTATCCTGCCTCTACCTTGGCTCATGAAGCGGGTGGTAGGGGGAGAAAAATTGCACTCATCTCACTGAAATGAGCGTCTGTGTGTCTGCACAGACAATATGAGATGGAGTCTTGAAGCTCTTCTGTGGGATGCCAGAATAGACTCCTAAATCCTTCTCTGCCCTACCTTGGGGAGGAGAAGGAGGTACCTTTGTGGCCTTGGACTTCAGCAAGGTGTAGTGGGTGTGATTGTATTTGGCTGAATGAAACCCTTCAATATGCACCTAGTTCAAAAAGCTTAAATGTAAAAACACTTATTTGAAGTCCCATATTTACTGTTTCTTGGTGTTCTCTTATCAAATGCATTCTCTATCCCCTTAATACTAACTCTGCAAACTTCACCGCTGCTGCCAAAGTTGAGCTGAGTTCTTTCAATTTCATGCCTTACTGCCCTGTTAAAGTCCCTGCAGCGATGGTGAGATGGGAAGTATTGCTTGTGTAGCCTTTTCATCACTAGTGGGGTTGCATGATTGTGAGTAATTAAATTTTTTTTGTAAAATATTGCACAAGAAGTAATAAAACCATCTGTGTTTCAATTTAGCAGTGTTGTGTCTTCAGGGCTTCCGAGGAATAAGAAGTTATATACTGATTTTCATCAAACAACTATGACTTTGAATACTCGGTGGGAGAGAGTCTGCAACTTAAAAAAAAAAAGAGTTGTGTTTCAGTTCAAGTTAATATTTCTGGAACCATCATCCCACAAACCCACCCCTGAGGTGCTAATACTTTAAAAGTTAAAATTTTAGGCATCCTGAGCCTTTTATTTAAGCCCTGTTACTTACAATTGTCTTAATGTTTTTAGTTTCCATGGGTTGGATGAGAATAAAATACCATTTCTGTTGTCTGTTACTAAAATGAACCTTTCATATGAAAGGCTTTAGCTTTCATTACAGACTTAGATCTTTAATAGTTAGAGAATTGGAATTATGGCTATTTGTCTTTTGGCCATCCATTTACAATTGTTGCTTGAATGTTAATGATATAGAACTAAATTCTCCCTTGAAAGGCAGATTTTAGTTGATTGCAAACATGCATCTAGTGGACAATACTCAGATTTCCCCTACTTTAGCTGGTTTCCACTAGCGTTGATGGATAATATGTCACTAGCTTTTGTTGGGAAAGGTGAATTTGTTATTAAAATGGTAACAGTGAATTAGGCTTTGAAGAACTTTGCCTGCTAATGTTTGTCTTGTGCAACAAAAAAAACCCAAAGTCAAGACCCATCTGACATTGCAGATTGTACTGTAAATACTTTGCGTGAGTGTGTTTTTGTATTTCTGGACTCATCACAAGGATATGGTAAGCACATATGTAAAACTTAGCTTTTGTTTTTCATGTTTTTTTCTGAACACTGATTTATGCTGTGATTGCTATTACTTGCAATCCATCATAAAATATTCGTCTATAAGCCAACCGGTAAATTGCTGTAGAGAAATTTGCAAGTGGTGACTTACAATTGAAAGAATTCCACTCTCAGAATTTATATTCTGTAGGAATTTCTCATTTGATCATATAATACACTTTTACTGTTTGATTAAATTTAGGCTATAAAAAAATTAATTATCCTATATTTGGGTTTATGAAGTAGTAAGAGGAGGAGGAAGTGCAATTTATCCCCTTTTCTTTCTATTTTTGTAGACCAAAGGAGAATGTGCTCCTCCTCCTCCCTTTTTTTTTTCCTCCCCACTCTTTCCATGGTATGTAAGGATGATGCTACTGCATTCTCTTCTGTTTCATGCCTTAAGCAAATGTAATGTTTGTATTTCCAGTCCACTATACTACTTTGCTAAAAAAATTGATAACAAATGGGTGTGTTATTTATTTACCGAACAGAGCAATAAAGTACAGTCATTGTATTGGCATCTGACATTGAGGCAGTTGTTCAACATTCTGTGCAGCTGTTGTCCCTTGTTAAATATATCTATAAGGGTACTTACCTATCTAGGGGATAATACTGTAAAAGCTTTATTGCTCATCTGAAGCGAACTTAAGATGGCTGAAGTCTTTATCCTCACCAGCAGATTAATGTTTGAATAAGTTTATCTGCTTATATAAAAGAAATAGTTTAAAACTCAGTAGCTGAAATCCCCTTGCTGTTCTGGCAGGGGACAGGCATCCCCTTCAATGTTCTTGAAGCGTTGCCATGGCCAGTTTTCCAGCTTGACAGAAAGAGGAGAGGGACCAACCTCCTGGGCCAAGACGCTGTTCCAGGGACAAATCAAAGCTCCATTCACTCAATTGCATCTTCCTGTACTTTTTGCCAGCTGGTCTGGTATTGTTTCATTAACTCTGAACTGAAGAGAGTGGAAGATCGTAGATGATTGGGGTAAATGATTCCCAACAAGGAAGAGATGGGAGAGTCTGCTTGTCTCCCACCTGTCTCTGCCTAGGGGTGGGAGGTTGAGAACACTTGTAGAAGAGAGGCATTTCTTGCATTGACTGCCAGATGTTCTAATCTCCTTCCAAGGTTTTTCTTTTCCTTACAGACCAATTCATCAGTTGTATTGACTGGAAGATGTGGGTCGTAATCTTTAAGCCCATCAGCATGCTTTTGTTTGTACCTCTTGTTTAGGGAATACCTGCTCTGGGCAGTAAAGCTAGCAGAGGTTGAAGGCAGTAAATCCATGCAGTAGTACCAGGTCCTGCCAAGCCGACTATGGTTTAAAGGCTGAAAAGGGACACACGTGTCCCTGCAGGGCTTATTAGCTCCCAGGCAGCACAAACAGGACTAGACTGTTTCTGGGGTTGAGCAAATCTGTTGTGTGTCTCACTGTGCTCCAGCATAGATACAATCCTAACAAAAACTTGTGCAAGGCACCTACAAGAAAGAGCCTTGCAACAGACAACCAACGTCTTGCTTTTGTGCAAATGGTGTTTCCCTTTAATTGTATGCAAGGGAGAAGTTAAATCATTCCGTATTGTCAACACAGGTATTAAAAATACAACCCACGCTCCAGTAAATAATTTCTCAAAGACCTCTGGGTAAAATGATAGATGCAAAATTCCTTTTACTTGCTTTCTGGAAGCCAAGAGTTCTTAATCTTACCTTTTTAGTCCCAGCATAGCCTTCTCTACTATGTGTGATAAGAAGAACCAAAAAATCAAACCAACCAAAAAAACCCTGTTATCTGTCCATTGGAGTATTTGGAGCTGTAAGTTATTGGACTTGTCTTTAGGCAAGCAGGACTTTACTCTTTAGGAGTCTTTCAGAAACACTTGGGGAAAATAAAAAACATACATGGGAAATGGGAAACTTACATTTTTTTATTATTTGTCTCATCTTGTTCTTCATAGAATCACAGAATGGTAAGGGTTGGAAGGGAACTTTGGAGATCATCTAGTCCAACCCCCCCTGCCAAAGCAGGTCCTTGTAGAACTCAAAATGTGTCACAGTTTTAAATAATCTATTCCTGATCTAATAAAAGTGAATTTGACTCTTCTGAATGTTAACACTAAAACATGACTGATGTTTTTATAAATGTTTATTATTGTAAGCAGTATATGCAGACTTACATTGATTGCTTTAATATAATTGACTTTATGACAGTTGTAAGCTACTCATTGAGCTGGAAGGACAGACCTTTACAACGTATCAGGAAAGTCTTTTAATTTGGTGAACTTATCACGACTGAAGTAGTGCAGTGATAAATTGGTTCCCATATATTAAGCTTCCAAGTATGGTACAGTGGCCTTTTTTTGATACATGAGTCACATGTACCTGGCAGAGATAAATGCAGGATCTTTCAGGGTCATTTAAGTTCTATAAAATCCCCTGTAATGGACTTAATAGTACTCGAGGGACCATAGGTGACAGAGGCATTGGTCAGAGGGAGTTCAGAAAGGTTGCTTTGTTTTGGTGAAATAAGCTTAATCTGAGTTGAGTGTGCTGTTTGTTTTCCCCGTCCCCCCGCAACTGATTTTTAAACCAGGTTTCTGGTAGTGTCTTTTCCTGTAAAAAGTGTTCTGGGAGAGTTTTGTAGTTACTGGAATATGGGATTTCACAGGACAAATGCAATCTTCACACTTCTGAAATGTTAATGTAATTGTTCTTATTTCCATGGAACGTTTCTGATTGCTATTGCAGCAGCGCTGCTGTGTCCTCACCTCTCTCCACTGATCTCACTGCAAAGTTCTTCTGAAAAGTCACATTCGTGCTGTATGTCTAATTCTTACCTGCTCCTGATTAATCTGTGTGTACTGTCAGTCTGTCTCCCCACCACTTGCTTACAGCTTTTCTTTCCTGTGCCTTTTGGCACGAGTCAAGACGCAGAAGAGGTTTAGGTGTACTTTTCTCGCTGTCACCAAAGGGCAGCATCAATAGGGTTACATTTAATTTGAATTTGGCTGTGCAGCTGCCTTCCATGTTTCTTGCACCAATCCAGAACTGGTTTTAACTTTGCCTCAGGGGAGTGTGGGGCAGAGGAACTAGCCTGCTTCTGTGGGATCTTTGATCCTGCTCTGAAACTGGTAGCCCGAGCTGGTTCTGAACTGTGCTGCTTCGTGGAGGTCTCCCATTTGGTTGCTGACCCTTCGGACAGGAATTTGAAACTGGACGGGATTGCTGTAGATAGAGGAGAAGCTGGGAGCCAGTTTAAGCAGCCTGGGAAATAAAGCTGATCCTTTTCTAATAGACTTTGCAAGCTTAGCTGAGCACGTACTCGACCCGAGGAAACCAGCGTGGTTCTGTGGGTACAAAGGCTGTAGCTGGGCAGAGACCTGTGCTTAGCAAGGGGTTAGCTGGGTACGGTGACCTCTGCTCCAGCCTCAGCCTTCCTGAGAGTGTGCAGGGGTTGTTTTTTGGTTGGTTTTTTTTTTTTAGCTTCATGAATTTGACTTAGAACTTTGGCATTTCTTGAAATAAGCTTGCATATCTGGTTTAACAGAGGTTTGTTCTTGCTCTTTGTAGTATTAATAAAAGCCAAAGGTTTAATCTTGAAGACTCAAGCTCTCTGGAACCATGGACCCATGGAGATTTGTTAGCTTTAATCCTGTACGTGACCTTCTCAGCAGAGCATAAGAGGACTATTGTTGCTGCCTTGGCTGATGCTGTTTGCACATTGTAACAATGGGTCCAGTGATTTAAACTCGAGGTTTTTCTTTTTTTTATGTATTAAAGAATTATGTCAATAAGCTATCAGCTCTGTTTTTATTTTCATGAAATAATATATAAACAAGTGTTTTCTGTTTGCATTGCCACCCTCCAAATCAAGGATGTTCAGTTAAGAAAATAAATTAATGTTGGGATGGAGGCTCCTGGTGGAGAGAGAGAGAGCTCGTCAAGCCAGAACAATTTCTTTGAGATAATGGGTAAAGAAAGACAAATAAGTTTTCTTGTGTTAGGCTGCACTAGAGAAAACAAGGCAGGTCAGATTGGGGTTGCATACTGTTTATCCCTCTGGGACATCGTGTGTATCTAACTTCGGCACATTTAATATTGGTGCTAACAGCTAGAAGAGTTGAGACAAAAAAGTTGGGGTAATAATCATACAAAGATGTGAATTTTTTTTCTGGGGTTTTGGCGGGGGGGTGGTGGGTGGCGATAAGACCAACTTAGAACTGAATATTGTTTTATGCTGTCTATTTTGCTACCCTCTAGTTCCATTCTACTTTGCTATCATGATGACTTCTTACATCATCTCATTCAAGAATTTCTATATTGAATATTTTTTTTTAACTTTTAAGCTTTCCTTCATCAACATGCTGTCTTGTTTTCTAAATGCTGAAAATGCTAAAAGAAGCCTGTCTTAGATTCATACACTTTACGGTGTGTTATAAAGAAGTCTAAAATTCTAAGACAGTGTATCTTTTGGTGAGCATTTTCAGGCATAAATATTTCTGATCTGAATGAGATTTTTCAGACTTTTCACAGCTGGAGTTGGTCATTGTGTTGAACGTGTCCTTTACCGTCTATTAATTGTGGTGTTCATTTCAGAAAGGAAGTGGTATGTGCATGTAAAGAAAATATATTCAAGCTTCATGTTATTTGTGTTTCTGTTTAATACCACATTGTTTATTGTGTTTTTCATGTTGTTACTAGGAACTGAACATAATTGCTGGGACATACCCACAGGTTTGCTCCCCAACTGTTTTCCAGCATTGCTTGCTCCAAAACATTGATAAGGCATCCCTGAAGTGTTACAATTTTATCTTCTGTATTTGACAGCCTCAACCCTCAGCTAATAGCTTTCAAGTACAATGTTCGCTGGGCTTGACATGTAGTGCTTAACTAATGCCTGTGAACCTGAAGCATCCAGATCCTGCTTTCAGAACAGATATATTACAAGTGACAGGTTGTCCATAAGTATATATGTTGTTCCTTTAAAATCTTGGGACAGGTTCTCTGCAAAGCTGCTGGCCTTGGTATGAGTACTTCTATAAAACATAATTAGAATCCAGAGTCGGAATAGCAGCTGTTGCTTACCAATAGATGGAGAACATGAGTTTGGGATTTTCTTCGTAATCTTCCACTAAATTTTGAACCTTTAATTTTTTTAATGTTTGGGAAATGCTTTAAAGCGTAAGATAGACTGTCGAAATAATTTGTAATCTTTCTAGTAAACTGAGGTGAGTGCTGCAGTAATTCACAGCAGGCAGAGGTGCAGCAATTTATTTGATAGGTGTTTAACCTTCATACACATCCAATAGTACTATTATCTGACTTTTTTAAAAAAAAAAAAACCACGTTAGTCTCATTACACAAAGACCACAGGAATAATGAACATTTTGCTTATCTGGGTTTCCTCGGCCTTTTTTTTTTTTTTTATTTTTTGATCAGGTTGTGAAGCCCCTTGTGATGATGCAACAACAGCCCAGTTTGTGGTATAGTTCCCAAGGCAGTTGCTTTGGATGTAGCTGTCAGCCGCTCAAGCACTGAGTGTGTTTCATTTCCCATTGTTTCCAAGTGTTGAACCTCTTACCTTCTTGGTTATGGATAAATCTGTTTCTAGATCTCAAATCAAGCCTAATTGCGTGTTCCCTCTGATCTCTCTGTCTAGTTTCCCAGCATCCTTGGTCTCTTGCTTGTGTGGTACCCAGCTGAAGGTCCATTTGAGTACAGTGTCCTGCAGAAACCCTCTTCCCTTGTACGGTGGACTATCTGGGTCAATAATGGCCGCACCACTCCCAGTGTCTGAAGAGTAGCTCTGGCAGCAGAAGCACATCACAGTGGCTTGTGCTCCTTCTTAGCAAGCCTGGCGAGACAAAAATAAGTTATCTTTTTTTGGCCTTTTTTTAATATATGAGAGTGAATGGATATCTTTGAAGTATCAGGAAGCAGATCTGTTGAGTAAGAATGTGCCTTTTTTTCCCCTCCTAGAAGTAATTTTGCAGTGAGTAACTGTTCTTTTGGTCTGTTTGAAGCTGGCATGTATTATTCATAAATGCTAGATTGGTTTTAATAAAGATAATTCTCTTCAGATAACATAGAAAAAATACTTGTTTATTAGGTCCAGTTTCTTCATGTTCCTGGGGCACTGGTCATGAACAATAACTCTGATATTATAGGTTTTCTATTTGTATTAGGTTAAATAGTTTGCAGTTTTTATTTTATTTTATTTTTTTAACTAAAGCCCTTCCATAATAAAAAATGGCTTTTGTCCTTCCTTCTTCTGTTAGTTGGCAAACATCCAGAAGGTCAAGTGAAGGCAGCATGAGGTGGCTAGCCAGCTTGAGAGGTCCAAGATTCTTTCTCAGGCCTTTTTGGGAGACCTTTAGTTCAGGCTCAGACTACCTTTTCAAACTGATGAGCATTGGGAACACTTCTCTTGTAAGCAAAGCTGATATTTTGGTGGTTGTATACATATATTGCTCTGCCCTATAGTAGAGCTCCATCAGACTTCTGGTAGCAAAGTTTCATACTGGAAGTATCTGATTCAGGAGTCAAAAATACCTTGAAGGTTATCAAGACTCTCTGTACCTGTGGGAGATCTCAAGAGCATCTTGAAGCTGTAGCATGAGATAATGTAATTAAAAGCTGACTCCTAATGTAGAATTAATTTATGACACATTCTATGAACTCATATATCTCCTGACACTTGTTTAACTGTGCAAGCGTGACATCCTGTGATGCTACTTTTTTTAAGTTCTCATTTGTTTTTAATTGGAAGTAAAAAATAAAATTTATTGTCGGGAAGAATTTTCTCATCATCATCTTTTTCCATGCATTATGCTCAGTAGGTGAAACCAGGGATGTTACCTAGTCCTGTCTCATTAAGATATTGATTCAGAGAAGTACTAAGTGTCCCTAGCTCTAATTCTGTCGCTAAGAGTTGAAAGCACAAAGTGCCTGCCCAGCAGATTAGGTGTATGACACCAACTCAGTGAAGACATGGATCCTGTAATGCTGTCTTGTTCAGGAAGGGTGCAAAACTGTAAAAGTTGCATATAATCTGTGGTTTCAGAAATGTTTGGGTTTTTTTTTTCCAAAAATCTTGGGCATTATAGTCAGAGAGCACTGGTAGAACAACGTATCATATAGAAATTGCGACGGATAATAGAGCTGGTGGGTTTGAGCCTAAGCAACATGTTTTGGGTAGTCAAACCGAATTAGTGATTCATTTCACATGAAGCCATCCACTACAGCTGCTCTGGGGCTGTTCCAAAAGTTTTGATTGAATGCCTAGGGGCATCAGGGAATATGCTTTCATATATTTGTTTCCAGATTTTTATTCCATAAGAGGTTAATAATTGATGACTTTAAATTTACAATGGGGAAAACCCAATGATATTTAAAACTGCACACTTTAGATGGATGGTTCCATTCAGATGCAGTTTAACATGAAAAATGATGCATTAGAGTACTGTATTAAAGCTTTGTCTTTGCACTATGCTTGTCCAGTTCAGGGTCTCATTTTGAAAACAACCTGGTCTTTGCCTGCCCTTTAGTTTTTTGATGGATGTCTCTTCTTGTTCTCTTCTATTTTCGCCAGGGGTAACAATTGTCCCATGAGAATTTCATATTCCATTGATATTACCTTATTAATTAACCGTGCTAGAGGCTTATTAACCACTGTGATTTATATTTAATTTGGAGATTTGTTGTCTTATTACTGCTAAGAGTAATTCTGAAACATAATTTCATCCATTTTAATTAAAGTATTGATCCAATAGTTATCCTTCTTCAGAATTTTCCCAATCTGTACACATTGAGCCAGGTTGTAAAGAGCTCTGTATTGATGAGAACTACAGCTCAGCATTTTATAGATTGCTGAAGTTTGAACAGCATGTGCAATTTAGAGTGCAGTTTATTTTGAAAAAGATAAATTGCAATGGCACTTTCTTACTCAGTTGATGTTCACTGAATCATAGCACGGTTCAGGTTGGAAAGGACCTCCAGAGGTCATCTTGTCCAATACCCCTGCTCAAGCAGGCCCACCTAGAGCCAGTTGCCCAGGACTGTGTCCAGATAGCTTTTGAGTATCTCCAAGGATGGAAACTCTGCAACCTCCCTGGGCAACCTGTGCCAGTGCTCAGCCACCCCTGTGGTAAAGAGGTGTTCCCTGATGTTCAGGAGGAACCTCCCGTGTTTCAGTTTGGACCCATCACCTCTGGTCCTGTCACTGGGCACCACTGGAAAGAGCCATTCTGCACCACTCTGTCCTCTGTGCATCCTCCCTTCAAGTATTTATACCCATTGATAAGATTCCTCCTGAGCCTTCTCTTCTCCAGGCTAAGCCATCCTAGCTTTCTTAGCCTTTCCTCATAGGAGAGATGCTCTGGTCCTGTAGCAGTCTTAGTGGCCCTTTGCTGGCCTCTCTTCAGTATGCCCACCTGTCTCTTGTACTGGTAGCTGAGAACTGGACAGTTTCTTATAGGTATTGTGAACACCCCGTTTGTGTCAAGGTCTAGTGTCCACTTTTTGTACGCGACAGCTAATGGATGACATAATTTACCTATAGCAATGTCTCAGTCTCCTGTTAGGGTTTTGGTTTCTCCCCTTCAGAAGAGGGGAATACCAGCCAGTCTCATTAGGCGTCAGAGGAACGACCCATGTTGTGCATCTCTGGAAAGCCAGTCCCACTGACATGATGTAGCTCCTGGGTGGGTGTGCAGGCAGGCTGTGACTTTTCAGGAGTGATGATATGGGGAGGTGGTCCTTGAAGAAAGATGCTACTTTACTTAATAAGTGACTGGATCACATGTCAAAATGATGTCTGGCAGCTTTCCTTTTTCGTCAGTCAGTTTGCCCCTTTTTCCTTTTACTGGGGACTTAATTTCTAAGAAAGATGTGCTAAGTAGGAGGGTGAGGAGAAGGGGAGTGTGGGTGAGGGCAGACAGGCCTCGGTACTCTTCAGCATTTCTCTAATCTCCAAAGGTTTTTATATTTCAGTTTTCATATTATAAAGACAAAAAAAAAAACAACCCTCAGTCCATTTCTGAAAGTGCCTCTAGTAACAAACTTGCTAATGGCTTTGAGAAGACAAGACAGACTCTAACCAACCTTAGACTATTTGGCCCTTCTAAACTAGAACCTTTATGTCTGTGCAGTTTCTTGGGGACTAGTTCTGTTGTAGGCAGAGAGGTACGAGTGCTTTTGATTCAGTTGAATGCTTGTTTCACTTAAATTGCACATCTAAGCATAGGTGTGGAAGAGGTCTTGCACTGGTTCAGTTTGCTCTGGTATACTATATATAATTACAGGAGCATTAAATTAAGGGGCATCTTTCTAGGCACAGCCTCATGTGAACTTGCAATGAGCGGATTGCCGAAGCAAGATTCAGTGAGTTTGGCTTTCTGAGCTACTCTAAGCTTTTCAGGTATATCCTTGTTATCTTCTATTTGTGTTTTGTTCTGTACTTGAAATTTTTCTTAAAAAAGAGTCAATAATAAAATATTTACTGTAAGAGAATCCTACTACTGCACTCTGGAAAGTGTATCAAAAAAGCAGGATCAGTGTTTCTTATAAATCTGTCTGCTCCTGATCACCTCCAGCGTGATATCCTAATCCTCTGCATATGACAACACAATCCTATTCACAGCAACCAATTGTGAAAAATATTCACGTGATTCAGAGCATGAATATAAGTTGGGTTTAGGCATAATTGTTGTTATTTATTACATTTTTATTATGGGGAACAGAATTTTAAAAGGTGTTGTAAAGGTGCCTTAGGCATATGTTACTCTAACATTGGCAAGTCAGTCTGTAATGGCTTTTTTTTTTAATTTCTTGAACCCCAGCTTTTTAGCTCAAGCAGCTTGCTTCAACTGCATATAATCAGTTTTCTCAAAATGTAAATAATCACTTACACGAGGCTGACTTGCAGCAAGTCATCCTGAAATACTAATGCGTAGTGTCTGAAAGACCTACTGCAAAGCTATTATCAAAAGAAAATGGCAATGCATTCCTCAAGTTTGGATTGGGTAGAGTTGTTTATTGTTCATTTCTATATTGAACCAGCTGTGTTTCTATATTGAAGCTATTGGGTTTTTTAACTTATGGGATTTAGCTTTTCTTGGCGGAAAAGCAGTTGTGTTCCACTGAGTGTCAGAGGAACTGTCTTTGGGAGCGCGTTCTTTTATGATTTATCAGAACTATTTATGCCAGACAGGTATTGGAATGGCATTTGTGTGGCGAGGCTGAACCCTAGAGATCACTGAAGAAGTAGCAGTAAGAAGGGTGAATAAGCTAGAAGCTTTCAAATTCCATATTTGGATTGAAATGGAGAATTAAGTAATGTCAATATGTATTTGGTTCCAAACCTTTAATAAATAAGTAAACCATTAGGGTGTAGAAAATGGTTTTGTATGTTACCTAATTTAGCAAAACAATACTAAGCTTTCATATGTTTGGCTTGCTTGTTTGGTTGGGGTTTTTTCCACCCAGTGACTCCCATTCTGTACTAATTTAAGAAGTTTATTCTGGTCGTCAGAGGGGATGACTTAGCAAACTTAGCTGTAGAAGAACATAACATAAAATCCTTTTTTTGGGGAAAAAAAAATTAGAAAAAAAAAGTTTGAAATTTCCTGTAATCTTTCTTAATTAAGCATAGAAACACTTTGCATTGTGAAGTCAAGTCCATATGTAATCCTGGAATTGTTGTGTTATAAGCACACAATTGTGTTTAAGTTGCATTCAATGGTAAGACTAAGCAAGTTTTGTCTTTGTAGTTATGTTACTAACTCAACAGTGTCTCTGAGTTTAAAACTTTTTATTTTCTTGGACTAGATCTTATGTGCCTCTTGCCTGAGACTGAGTAATGACAGCTGCTGAATAGAAAGGGCTTTTCTTGTTTGCAGATCAGTTTCAACAGAGGAGGTGGTGGCACACTGCTGTACCTCCCTTGGTTTACTTTTGTCTTGTCCCATGTTTTGAGTTACAAAAAGGATTTTAATTTAACAAAAAATAAAAGGAACAGCTAAAAGGGAGGGTGCTTGGAGTAAGAATGAATAATGTTGAAAGGTAAATTGGTTCCACCAGTTAAAGGTAAAAGTCTGAAAAGACAAAAAAAAAAAAGGCATCAAAAAGCAGAATGAAAGATGTGTTAGAAATAAAAAGACATCCTTCAAAAATTGAAAGCATTGACATTTTAAAGGTAAAACCACAGAAAGATTTCAAAGACAAATTTCTAAGTGTATAAGAGCTAATAATAAATGCATAATAAGCAAGAAACAAGTTCGCCAGGGAGTCAGCAAGGAAAAGGAGGCATTACTGGTGGATAATGTGATTGCAGCACAGCTAGGTTAAGCACTTTTTCTTTGGAGTTTGTGTCTGAAGAAATCAAAAGTGTTTGCCCCATTGCGATATTAGACAAAAGGTTGCAATGTGTTGTCACTTTTTCATTATGGAAAAAGATTCCTGTGAATCAAAAGCAACAATGAAGACTTCTGAGGGACCTTGTGGTTTCAGTAATGGCAGATGAGATTGAAGTTTGATCAGTACCAAACAATGCACATGGTGAAGAGGAAAAAAACCTTAACCTTTTAATTAGTAAATTAGCTGTTGCCATTAAAGAAGGACTTACAGATAATGGAATTATTACAGAACAGGAATTGGTTCAGTACTCGGTGGTACTGAACTACTGAATCTAAAAGGATGTTAACAATATACTAGTAAAGGAATAGACAACAAATCAGAAAACACGACTTGTGCGAATGTGTCAATCTGTACCACATCTACTTCTCAATACTATATGCACTTCCCTAACATTATAGTTATCTTTAAGGTAGTATAGCAGTAGTAAATGTACAGGAAAGATTGTGGTGTTTGATCAAAAGTATGGAATATTTTCTGTGTGAGGACTAAAACTTTTCAGGAAAAAAAAAAACCAAACAGTTGTATGGGGATAGGTCAAATAGTTTTTTAAAATCCTGAGTGGAGTAAAGAATGTGAATATAGACTTTTTTTTTCACCATTTTGCATTAATGATGCAAGTTAGAATACATGGTTGAATAGGGAGGAAACAGGTTATTTAAAAAGAGCAAATGAATGAGCAAACCAAAGTCTCTCTTCCTTGAAAGTCCTTAACCTGATTGTATTGGCAGTATAGTCAAGACTGTCTCCAGAATAAAGAATATAAGGTTTGTAGGAACATGGAATATTCTTTGTTACACCAAGAGACACAGTTATTAAAAGCAGAGTAGTCTGAAGAAAGCCTCATGTGTCCAAAAAACGTGTCTTCCCTCTTCAGCTCCCCTGCTGCATTGGCTGCTCAAATAACCATGTTGTGGAAATTACCATGGATTAAATAATCATGTAAATTGTGTATGGCTGCATAGTTTAAACAAAGTTAAAGCATTTCTGTTGAATGCAGGTTTTCTTGCATCTGTACATTGGTTCTTCTAATGACTCTTTGCTCTCCACGATAGTGTAAGCATTACTGATTGCTGTCTTTGCATCAAAGGCCCAATTTTTTCACTGTTTTTTAATCTTTGTGGCAGCCATTGTGCCAGTAATGTATTTTACTATAAACTTCTTTTTTTAGGCTTTACCTTTTAAATTTTATAAAGGTTTAAACTGATCAGTCCTCTTTCCAAATAGGTGGCCTAGTTATTGATGAAGTCTGCATGTTCTTAATATGCATAACTAAAATGTTGTACAACTTTGTACAGCACGTACCAAATTATCCTATCTGTTTTTATGGCTAGCTGTGGTCTGGTAAAAGCTCAGATGCCTTTTGCTTTGTTTGCATCTTTTCCTTGAAGAGCCACGGTCGAGTCTGAAGTCTAGACTGTCTCCATTTGATGTTGTTTTGCTTTTGGCATAGCATGACCTCAGTGTATTTCTAAGTGGTCATTTCAGTTTTAAGTATCTTGGTTGATATTTACTGCAATATTAATTAGTTGCTGGAGAAGTTGGCAATTAGTTAGTTGCTGGGGAGCCAAAGAGGAGAAGGAAACTGAAAGCCTAGTTAACATGCCTGTTAGAGAATATGAAGAGTCTATTCTGAAATAGAATTAAAGGAGTCTTAGTAGTAGGCAGGTGTGTGAGTGTGTGTGTGAATCATGGAGCCTTTGTACCAGCCGTAAAAACAGTTACTGTTTCAAACAGCAGAAGGATCTTCTTAATATAGGTGAACATCTTGCAGTTAAACCTTTTTTCTGGTAAGTAAGCCTGAACTATTCATATTTATTTTCATTCTGCTGTTCCTGAAGCCTTCACTATATTCCCTGTAATCTTTCAAATAGTCTGGAAATAATAACATTCTCCACTGATAAATCTTTTTAATATATAAATGCAGCAGTGGTATTTTTAAAATAATTAAAGTAGTCTTGTTTAATGAACCACTGATTTGAACGGATAGCCCACTGGATTGCCAAAGTATGTTCATTAAACATGAATGCTGTTCAAATAAAGGACTGCAAATTTCTTTTGTTTCTCCTTTTTTTAAGTTGAAATCTGACATACTTATTTCCTAAAAGAAAACAACAGACCATTTCAGTACTCTATACATCCCTTTATACTAGTGTTTTGATGCCCTGTCAAATTTAATCAAGTTAATTTTTCTACTCTTTCTGCTTGTATACGTAGGTTTGTTCTAGTTAGTTCTGGTGTTTTGTTTGTCTTTTAGACTGTTAATGTTTTGGTTCCTCTCCCTTTCCCCCCTCCCCTCCCCCTTAATGTTTTCAGCTTTTTGACCTGTAATCACGTGTGATTTTCCTGGTTTTGAATTGTACTGTTCTTCTGCCTCACAAGAACAGCTTATGACTTCTGAAATGTCGTGCCTAAGCATTTCCTTCCTCCAATTGTTGCTTACCCCACTGAGAAATAAGGAAAATCTAAACTAGAAAATTACTTGACCCTTTCACTCAGTCGCAGATCATCATAGCTATCGATATTTCTCAGGCTGGAAAATTACACCAGCAGTACTACTTAGAATCATAGAATGGTTTAGGTTGGAAGGGACCTTAAAGATCATCTAGTTCCGAAGATCATCTAGTTCCATTAGTTTACAAAATCCTTATCAAGTTATAAACAGTTGACAACAGTATTTTTCTACTTGGAAAAATACATAGGTTACTAAGCCAAATCAGCAATTTTAACGTTTGAGAGAAGAAATTTATGGATTTAACTCATTCTCTCTTTGCCCCACCCATCCTCCCTCAAGCGTGACCCTCCATTTTGGTGTAACTTCATTTCTTGTAGCATTGACTTTATTCTGGTCTGTTCACACGTTGAACGCTGTGGGGACTGTGCCTTGGAGTAAGGGCTGCTTGAGTGGCAGTTATTGGTGCAGATAGCGATGGGGTTGTAGTCATTCAGGAGGATATAACAAATAACGTGTACTGCTTCAAGAGGGCTGAAAAGCAAGGACCAGAACAGGGGGTCTTGAAGCAGTGTTTTGGCACACAGCCACTGTGTTGAGAGCAACTGGTTGGTGACCTTGTGGTTTGAAGTCCATCTTTCCCATTAAATTGGATGGTCATAACCCCTTAAATGGAATTTAGGGTCTTCCAGCACCTCTCAGGAAGAAGGATGAACCCCTCTGCGAGATGGGCACTGTCATGCTGGACGTGCAAAACTGCCAAGCAGACATACAGTGTACACACCATCCTCATTTTCCTAGTGCACCATGTACAACCTCACCTTAGTATTTAGTTACAAACCTGCTTTAATCCAATAGAAGCCTTTATATCCTATTAAGGTGTCAGGAGATCAGTTATGCTTTTACGTGCCAAACATCCAAATGAGCTCCTGTTTCATGATCTCAGGGTGCAGATGGCCTGAGATGCTCTGTGGAGATGATTGTCTGGATATGAGGATGCTTTGACTAAGGCCAAAATGGATTCCAGCAGTCTGCTTAAAGTAATGACTCAATTAGAAAAGGCGGGCTTATTTCAGCTGATACTTTCAACTGGGACATGGAACTTTTAGTGTCTTGTTTAGTTTTATTTGTAGTTTGCTTTCGTTGCAGTGTATCTGGTTCTCGCTTGGAGAGCAGGCTGAGTGAGCAGTGGGGCTGTTTAAAACTTCCCCATGGCTGCTGTGGCTTTCGATAAATTTTTAGAGTGGGGCCAGGATTTGAATTGTTTGCAAAAGTGATCTTAACTGGGGCTTTCTTCCCTCTGGCTCCACCATTGGTATGCTTATTTCTTTCAGTAGTTAGTGCATCCAGGATGTCAGGGTTCTGTGTGTATACGTGTGTTACATGTCAAACAGTGTGGATTGGACTGTATTCACTTTTTACCATTGATGAACCCATGGGGAAGTCGATGAGTTTTTAATGTGTGAGAATAAGAAATTGCTCCATGCCTTTTAATTAGGGTGGGAATTGTTCTTACGAAGGAGCAGAAAGGAACAGGTAGCAGCTAGAAATGGTACTGATGGAGAAACGAGGTGCCTGTGTGTTTGCAGAGGGCATGGCCGCCACACCAGAACTGTGCGCGGTGTCCTTGGGAAGGTGAGATTGCTTTCTCCCACCCCAAGAGAAGCGAGTTCCCAGTACCTTCCCAGGCCTCTCTCTAGAGCTGCATGGAGAGGTCTGGGGAAGAGACCATGAAGAGAAAGGTCTGGTGGGCTGAGCAGAGGCATGCTGTGCCCGTCGGCAGCTAGAGACAGCCTTGGAGCAGTCTTGTGCAGCAGCAAACTTGCTTCTGCTTTGTTTGTCATTAGCTGTTCTCTTTTGTGGCCGTAGTATCCCAAATTTAAGTAGGAGCTCCAGAGGCAACATTTTCTTCAAAAATCTTCCTGGAAATAGGGAACCGTATCTGCTGCTGTTCTCACAAAGGTGGCATGTCGGACATCCCTTTTCTGATGGTATAGCTGAGAGGAAATACCCCTCCCCAGAAAGATTGGAGGTAGAAACCTTGTTCAAACCAAGGGAGTAAGAAGAGAAAGACGCAGCTGGCTGCAAACACAGCATTATAATCTCTCCCTGCTTCTCCTTTCTTCTCCTGTCCATCTTTGTGTGCTCCCTGAGGGCTTCCTCTTTGCTCTCCTGTGCTGTACTGTACTTGGAGACCACTGGAGGGGTCACACCCCAGTGGACGCAAACCAAGACGGGAAGTCCTGTTAACTACCAGTCAGCATCACCGTCCTCAATTAAGAGGCACTTGGGTTCTGAGTTTATAGATTCTATTGATTTTTTTTTTTTCAAAAATAAACTCCCAGATGTTACTGTGTGGTACTTGAAAAAGACAAGAAGCAATCAGTGCACTATATTTAGTTTTAAACATTGGAATTATAAATAGACACAACAGGCATCTTTAAATGATTGATTAAATATAAATAATGGAGCAACTTTGTCTCCTTTTTCTAAAGGAGAAGAAACAAAGTACACTAATGCTTGACTCAAATTTTAGTTTGAAAATACACTGTCTTTCCTCTTTATCGTGCTTTAACTTCATTTCAGGATCAAGATAATTTGGCTAGACCTCACTGGTGAATTCTGATGGTGTTTAGCTGTAATTCCATAAAGCTTCAAAATTTTTACGTACCTCAGGGACTGCTGGGTGTTGGTATGGGTCTGAAAGTATGGGACAGTGTTCTCTCCTATCTCCCTGTTTAAAGAGACAGGAACCTTATGTTTCTGTCTTTTCTCCCCTTAGCAATCCTAACTATTGGGGTACTGCCAAGTGAGATTTTTTTCAGAGCCAGCAATGGAAGAACTGTCCTCCAGATGTATTCTTTCCCTGCCTTCAGTGGATAATTTCAAATTTCTGATTTTCATTTCACACTGGAGCCAGAACACATTTGGGAATCTTCTCCAATGTGGAAATGTCTTTCCTTGCCCAGATTTAATACACAATTGCACGTGAATAAAATAATTGCATTTAAGTGCTTCCTTGCCTGAGCTGCAACACAGAATCATAGAATGGTTTAGGTTGGAAGGGACCTTGAAGATCATTGAGTTCCAACCCCCCTGCCATGGGCAGGGACACCTCCCACTAGACCAGGTTGCTCAAAGCCCCATCCAGCCTGGCCTTGAACACTGCCGGGGATGGGGCATCCACAACTTCTCTGGGCAACCTGTTCCAGTGCCTCATCACCCTTGGGGTAAAGAATTTCTCCCTGATATCTAATCTAAATCTACCCTCTTCCAGTTGGAATCCATTCCCCCTTTTCCTATCACTACATGCCCTTGTATAAAGTCCTTCTCCAGCTTTCCTGTAGGCCCCCTTCAGATACTGGAAGGCTGCTATGAGGTCTTCCCGGAGTCTTCTCTTCTCCAGGCTGAACAAGCCTGTGAATTTTAGGTTCTCCTGAGTTGGGTTTACTGTTGTACTTGTTTATTTGAAAGCATTGGTTTTGTACACTGCAAGGCCAAGAATTGTAATGATTTTCCGGTAAGTTCATTCAATGCCCATTCTTCCAGACTTCAAAGACTTCACGTTTGGGACTAGGGGACTAGGTGGTATTATGTTGTCCTGAATGAATGGGATACAAAAAGGAAAGGTGTTTAACAGTATTTTATAGTGCTACAAGATTTGGTTAGTAACTAAATGTATGAGAACTGAGACCTTGGTCTCCGTGATCACAAAGTAACCAGTCACTGGTTGGGGGGGCGGGGAAAGTAACTTTTTTTTTTTTTTAAGGGAGAAACCCAACAAAAGAATACAATTCATTACAGAACTATTTTTTTGTTGTTGTTGTAATAATGACATCTACTTATTTCTGTATCGTATAATTAAAATTTTGCGGTTAAAGTGTTACAGGCACACCAACTAAAGCTTTTAGAGGAAAGGAGGAGAAAGTAGCGGTCAGGGGTGGGGTGGCTGCTGCTGCTGTTGGAGCACAGTCCGGCTCTCTTGGACACCCCACAAGAGGAACACACGGAAAGGAAGGACAAAGACCAGAAACAGCATCCATTTCTGAGCTGATGCTCGGAAAGTGGGCAGCATGTTCCCTCCTTAACCTCTGCTTGCCAAGACTTGTTGAATTTGTGTCACCAGTGGGCTACTTAAGACACTGATTTCAGTAGTGCCTGGAGTTGCTGACTTGCAGCAGTGTTGTGCAGAGGAAACCATCTTGGTTAGCTAGCTTATGCTTCTTTGAACAGAAGCCATAAAGAGTGTAGGGTTGAGTGAGGAATGAGAAATCTCCTCTTTCAGGATTTAGCTGGTACTGGTAGCTCTGAGCCCTCTCTCTTACTCTTCCAAGAGAGAAAAAAAAAAAAAATCCTGTGACTTTCCTTTGAGATGTCACCAATAGATGCTGTCTCATAAGGTTGGAATTTTCCCCAAGATCACTGAAGTGTAGGTAATGAATTTACCCCTGCTAACCAGCATTCTCCAAGCAAATGCTCACGGCTTCTGTTGCAACTTTCACAAATTTATGTATAATTCTAGTAAAAGAACTCATGTGAGTCAGCTGATTTAGCTCTGATGTGTTGGGTTATGTAGCTGCCTGTGCTAAACAGGCCTTCCATTGTCCTGCTGGCCCGGTTTAGTTGGTTACACGATCTTCCTATGGTGACAATATTTGGAGAATTAGGTGGTGCTGTCATAGCTGGGATAGCAAATCATCTTTGGCTCTTAGCAGATGGCATAAATTAGAGCAGCCTAAATTATGGGAATGAAAGAAAATTGCAAAGAAGGGGCTAAGTACAAAGAAGGATGTATTCTTGGAATATGCTTTAAGCATGTGTCCTGCAGGTTGTGAAACATCTAGGAGTATTTTGATGACAAAATATAGACGTGAATAGTGGAGCATACAATGAAAAGCTCTTTTAAATAAGAGTATTTTCTTGTAAATTGATTTAGTACTGTAGCATGCAAAATGCTGTTTATTAAAAAAAAAAAAAAAGAGGAAGCTGTTTCCACAGTAATTTTGGAAATTCATTAATGTCAATTTTGAAGAGTGGGTATTAGAATTTGCTTGGCAAGTTCTCGACTGGGTTACACTTGTTTTTAAAGTTAACAGGAAACATTTCTCCCAGGTTTACGGTAGCTAATTCATTAATATTTTGATACTTAATGAATGCAAATTACTCGTTTTCTGCAGTGTCCTGGTATTTTCCATGGTCCTTATGAAAATCAAAGCTTCTGGTTTGTTTCTTATTACTTCCTTAGATGAGACTTGAAATACTTGGTTTGGGTTTGGTTTCTTTTACTACGCAGTGTGTACTGTAATGAACGCTCTTTTTTTTTTTTTTTTTTTCCCCAAAGCTGCAGTTTTTACTGCATTTAGGGTCAAATGAGGCTATGCAAGGAGGCAAACTTCATTTGGCAATGTCTCATTCCCCAAAAAAACCCACCATGGTACTTCCTGTGCTGGAGCCAGGGCTCTGTGTGCATTTGTGAGACATGACTTTGCAATCTACAAAGTTTGTGGAAGGTTGCTGAAAGTAACTGGTCTCTTACTAGTCCTTTTTGGAGACTTGCAAGCTTGCTTTTTTCCCTGGGTTGAATACTTCTTCAAAGGGAATGTGTATTTTTTCTGCATGTGGGCACATGCATGGGGAAAATGAGTTCATCTGAGCCGTTTGGTGCCTGGCTGGTTACTCAAGTCTTTATGACCGTTGTGCTAGGGAAGGGAATGTGTGCATATATAAGGAGTATGATTTATAATACAGTGAATTTTGTGCTTCTTTGAGCAGCAGTAACCCCTCTCTGCCTTGCGGTTGGGAGAGGAGAAGCATGGTACCGACTACTGTAATGGGCGGCCAAGGTGAATGCCTTCTGAGGCTAACTGCCCTGGTTTTTGCTTCCATTTACGCCAGTTCATTCAGTACTATTTTGGATATGCAGTTAAAAATAGCATCAAAACAATCTCCCCTAAAATCACAGCATAGCATACAGAAACTGCTGCGCGAACGGTGGCCACGTGTTTTGTGTCCTCTCCACCCCAGTGACTCTAGGTCCCCACCTATCTCCCCATGGCTCCTGGGCAAGGAGCAGCGCCGGGGGAGCTGGCCTGGGGCATTTTGGGTGCTGTGGTGTTCCTGCCAGCCGTTACCAAACCAGCTGCAGAATAGCTGAGCTTTCCCTTTTGGCTGAACAAAACTAATGCCCTCTCTGTTGCAGCCGAACCCTCCTAGTCACCTAATTGCAGGACTCGATGCAATCTTGAGACTTGACCTCTTTCTTGCATTAGCTTGAAACTCGCCAACAGGCTCAAGCCACGCTAAAAATACCGCAGTCTGAGAAAACCGTCTTGTAATAATCTAGTTAAATGCAGGCAGACCCAGATTGTTTCTCACAGATCAGAGAATTCAGATGCTCTTCGACACAGCCAGTCTTGGGTTTACGCTGCCTCTGTTAGGAAGTGCCTCTTCAGCACACAGTGATGCTGTTAAGTTTCTTCATATTTGCACACATTTATCCTTCGTATCCTGTGGCTCTCCATTGATTCTGTTGGCAGAAATTTACTGATCTCTTTGAGTCTTCTGATTTTGCTAAGATAAAGAAACTTTCCAAATTTTAAAATTAATTTGGGACAAAGAGGCTAATTTCAGTATTTCATCCATACAGAAGAATTTTGATATGTATAGGCATAATTTATAGTTACACTATATCATGTTTTTTGAACTAGAAGCCGTGACATTCTGTTTTCTTAGTTACTCCTTAGATCAAACTGTCATTTTTCTGTTTATCTATCTAGAGAAGTGTATGATCTTATATTACAAAGTAATAGATCATGTGTGGCTGTTCCATAAAGCATTCTGAGGTTCTAATGAGAAAAAAAGAAAGTTAATTAAGCATGGTATTAAATCATGCTGTTTATTCTTCAGTTCTCTTTAGCTGAAAGGCCACTGTTAAATTTTCGTGTTGAAAGTAACTTTTATTAAATTCCTGTGCATGTTCAAGATGGCTACGTAGGACTGCAAAACAAAATAATAGACTCGGTGTTCTTCATTCATACTTTCTTGTAGTTGGCCCATAGCTCACCAAGGGGAAGTGCAAAGTCCTGGACCTGGGGAGGAACAACCCCATACAGCAATATGTGTTGGGGGCTGCCCAACTGGAAAGCAGCTTGACAGAAAAGGACCTCGTGGACCCCAAGTTGAACATGAGCCAGCAATGTGCCCTTGCTGCAAAGAAAGCTAATGGCATCCTGGGCTGCGTTAGACAAAGTATTGTCACTAGGCTGAGGGAGGTGATCCTTCCCCTCTACTCAGCACTGGTGAGGCCATACATGGAGTGCTGTGTCTAGTCCTGGGCTCCCCGGGACAAGAGAGGTGGACATACTGGAGAGAATCCAGCGAAGGGCCACTAATATGATTAAGGGACCAGAGCATCTCTTCTATGAGGAAGGACTGGGAGAGCTGGGATGGCTCAGCCCGTAGAAGAGAAGGCTTGGGATCTCATCAGGGATCTCATCAGTGTGTATAAATACCTGAAGGGAGAGTGCACAGAGGACAGAGCCAGGCTCTCTCCAGCGGTGCCCAGTGACAGGACCAGAGGTGATGGGCACAAACTGAAACACAAGAGGTTCCCTCTGAACATCAGGAAACACTTTTTCACTGCAAGGTTGGCCAACTACTGGCACAGGTTGCCCAGAGAGGTTGTGGAGTGTCTATTCTTGGAGATATTAAAAAACTGTCTGGACATGGTCCTGGGCAATTGGCTCTAGCTGGCCCTGCTCGAGCAGTGGGGTTTGACCAGATGACCACCAGAGGTCCTTTTGAACTTCAAGCATGCTGTGATTCTGTGATATATAAATGTTCTTGTAATTGCTGTGCTTGCAGTAGTCTCTAAAGGGAGTAGTGTTCATTGCACAGTACTGATAGAGTACTAAGTAAGTAATGACAGAGCATAAGAGGAATTTGCAACCCAGTCTGAAAAATGCTGTGTTTTGAATTTGAGAGCCACTGTAGTAAAAGCCAAACAGCAGTGGTAAGTAGCTACATGGTGTTATACTGTAGATGAGTATAATGGAAAAGCACAAAATTAAAAGGTAACGTCCAATTGTAATACTGTTGCATGTACTGTGGTAATATAAAGGACAGTAACATACAGATGTGTGCGTATGTATGTCATGTTCACTCATTCTGGGGATTCAATTACATAAAACATTTTATAATTAGGAACACTGTCTCATTAAAATTAATTGTAAAATATAGACGTTCAGAATAACACATAGATTTGTCACCCTTTAAGAATTAAACTAGTGACAAATAATTAAATTGCCAGTAATAAAGCCATACAGTGGTTAAAAAAAAAATCTCACTTTGATTGGGCAGGATTGTACTTCATGATGATTAGTAAAATATAAGGCATACTTGCTCTTTAATCTTTTGAGCTGAAAAAGACAGGATGCGTACATCATCTGTATTACCCTGTGGTGAGAGCAGCAGATGTCACAAGAATATCAGCAGCAGAGGAACAGAATAACTGAAAGGTACATTACAGCGCATCAGATTTCGTGGCAATGACTTTGCAGACCCCTTCCTCCACAGTTTGTTTTTTTTTCCACCGGCCTTTGCCATTTACGTTAGCGTTCCTCCATTTAAAGAACTAAGTAAGTTTAATGTACTGATGATGGGATATGAAGCTTTTCACCTTGAGATCGCAAGTTCAAATTCAAATATAATTGGCGATGACAGAGTAGTTGCCCTCTGCTCAGTGGCCTGTCGTGCGGTGAGTTGTTGGTCCTAGCCTCAAGCTCGGTGGAAATGTGCCCGTGTAGCACATGGCGTGGGAGTGATCAAGCTTGCCAGAGGGTAAGGACTGAACAGGCATCTGGACACTTAATTATTCTCTGACTCCTGAAAAGTATGTTTATTTTTGCAAATATGTGGTCAGACAGTAGTCAAACCCAATCAGGTTGCCTCTGAGCATTTTCTTTACTCGGAGTCTTTCTGAAGCTGATACGCGATACGAGCACAAACTCGGAGATCTGTGCGTGCTTGTTTAATGGAACGTATAAATGGATATATTAAATGAGATATGTTTAGGGAGGATTAATTTTTCATGTGGCTTACTCGAACAGAGCTTCTCCAGTAATGTCAAATGTAAAGCTGTCCTGCCTCTTATTGTTCATAAATAAAATGTCCCGTTCATTATTATTCATAACTTAAAAAAAGACCAGTTGTTTGGATGGGAGATGAGCTTTTTTCATTTTAAGTATTAATGAAGAGTTTTTTGCTTTTGCCAACCTTTTCCTTAAACTATTGCTTTGTGACCAAAATGTATTTTTGAAAATGCCTTTTACGTACCTTTTAATCTGATAAAAATATCGATTGGCATGATTGGGACCCACAGGAAAAATTCAAGTATAAAATCAGCTTTTAGTGCTACAACTAAAATCTTCAAAAAAGAGGGAAAGCTTTTTAATGTTATCCTTTTTGAAATACAACCAAGAGGCACAAACTTTTTGGCATTTTATTTAGTTTGGTTGGTGGTTTGGTTTGGTTTTTTTTTTAAAAGCAAGTACAAAGGTTAAATGTGGAGCTTCTGGTACATGTAGGATCACGTGCTTTTCTTTTTATTATTATAATGTAACACTGTTGTCATATAGGCATTACCTTTACAAGGGTTCTCAAGTCTTCAGTTGAAGAAGTTGAAGTCAATGAATTATTGTGGAATCTTTTAGCTGTTTCATCACTTGATAGATTTGGGGTACTAATTTTGTTTGTTCTTTGGCTTTGTAATGCTTCCTACATCTCAGTACTGCAAAAACCTCCATCTGTCCCTCAGCTCTGTCTAAGTTACCAAAAAGAACGCCCTTTTACCCTGTTCTCCCACCCCAATAACTTTCAGTTATAGTGGTGAACATGTTGAATCTCTAAGTCTAGTGTATATTAACAATGCAGTAAAATGTGGAAAATAGAATTTAAATAGCAGAAATCGAGGGCTACCATTGTGAATGATTTTGCCCCCCATCCCAACCTACTTAAACTACCTCTTTGCCATCACAGTGGTCTTCAGAACCAGAGGAATTTCTTCTGGTTTTTTGAAATCTTAGCATAAAAGTTGAGAACAACTACCTTCATTTTCTTTTCCTAGTGTCTGTTTTAGCACTGTCTTTGGAGGATTTTTTTTTTTTTTTCCTAGTGCTGGTTCCATCTTTTCTTGCGCATCCTACGAGATCTGTTCCTTGATCTTTGATTTCTATATGTCTTACTGTAGGACTGCTGTCTTTTTACTGGTAATGAGTTGATCCATCTGTACCCTGGACCTCTCTCCTTTTTGGATCAAACTCAACCTCTAGCCCATCTCTTTAAAAAACAACCAAAAACCATGTGGGACTCTAGCTACCTATTTGTAGCTAAAATAGTGCTCCTAAACTTTGCTTGCCCTGCCTCTTCTGCTGCCTTTTTGCAGAGGATTAATTCATCATCCAGCCCATCACTTTGAACCTGTAACCTGAGTGTCATCCTTGGCTGGTACTTGTAGGTCCTGGTCTCTGGGCTGTATCAGAAGATATAGGCATGTGATACCGGCTGGTTGAGTTGCCACACCTAATCTTTTTTTTTTGTCTGCCTTCAGAACTGTAGGCCATGCCGTGATGATTGTGTGTGTTATGATTTGATCTGTCCAGTCTCCATGCCTGTTGCCTCATGTGCTTCAAGCTTTCGGCTGCTCGCTTGGCTTGTCACTTCCTTCATCAGCTAGCTTTTCTTAGAGTTGCCCAAGTCGGATTCCTTGTCCTTCATTTTCAAAGTCTCCAGCAATAGTGCCCCTTATGATTAAGACTGATTCTTGCGGTAACTCTGCCAGTTATGCCAGACTTCATTTCTTAAACCTTCGCTGTCCTCTGTTGCTTCTGCTTTCCTTCCAATGCAGCCTGGTCTACTGCGCTGCATCAGAGGTGCTGGGTGTTTTGATTTGCTCGTGTTCCTAAAAGGGCTTGAAATTTGCAAAATTTCTGTCTGTTTACTGTATTTCCTGTCTATTGTATTAATCCCCTTCTTTTGGTCATCTCCAGCTCAAGCCTTGCTTGCCTTGCCTTGCCTTGTCTTATTTGTTTGTCCTTCCAGTGACTGGTCGGATGTCTGGGGGAGAGCGTGGGAAGCAGCTGGAGGATCACCCTTCCTCTCAGGGCCGACAGGCATAGCTACAATTTGTCCAGTTTAGGATTGTGCTGATAGCCGGGCTTGTCAGGAGTTGTTATGGTTTGAGAAACCCATAACAGTTAATTGTTGTTTAGACAACCATTCTATCACCCAATGACCCCTCCCCACCCAGAGAGGGGAATCTGGGGAAAAACAAGGAAACCCAGGGGTTGAAGTATAAACAGATTTAATAGAATAAGATTAGATAATTAACATTAATAGCACTAAAGAACCAATATTGATCCCGATACCAACACAGAATATGCAAAGATTATACTCAGCCCATTCTATCAGTAGGAAGCCGTGCACTCCCAGCAGAGGACAGCAAATATCGGATACTGCGAGCAATACGGCTTCAGGAGGAAGGGAGGGCCTCAGGTGTCCAGCACCGGGGCAAGAAGTTTCCAGGATGGCAGCCATCAAGGGAGAGAGAGAACTTTGCATCAAACTTTCTAATTTATATAGAACGTGACGTTGATAGTATGAAATAATCCTGTTGGCCCACTTGGGTTAAGTGCTCAGGTCTCAATCCTCCTCATCCCCGCACCTGGCAAGATCAAAAACACTGAGACCTTGAAACCCACACACCATAGCTGGTTATAAAGTAAATGTTTTCACAAATTCAGACATTAGAGTCTTCTAAAAGTGCAGTCTTCCCAAGTATTAGAAGAGAAATCAGTCCTGTGTCAGTCAAACCAGGACAGGAATGAAGGTTTTCCTTTGGCTTTACTGGACTATTACGAATTTATCACTTTGCTGTCTGCCCGCTGGGTGTCTGACTCTCAATATTGGGATAGTAATTTTCTATGACAAGTTTCCTGTGTCAAGCATGAGTCCGAGATGCTGATCGCTTCTGTATTCTTTGTGTGGTCTACCTGTTCTGTCTTCTGTGCTTTCTGATAAAGGTCTAGAGGGTCAGTGCTTTCGTTACGTGTAGCTTGTCATCCATGCTGTGGATATATTTTTGACTTGAGCTAAATGTCTGTTTCATGGCTGCACATAATTTGGTGATTATGGCACTTATGTGCCTATAAAACACTATTATGCCCTTACGATAACGGTCAACGTAATAATATTTGTACTCCTTTAAAATCTTGCTATCAATTTATTAAAAAAATAATAATTTTCTGAGTGATAAGATCGTTTCTTATGAACTGTAAAATTAATGTTCCTTGCAGAGAAGCAAATGTAAAAGTGCTGGTTTTGAGGACAACCCCCCTGCACCATTTCTTCCTTTTTCTTTTTTCTCTTCTTTAAGCAGCAGTTGCCAGCATACTCTTGTATTGCAAATGTGAATGCACAGATCTTAGACAGAAGAATAGTGTCTTTCTAACTCTTTGAAATTAATATAGATATCAGTATTTTTCTTACTGATTCCAGAGACTCCAGCAGATTGCAGTCCTCATTTGGTTTGGGCTTTATCCATGCAGAGAGATGGAAAAGATTCTCATCCAACATTTTGACTATTCCAGCATGAAAAAATAAACCACTATGGACAAATTTGTAGTATAAAAGGCACCGAATGCAGGGATGTACATGATCCTTTTCTGATTAAATGCTTGGCAGTTGTGTTGGAACCGGAGAAAAGTGTTAAGGGCACAAAATCAGGCAAAAATTAAGAGCATGGATGTTAGTTTTGCTTATGCCATCAGGCTTCCAAAACACTGAAAGCAATGACTAGAAGTTATGAGTGTGTACGGGGTTAATCTATTAAGGAAAAGGCATGTTGGAATAAAGAAGTTCAAGTGAAATTCCATGAAGAAACTCCGTATTGTGCACAAAAGCACAAATGGAAATGCTTTAGTCGCTGATATTTTCAAGGGAGACTTTCAGTGTTGCTCATTAGAGAATAGGGCAAGGGAGAAAGATTAAATAGAAGAGACTTATTATTGTGATGTGCTGAATTTTTATTATTTGATTCATCAGAGTTGAGCCTAGGCAGTCTCCAAAACGTGCCTCTTCCAAGGTAAGTCTGCTGCTGTGTCTCAGCTGAATCCTTCTAATTAAATATGATTGTTTCATTACATTAACTAGGTTATTTATGTGAGAGTATTTGGTTTTTGCAGACTACAAAGGCAAAATGCACCAAAATACAAATCTCTAAATACAGCTATTCCAATGAAAATTAAAGACTAGTCTGACAATTTGAATTCACCTTTTATTTGGCTTTTTAGTATGTAATGAAATGTATTCTATTTATTTTTCTCACACCTGTAACATGCTCTAGTAGTAAATTATGCTTTATTTGCTGGATTAAAGTAGGGATACCTTTTATTACTACAAAGAGAACAGTGAACAAGTTGGAAAAAGTACATCTAAACGAATTTGATTCTTCAGGTGTCCCTGCCCATGGCAGGGGGGGTGGAACTAGGTGATCTTTAAGGTCCCTTCCAACCTAAACCATTCTATGATTCATCCATCTGCAAACACATGATTATTAAGTTAAGTGAAGGAAATATTATTGCAACCATTCACAAACTACTGTGAAAGAATCTTCAGTGATAAGTCCAGTCATCCTAGAAGTCATGCATATTTTGGAATCTGAATGTATTCTAAGGGGTTCAGAATATAACCTTTAAAATACTCTGAATTAGACTGTTCAGAAGTGTTATCTGAAGTTGGTCGATTGTACCTTGTGTGACTTCAGAATATTGAATACAAAACCTCTGAAGTGAAAGAAAAATGCATTGAAGTTATACAGCATGACATTTGAAAAACAGGGAAAAATCTTGTGGGCGGTGTAAGGAAGACTGTGCTCCTATTAGTTTACAATGTCTCTGCCTTTAAAGTATTGTGAAATGCAAGTAATAAACTTTTTATGTTGCCATTTCAAAATAGTGGTTACTTTTCAAATGTAAATACAAATTTCATTTTTACTGTGTTCGGTTTTTGTGAAGGGCTCCCAAGGGTTGGCATTGCCATTCACAGAGACAGCAAATTGGACAAAATTTACCAATCATTTCTCAGTTTACCTCAGTGTGAAACATTGCCTGTAGTAATAAGACAATTTATTTTCCGTATTTGCTCAATCTTTTTCCTCACTGTACATACACAGTCATAATGCTTGGATGTTCAACTGCTAATTTGGGAAGCGAGATGAAGGCTCTACTTGGGTGGCTAAGTTTGAAAGACAGAAAAGAAAACTACCCAGGTGTAGACATCAGCATATGGCTGATGCGCTGTTATGGGAAAAGTCCTTCAGGTACCTTACATCTCTGAGTACTGCTTGATTCCTTCTTTGCTGATGAAAAGACAGGAGATGGAGCAGCTACAGTTATTCCACAATTCCATTTTCTTCACTTTGAAAATTGATAAACTTTCAGCATGTACCTGAGAAAAAAAGAAATTGTGATGGGATATGTTTGGATGTGCAGTTTTAATTCTGAAGAGTGGTGAATTCTAAAGCAACAGACCTGTTATTAAGGAATAACCATGCTTATTTCCCAACACATTTTGAAAGTTGGGGGTTAAAAGACCTCATCCGTGTCTATATGCTGCAGCTACCACAGCTGTTATGAAAGGAGTTAAAGTGAAAACATTCTGGTTTTTAAATAGGAAAAGGTTATTGACAGGTAACAGTCTCCTTGAATCAGGATCCTCTTTAATTTCCCTGATCTGATTTATTGTTTGTGTTCCCTCCCTCCCTCCCCCAGTCTGCTTATTTCTTCTTTATTCCCTCCTCTGCCTGTCACTTTCAGTCTTTTAAAACCATCCCGTACCTATTGTGAGGCTTTCATTTAAAAAAAAAAAAGATGAGGGGACACAGAAAGGACCTTAGGAAATCAGCCTTTTTTTCCTTAGGCTTAATAATTTTTATTCAGTAGATTTTCTTTCTTAGATTCTTTATTTCTAGATCTCAGATCATTCTGCTGATGATGATTCTATTCAATTGGTGCCTATATTACTGAAAAGCAGTACCTAACCCTGGTCTAATGAACCCAGCAAAGACCTTATCCATGTAAAGCAGGTTGGAGGGATGATTTCAGGTGTTTTTCAGGCTGTTATGCTGTTAATGCTTTATGTTTTTGCAATAGTATTGAAAATGCTGTTGCCTTATACTCAGCTTTTGATACTTTCCTGCGAGAATTCATCCTTAAAGTACTACTGCTCCACTGTCTTCATCCTGTGTTTGCACAGTTGTCTGTCTGTGTAGGTCTTCCACCTTGGATTTGTCCCTTACTGAATTGCAGAGAGGTTTCTTTTCAGGCAATTTACCAATAATCTCTATCATTTTGAGTTTCTTCTGGCTGTCTTTGTCATCCGCAAATAAGCATACTCTTTCTCGAACTTCATTAATTAAGACTGACTGGAACAGCTTGCAGTGCCACTTGATACGTCTTTCCATTTTGAGTGGTCCATTGACAGCTCCTCTTTGTCTATAGTTAGTCAGTTTTGCATCTAAATTTGTTATGTCAAGACTATGCAGCACAGATTAATTCAGGTTTTTTAATGTTTTTGTAAAGGGCATCTAAATACCTAGCTTGGAAGATTTTAATTAAGAGGCTTTTTTGAAGATCACTGAAAAGCTCAGAGTTTGTTCTTGCTGTAATAAATTCTTGTAAATACTGCTTTTTCTGGCAGATGCAGTTAATGTAAGTTACATGAGGGTAGCTGATTAGGTTAGATTTTGCAGTAGGTTTATTGAACTTAAATAGGACATAGTAAAATAATGAAACTGTTGCCACAATTTCTTTTTTTTCTGTTAGAGGCAGAATTGCCTGCTATTGAAGTGTGGTCTTTATAAAACTGACTGACTAATCTATATCACCCCGTTCACTCAAATGGGTGAGGTGCTGAATTATTTAGTGCGGTAGTATGGGAGGCCCTATGAACTAAAGTAATTTCCCCCCCCATCTTCCTCACTGTGACAAAAACTTCTCAGTCCCTACATGAGCTTTATCCAGCCTGGCTTGCACCAATGTTCTCACGGAAAAGATGTAAAATCTTGTGACTGGAGTTGGATTGGATTTTCCTGTGTAGACTTCACTGAGTGAGCTTGGGGAAATCAGTTCATCCCACGCCTTTGGAGGTATTTGAATTCCTTACTTCCATCTATTTCCTTGAGTTAAATGTCGAAATGCCTTCAAAGGGCCAAGGCTGACAGTGCAGTTTGGCTGGTTGATGTAAGGCAGTGCCCCACTGACATGGGGGTCGCTGCCATTGCAGGCAGTGCTTATTGGTGATCACATTGCCATTTTTATCTAACTGAAAATCTGACCCCCCAAAACAGAATTAGCATTCAGTGTCTCCTCATCTTCATAGTATCTCTGACTGCATTAAAGAAGATGGGAGCCCAGATCGTATGGGCTATGTAGTCCTTTAACACCAAAATTAGTAAGAAGAATGATACTAAACAAGAGGCAGGTGCCAAGGTCATGCGTTGTGGGTAGTTAAATGAGATGCTGGTTTTTAAGTGTACTATAGACTTTGTTTCTTAAATTGTTTCATCAAATTCTAGCCACTTTTTTTTTAACTAGTACGTGTTTTTAATATCTCCCAAGTGATATCCAATATATCCATATATTCTTTTTGCATTATTAAAGATCAGATTTGATCTTTTGATCACAAAGCGTGAAGTCCATCCTTCCCACAGAGTTATTTGTGCTTCTTTTTTCTTTCAAAAACTTTTTTAGGGATTTTTGGATAGCGAAGGAGTTACCTTGCCTCAATCTACAACTAGGCTTCAAAATGTTTTTTCCTGGGGCTGATAGTCCAGTTTGTGTAATAGTAGAAGACTTGTAATAGCAGCCTGGACAGTCTTCTTCCACTTTGCCTTCCTTCATGGTGTTGATAGCCAAAAAAGCAAAAAATCCTACCATCCTTTTCCCACCGAGTTGTGTTGAGAGTTACCTTCATCATGTATATTAAAGAATGAGTGTGCCTAGGTTGCATCCTTGCATAATATATGAAATTTACATTTGATGCGAACTATTTCAAATCCCTTGAGATGTCCTACAGAGGCATCTTTCTTCTGAAGCTGCATTTGTCTCCTGCTGTGACTTAAAGAGCTCTATGTGTTCCACCAGGAAAAATGTTGAAGTCCTGGATGATTTCTTTATAGTCCCTTTAACTCAGATTTAGAAAATAAAGTTCTGTGTCTACTGATTTTTCAGATTTTTGTGTCTTGAATAGTTAGTTTAGTAATAGTATAGTTTGCAATGTTTACTGCAAGCCAATAAGGTTGCCTTTGCAACGGGTGATTTCTTCCTATATTACCGTACTCCTAATTAATATGATGTAATTTTGAAGTATCACCTTTATGACTAAGAATACACAGCAGCAGCAAACCCAGATCATTTCATTTCTGTAGTGTTTATTCAATAATATTTTAGTTAATTATAATTTAGGAAAAGCTAGCTGGCCTGCAAGCACAATTCTGCTCATCTGTATGATTTAATTAATAGTTAATTATGTCAGGATCCCTACATAATACCATTATGCAACCCCATTTGTGTGTAAATGACTCTTTACAACGGACACTTTAACACCGGTAGCCTCAGGAAATAAGTGATTTTCTGTATTTTCAGCAGCATTGCTTTTTGCTAAGCACAGAAGCCTATTTTCCTCTCTTGCTGAAGAGGATAGGTGTTTTGCTGGAGACTGCTGTGGGTTCAAGGAAGATGGCTTGAATCAATGTATATAACTGCAGTCTGGAAATGTCAGGATGCTGCTTTTTTGGGTGTGAAGAGCTGGCTGCCTGCTATTTGTGCAGGGATTTAGTGCCTCTCTGTTCTAGCACCTGTGACTGCATTACATTTTCTTGTTTTCTATTAAGGTTTTATAGTCTTTTTTTAGTTTTTGATAAACAGCAAGATTTTCTCTGTGTGTCTTTCACATAATCTTTAATTACGGTAGCATCTGGGTACTCGAGTCTTTAGTCTGTGTAACCTTTTATGCATCCCTGAGACTATATGATAGCCAGGTAAAAGTGGGAGTTCCAAGTGGGGGTCTGGAGGCCAGAAGACAAGAAGTGATTTGTCAGATGCCAGACAGGAGCTTTCTATAGTGCAGGTCACTACCTCTGGTGTCCGAGTCTTAGCCCAAGCCGGCGGGTTGTCCTTTCTCTGCATAATCGTTCTGAAACATCTGTTTACAAGGTATGGTGTTCTCTGCAGTGTGGAACAGAGTGCAATACATGCAACTGAGAGATGTGTTAACTACAAGAAAGATGCTGTTCTTTGGTCTTCAGAAGTATTGATAACACATTCTTTCAGTAAGGAGGCCAAAAAGTATTTTTTCCACCACTTTAAACGTGTGTATGTGTGCACAGAGAAGTTACAGCACAGATCGTTCGCAGAAGTAGCCTGTTTTGCCTGTCTGTGTTTCAGATCTATTTTTATGCACCGCTTTCTTTTCAAGGTCCTGAATAACACCACTTGCTTCTGGAATTGTGCATATCCTGAATCTTAGATTTCTAGTGTCTCTAAATTTGTACCCTTCCTAATGAAAGCTTTGCAAATAAGCATCCTTTAGAGACCTGGCACATTACGGATGTAAAAGCAAATGAGGCACGGTCAACATCAGAATGTAAAAATTGGTGGTAGAATTTCCTTTGGATCTTTGGCTTCTAGCATTTTCCCCTTTATATTATTATATAAAATGTTTTAATTTATCTCCCATGTGTCCATGATAGTGGGATAATTGGTATTTTGAAAATTAATGTTTAATATTTCAGTTTGTTCTGTGTTCTGAATTTATTTGTGAGCTATTAAACAATAAAAAGGAACATAGTGGTGTAAAGATTATTAAAGCTGAAAGAATTCCAAAATTGCTTCTTTTTAGAGCTTGTGCCTGTTTTAGCTGCAGATATCTTTTTCTTTTTTGCCTTTCCCCCTCTCTCTCTAAGATAAGAAGTCGTTTTCACTTTTAGATTTTTATAAGTCTGGGTAATACAGCATTGTCTGGGTCAGTCTGTATGGAAATGTGTTGTACACACCTCCCCCCAATTGTCTTATTGACATTAGAAAAAGAAAAATAAGAAAAAATTTTATCAACCTTTAATAATAAAAAACCTCTTTGATTATTTTTGCAAACTGTTGTGCCAGAATAGGTCCAACAGTACCCTTAAACATTTTTGTGTCCTTGCTTTCCAATATAGAATTACAATGGGCAAAAAGCCAACTTATGTTGAACATTTACATTAATAATTTAGCAAACAATATTATTTTAATGCTTTCTAACTCTAGCAACATGGTTTGTTTAAAATCTTTCCCCAAAACTGTTTAACACTGTTATGGTGTCCTTCGGGTTTTGTTGTAAATGGAGCAGCACTTGAGCTGTACAAAGTATTCATATTAATGTGGATAGGGAGGAGAAGAATCTAATTTGATGTTACTAGAAAGGTAAGTATTATCAGGGATTTAACTTAATTCTGAGGTCAATAGTTGCAGTGCTAATGAAGGGGAAATTATCACTCACTATTTGTTGTATAGTAGCTTTCCCTTAAAGACCATAGGACCACATCTGCGAGGGTGGGACTACCATCAGCTCGATTTAGAGAAAAATAAAAACAATTAAATGCAAGTCTGAAGTGAATGGAGGGTGGATACACTGGTTTGAATAAAAGAGAGTGAATATTTCATATTACTTTGCCATGTGTCTGGGTACATGGATATATTCAGTGAGAATGTATTTGTACCACGTCTCTTTAGAAGTGTGTGGTACGAGGGAAAAGGTGAGCTGGCAAATTAACACGGCAAAGCCAAAAGGGGCAGAATTCCCTAAAAGAGAAAGGCATTGGGAAATTTCACTTTGTTACAGGTACGGAGGTAAAGAGAGGAGCTGGTTTTGTTCGTTAAGGTTGAAAATGTGTTGCACTGAAGTGCAGTGGCAGGCTGCATGGGTGGGAGGGTAGTTCAGGCCTGTGAATGGCAAGGCCCTCCATCCTCCCTCAGCATCCTTCCCTTTGAGCTACGGAGGGGATGAACAAGTGAATAAGGTACATGTTTGGTAAGGTCCGTTGGTCCGTCTGCATGGTCCAGAACAGCGGCTTAAAACTGAAAGCAGCATACTTCTAATTTGATGATCTTTGGGTCAGTTGCATGCATGGATTTGTATATATATACATATGTACATATATTATGTAAAGAATTATTCCATATTGGAGTTGTTGCAGGCATCGTGCTAATTAGGGCACTGCAGCTGATAGCCGAATAAGGCGTGTTTTGCACTAGCGGTGACAAGGTGGCCGCCCGAGTGTAGACATCTACAAGGTACCTGTGGTCACTGCTGTTGAGGAATTAAGGACCATGGTTTGTTGAGACAGAGCTGATACTCAGCCACCCAAGTATTTTAAATACAGAGGTGATTAATTTTCAATGTCTCCTGAAGTGATTTCTGAAAGGTTGTGTGTCTAGTTTGTGAAACTGTGGGTATTTCACTCTTAGGCTTAGAAAAGCATAGAGTGCTGTGAGAATGACCATGACCTTACTGATTTCTTGCCGCTTCCTGCCTTTTCCTACAGTTACAGCAAGTACTTAGGCTGGGTCCTGGACCATTTGCAGAATGGATTCCAAATTAAATAAATGGGGAAAGTTTTAAAAAAAAACAAAACAAAACAACCCAAAAAACCCCACCCCAAATGCACCTTCGGTTCTACTTTTCTGGCTTATTTTTCAGCCATCGTTATATAGGGAGAGGCATCAAAAATAGAAGAGTACTTCTCACACTTTGGGGGTGCCTCCAAACTGGAAATGGCGCAAAAGGAGATGGGCTCCAGGGCAGCAGCATTCACTTTTTTTGGTCTTAATTCTTGTTTGCTTGTTTTTTCCCTGTGCATCCCCATGTGATTTAGGGCGGTGCAGGCATGAGGCAAGCATGGAATCACCATGAGACAGCTTTATGTGTCCTTCCCTCCTTTCCGAGATTTTTGAACCACTTCTAAGATTCCTGTTACAGAAAGAGTAGCTGCTCTTTATTCCAGGGTACGTAGTGTACTCGGAGCTATCTAGCATCAATATACATTATTCAGACTCTATATAATGGCAAGAAAACAGCACATACGTAATCATAAGATCAAAGAGACTTGGAAAACAGCAGAAAAGGATCTGCTTCCTCATTAAATTTAGAGATAAGGGCACAGGCAGAAGTTGAAATAAATTTTTTTCCCTAATGAAAAAAGCTTATTGGGGCTACAGGATCACGACTGCTTGCCAAATACTGCTGGGCTTTAAAGTGCTTGCAGGGCTTGTGCTCTGTGCACCTATTTCATTCATAATGCGCCTTCCTTGGGGAAGATAATCTCTTTGAGAGGGGGACAGTGTGACCCAGAAACAAGGCAGCCCTGGTCTTGGGAGAGCTGGGAGAACGTTGTGAGCTCTGTGACCATGTAGTTGTGTAAGCCTTGGCAAGTTAATGCTCCTCTTTGATTCTCAGTGCTTTGCCTAACTAGGCAGAGCAGGCAGGATCAGTTACTGGCGCAGTTATTGTTTCTTACCGTACATTTGTATAGTGCCTAGGACAGCATATCCCCAGTCATAAGAGGCCTTGGTGCCAGAGATAACGCGTATTTTAAGCTGTGCAAAACGTGCTGGATGCTGAAAATCCTCAGGAAAAGCAGATTCGAACTATGTTAGCCCACCAGACTTCTTCATCCATCAGCAGATTTGGGTGGTCTACGTTTTAATGTGGTGTCTCATTCAGTCAGATACCTCACTGCTGTTGGCTAGCTGGTAGGTTGCACTTGGTATACTGCATTAATAAGTTTGCATCAGGGTGGGGATGAGGACTTACTCTGTCTCTTCTGTTTTTCTGGGAATGAGGCAGCGTGCTATGGATTTTTGGTCAGATCTTGATTCTGCTTCTCAGATATGTGAGTAGCAGTAATGCCCAGCACGCTATGGGGACGAAGTCTGCTGGCAGACCTTGGGAGGCAACCCAGCACTGAGTGCTTGGTCCAGAGTCCAGTGGGATGTCACCCCTCGTGTGAGAAAGGGGAGCCAAGCCTGGCAGCCGTGGCGGCACTGGCCAGGGAGCTTGGCTGTGAGCACAGGGCTCTTGCTTGGGCCACCGCATCCGTAACTCTGTTGGGGCACCTGCTTAGGGCAGAATTTAAGCTGCTGGCCCATGACCCAGGTTGCACACTCGCCTCTTTGTGGGGGAGAGACTGTTACTCTGTGCATGGCTTTTGCTGAGGAAAACCGGCTCATGCCTAACACCCCCCTCGCCCCTTAGATCTGGTCAGCTGAAACAGCTGAAACACAAAGGCTACTTAAGCTGCTTTTAGAACCTTGTGATCCGTCACTCGGGCAGGCCAAGGCTACGGGACAGTGGCCGAACAACAGCTGATCTGTTGGGGAGCAGAGTGTCTTTGCATGCCACAAGCAGAAGCTCTTGGCCAGCGGTCTCAGCATTTTCTCCTCCTGCCTGTCCCAGAACCAGCTGCCCTGTGCCTGCTTCCTTGTCTTGCCTGCCTGGCACCAGTTTGGGGAGCTTTCATCTCTTTGATAACCGCTCTTCTTTTTCTTTTCTCATGAGTGTTCCTTATGAGTACTTGCAGGAAAGAATAGAAAGAATGGTTTGAAGGTTGAGCTACAGCCTACACTTCTCTGCCTAGGGCTGAGAAAACAAGGCAGAAGCAGTAGTTGAGGATATATCACAATTTAATTAAAAAAAAAATATACTAGACTCCCCATATTGAGCAAGTTTTTAAAACCAACAGAATGTGCATTATTTAATAACAGGTATGAATATCGTATAGAATAGTAGATAGTTTCCAACAGGCCTTTCTGGACAGAGGGGAGTGTGACACAGCTTTGTGAATCAGAAAATCAACGATTAAAGATGATTCGCTTCAATTTCAAAACTTCCATTTCAAAACTTTGATCTTCTGACTGTTGCTCCCTAAGTGGCAAAGGTTTATGATGGTTAACTGTAGTGGAGAGGGGCCTAAAGGAGAAGTAGACAAATGTTGTAAAGAATGTACAACATTTTCTATGAGTAAAGATTCTAATTCTGTTCTCTCAGGTAAATATTTCAGATGTGTGTTTTTCATGGGTTTTTTTGATTACCCAAGAGATTGGAATCATAGTTAAGCAATATTTAAAAATGCATGTTCTGTACCTAATAGGCCAGCACTGTTGAATATACATAATTACATTTCCATAGCGCTTTTCCCTGAGTTCAGGATGTTAATAACTTCTGAATAATTAAGTATTTTGGCTATTTTCTATTGAAGGAAGCAAAAGATTTGTTAATAGCAAATGGAGAAATCAAACTGGAGTCCTAAAGAGTCTTTGGCTTCCTTTTTTACAACTGAATCCGTTCTTTTATCTAGGACCTTTACATTACCTTGTCACTGTTTTCCCCTTTCTGGGGCGGTCAGCGCTGTTGGTAGATATTTTGGGAATATTCACAGGGAGATCTCCCAAGCTGAGCAGATGTTACATTAATTTAGGAAAACAATGTAACATTAATCACACACAGAAATTTGGACCTAGTCATATGGAAAATTCCTTGTGAAATCACTTGTGTGTCTTCTTTGATGCTTACATTGAATGTATGCAAGTGTTATATCCTCCTGGCCAGCTCTCTTTCACAGTTATTAAAGGAATGGTAACATAGAGCTAAGTTTTCACTGCAGACAATGTTGTCTAAACACAACAAAAAAGATGAGGTCTAATCATAGTCTGAACTGTATGAGAACATATTATTGAACAAAATGGAAACTCCCATTCCGCCCCCCTCCCCAAAGTAAAACTCTCAAAACATGCAACATCCCAAATTCAAATTATCGTGGTTGCTTTATTAAGGTAACGTTTGCATGAAGTTCAACACTTCCAACAATTTCAGTAATACTTAAATGGACTAATGACAGTGATAATGCCTCATAGTTTTTATGGAGTACAAGGATACTGAGTATCTAATGTCATAATCAGCGTGCTAACTCTGTGATCTTTTTTCTGCTACGTTGGTTAGCAAAGGTAAGCGGGTTAATATTGCATGCTAAAAAGTTCAATTATGCATGATGCAAGTGATGGAAGAGTTCCATGAAAAAACAAAGCTGCTTGATATGTATGTACCAGTGAACGGTATTTGGTGTTGAGCTCTTGAATGTTCCTCCCAGTTTATGTGCACATACATAATGTGTTCAAAAGGATGAAAAGCCTGAAGTGTTCAGTGATAAAGCAAAACACAGCAACAGTGCTTTATTTTGTTTGCACAAAGCTCTACTACTAAGCAAGTCAATGCAGAATCAGCCTTTCCATATCATGTGGTGGAGCAAAAAGCATGTAAACTACCACTAAACACAACAAAAGGTCAGGAAAACTAAAATGTCACTGTAACTGTCTTTACTATTTATATATTAGGGAATTTTACCACCTTGCTTTTGATTTGGAATAGTTTAATTAGGTTTTCTATTTTACAGTTCATTCCATTGGGGTATGTGTTTGCCTTTAAAGTCATTTTAGGTTCTGTCTTGCCTCTGATGTAATTTTTAATCTCAGTGAGATGTGGCTAAGTGGAGTGTCTTCTGCATTACTCAAGAAAGACACAGTTAGTGTCACTGTAGCATTGGTGAACCTGCGCAACCCTTACTGTTCATTCCCTTAATGGCCAAGTTGAGGTTAGGAAATTGCTCCTGTCCCCATTTCATAGATGGAGACAAAGGTTAAGAAGGGCGATGTGACTGCAGCCCAAATGTATTCAGGACTTTATGAAGATGACTGGGTGACCTCTTCAACACTGAAAAAAGATAAAACTGTTGGGCAAGAGAAGGTGTCTTGGGCACATCTGGAAGGGACAGACATCAGAAAAGCTAGCTGAGACACCCTGTGGGAGCAGGACTAAATATCCTGCACTGGGGCATCTCATGCTTGACACTGTTGTAGGTACCTCCTTGAACACTGCCCCAGTTGGGCCCCTTTTTTCTAGTTTTTGTCCATTGAGGGTCTCTAAACTGATTGCTGTTCTACTCGATACTGGACAAAAATGCATGCCATCATAAAAGATGATTAAATGCACTTCTGTCTCCTTAAGCAGAATCCTAGTATGTGAATTTAAGGGGATTGTCAGGAAAGCCTTACATTTTGTTTCAAGTCAGATAAATTTCCACACTTCTGTGTCATTATAAATGTAGCTTAAGATACTTTTTGGACTCACTGACTGTTTGATTATATATAGAATCATTTTAATGGTCCTTTAAATAATCAATAGCTAAGGTTTATTTCTATAAGAGATTTATATTCTTTGCCCAGATGCTCTTGATTCTTTACTAATTTGCATGGAAGTGACAAGCTGTGTTTGTCAGCCCCAGATAGCCAGAGAACAAGGGTTAGCGTGTATTTTTATTAAAAGAGGATACTTTCAATAAAAGTACAATTTTTCAGAAAAAAATTATGCTTCTGTATGCTTGTGAGATATTTAATAAAAGAACACTGCAAAACTGTGTCTTGGAGATGATTAATGCAAGCCCTAAGGCTTATTTCTGTGTGTTAAAACATAGCGTTTCTTGAAAGTGTATTATTTTTGTCTTGGTGGTGGTGGGAAGACTATCCACAAAGTGGTTGTTGGTAATAAAATGAGCCTTCATTTTTAGTTGAAGCAATTTGAAATGAAGGAATTTTGAAGCTCACCAGAAGTGCTTTATGTAATTGAATTTGAGAGATTCTGTTTATTCCTGTATGACAACAACATCCATATATTCGGAGTTCATGGACCTGTATGTTTGTCTCATAATGGCATGATCAGGTTCATCATGTTAAGTGTTGTGAGGTCATTCAGTAAACGACTGCAAGTTTAAGAGTTGCAAAAGCAACGTGTAATTTCAAAAGTAATTTTGTGTACTGGTATATCTGGATATTACGAATAATCTGTGTACTTGCGAGAGATTTGCTACAGTTTACAGTGTTTTAAAAACTATGAAAATTATCTGAATGCTTATCAAACGAGGTAATACTGTTTTGTTGGGTTTTTTTCTGATACTCTTACTGTGATTATTTAATATATACTGTATCTTCAGTGGTGGTGTGGAGCCTAGATATATATATCCTTGAGCTGAGATACATATTTCTGGGATATGAGAAATAATACAGGGTTTCTCTAAAAAAAAAAAAAAAAAACCAACAAAAATCTCCACAATAAGTCCTAAACTCTGCTATTATTTAAGCAGTAAACCTGCTTCTCAGACATGGTATTTACTCTGTTGTATTAAAATCAATTTTCCTTTTGTTGGGGGGGGTGATGTGTGTAGAAATCCATCCCATTGAAAAAGATGCAGTTAATTATAATTACTGTTGTGTCTGCCTCTGTTGGCAGAACAGTTAATGTCCACAGGGTATCGTGTTCTTTACGTACAGAGTAGAACTATGTACGTTGTGTAACCCTGTTCACCCTCATTGTGAAATAGGTGACTGCGGAATTGATCTTGTGTTTTTCTCTCACTTTATTCACTGGCAGATGATATCAAAAGGTGCACTTGATGTAGCTGGCTCTAAAAGTTGAACATCATGAACCATGCAATTCTGAAGTGAAATATAAATGTGACTGTTTTTGTAACTTGCGTTGAGGTGTTTATCACTTTAGTTTTCTGATAAGATTTATTTTCCCCCCAAGCTTTTCTCTGTATTCAGGATGGAGAGAATTTTGTATGTACTGGTGCGTGCTTTGAACATACCATGCCAATGCATGTTACAGATGCACTTTGTTCCTTTCATAAGTTTTGGATGAAAGCAGAAAAAAGAGTATCTTGAAATCGGCCAGATAATTTTTCAGAATAAAATTTAAATGTATCTGTGGCTTTCTAGTATATCCCTTTCCTGTTTTTCACTTCAGATAGGTCTAAATTTCATATAGGCATTTGTTTCTGAAACCTGTAATAGAAGTAAACTCCTCTGTATTGTAAAACTAGAAAACTGAATGTTGGTAAAACCCACTAGCTGTCCTACTCTGCCCTATTTATATACACAGATGAAATACTGAGTTTCTCTTGACTCAGAAGTGAAGATAAATGAAGTGGCAAAAGTAATAATTTCTCTGTAGTCTTTCAACACTCTTGGTATATTGTATAACTAGAACTCAATAAAATATTTGAAGTGGGTTCCAGTGAGTTTGGATTAGAATGAAAATGCACGCAAAAATTCTGTAAATTCAAGCTACTGCTTCTTGTTCTTAATTAGTCCTTTCAGGTTCTCTAACTCCTCAGGGAAATCTTAGTTTATCCTGCTGAGTATTTGTAAAATTAATTAGGCCTTTATGATTTGACCTTCTTTGTTGAAATTCAGTTAACTGAAGCTGTCATGAGTAATTATAGATGTAGATACGTAAGAAGGAAAGGAAAAGCATTTCATCTTTGCCACTTTGTTGTTGGATGTTTTACCTCTATCAAAAGCAAAAGATACTTGTTTTGATTTACATTGTGTAGTTTGCTGTATGATAAAAATTCAGGCAGCATTAAGACTATTAAAGCAAGTTTTTTTTCAAGCTCTGGAGACAAGAGAGAATACAGGCAAGCGTGAATTTCAAAGAATCAAAGACAGGCTTTCTTCATCCACCCAAATGTTAAAGCCTAATTCCATGTTGGTGTGATACAAAATACCCTGCCAAAGTTGTGCTCTTTTTTGCAATGTCAGACCAGGATGAATATAAGACTCCTTCTTGGGAAATTTTGGTGCAAAGTAAATAACGTTAGCCTGAAGTCAGTCAGCTAGCTGAGGAAATGTCTTCTAAAATAAAGTGTAAAAAGATTTCAACTTCCTATTGTAGATGATCTCTATTGCTGTTGCTATGCTATTCTCTATTTTAATTATTTTCAATAAGAATTTTCAATTAATTTTTTTGCTAGCACTGTGCGAGTGGAAAGATGTCGCTGCAGTCCACGCACATCCGAACTTATTGCAAGAGTCTTTATTTTTGTATTAAATTAAAATTTGTGGGGTACTGTAATTGTGCTGCTTCTTTCAGAATTGCCTATATTCTAAATACCTGAGGTGCAAATTATGCCTTTGTTTATTCATTTACTCATAAAGACCCGGTCAGGACAGAGCAAAAGATGATCCCTCCCTTAAAGATATTTTGAGTGGTTGGATGAATGTCGTAAAGTAATGTGGATGCATCTTCATTGCTGGTTTTAATTAGTCAGTTCAGTCACATGAAAAATCTGATCATTTTGAATGAGTAGGAACTCAAGGCTTTAGAGAGATCTTGACCCATTAATTGTGACTATTTAAGACTGAAGATAGCTGTGAGGACTCCATCAATGTAAGATGGATACTGCATCACTGACTTAAATTGTAGTGTTTCAGTGTTACCTATTGGAGCCTGGCATTCATTTCTGCAGCAGATTTCGATGCCTTGTGGGTGGTCTTACCCATTTTGTTAACCCTAAACCACTTTCTGCTTAGATGAAAGCTTTCGCATGTACCTTCTCTTTTAAATAGAACATTCTGTGACCTCTTTCTTCTCTTATACATCTGTGTCTTATGGTTTCAGCTTGGATGAAATTGCTTCAGAATAATCCTATTTGTGTGATCTGCTCAGGGAATATTTTCATTCTGTGCTCAAAAGATGATCAAATGAGTCAGTGGGGTGCATAGTACAAAATGGAAAGCAATATCCTTAGCGTACATAAAAACAGGACAAAGGCTAATTTCATGGTTTGTGTAGTAGAATAGCAGAAGTAATGAAGTCTAGTTATAGAAAGATTTGTGGAATTTCAAAATACTTTATGTATTTCTTTGTTTTGTAAAATGTTCTACAATAATTTTTAGTAGACCGTCTCACATCCCTGCCTGTCTTCCTTTAAAAAGATTAACCGTGTTTTTAATCTTTGTTGGTGTGTGTATAGTGTATGCTTGAGTCAAAGAGGTTAAATAGTCCTAATTCCAGCCTCATTAAAATGTTTATCATGTACTGCTAGCCTTTGGATGAACAATGAGTGGACTCAAACTATTGTGCGTTTCCCTTTCCATTGTGGACTTCACCAAGTGGGGTGGCGGAGAAAGAGAGGGTGGCCTGTAGTAAGGTTTGTGTGTTACGGACCTGATTGTAACACTTACGGAAAGCAGGTAGTTCCCCAATCAAACTTCATTCACTATATCTCAGTAGACAAATCATACAAGCTGCTACTTTACATGGTTTCTTAAATATAAAGCTTGTTTTGGCTTACACTTAGTAAGGTGTGAAAGGCAGTTGTGTGAACTCCTCAGAAAAGGATAAGTGATCCCTGACTGTCACATGAAAAGAAGAAAGGTGAAAGTGTATTGCATTAGAAAACACGAGCATGCGTGGTCTTCCCATGTCCTCTCCTCATTTGAACGTTTCTGATGTACTGTGAAAGACGTAGGAGGTCTCCTTCCATAGGTGTACAGCTCCTATAGCTGTTAGCCAGAATGCTTATTGAACAGCAGCTCTGTAACACAGAGAAACCTCTCTTAGGTGAGATAAATATAGTGTGCACCAAAGAATAAGTCTGAAATCCTTTGCAGATATACTTCAAAGGTCTTGCAGGCTAACACATTCAGGCTAACTCATACTGCGTAGAGTGAATAAGTAAAGAGATTTTTGGAATAAGGGAGGGGCTAAATGGCTGGGGATAGGATATGAATTACTGGGTTTAAACTGAAATGAGGATACGCACTGGGAAGCACCCTTAAACACTGAGGGTAGTAAGACCTTGCAGTGCTTACCCACAAAGACTGCAGGATCTCCATGCATATCCTCAAAAAGTAGAAATGTCTCTGTCCCAGTGTGTCATGTGAAGCACCAAGAGAGACATCTCAGCTGCCTCAATCTTTGCTTCTGTTGTTTAGAGAACTTTTTAGTCACCTGTTCTTTAGAAGGACAAAAGACAGGAGGTAGTACACTGAAGATAACTGAGAAAATTATTATTAAATAGTTGTTTGAAATTTCATGTTTTAAATTTTAAGTAAAATCATCCTTTTAATTAAAAAAAAAAGAAAAATGTGAGTGAATACAAGGTTCCCAGATACTGTTTACCCATATCAGTTGGGAAAAACCAGTAGAAAATTTTGACCATAACTACATACCTTACATAATTAAGATCCTTTTTTCTTTGTTTAATGAAATACAAAGATCTATGAACACTTTAGGAAATGTTTAATTTTAGTCTCTTTTGTTTCACATTATCTTTTCATTTTTAATGCATCTGCAGCAACCAAGGTTGCAGGTAATTGCAGCCAAAGCTCCAATTATGGAGCTTGGTAATAAAGTAATAAAATGTCTTGATATTGCAAATTAGCCAGATGAAGTTTTAAGGTATCCAGTACTAAATGAATGGCAACATTTTCTCATCTAACCTCTGTGAGAAACAGAACTGTGCCCTGATCTTTTCTTATGGTTTGCTTAACCTGCGAAGTACAAGCAGTATTTCACTGTCTTCTGAAACACACTAAGATGTAAATCATGATTGTATCATATGTTATAACTTCATCACATCAGGGATCATAAAGTATGGAGACTGTTAGTAATCTGTGGACTAGCCTTTCCCAGGCAGTTAGGCTGTCTGGTCCAGGCCAAGAACTAATGATGGTTGTTTGTCAACTGGCTGTTTAAATGAGCTTTCAGAAGTACGTACCTACTCAGTGTCTCCACTGTATCACAATAGAGACTTTTTTTGAAAGTTCAGAATTGTCCTGATATTTAAAGTATCTGGTCTTTTATATAAAAGAAAGAAAAAAAGAAAAATATTCTCTAACGGCCCAAATTCCCATTGTGCCTTTGTATTGGTCTAAGTGAATTTAATTTTCTTAACACGTTCGAAAGTGTCCCCATTGCATATGTAAGGAATTGGGGGACAGAGAAATTGTGCTTTTTCTGAATCAGGAGTAATTCTTATATTGGGGAAATCTAGAGAAAGTCACCCTCTAGTGGACCTAATCTGGACATTTGGTTAGCCTGTACTCTGGCCTTTCTTAGGATGCATGTCTAGATGCAGCCGAAGTGGTCTTCCCATGTGCAAGTGTTTTTGTTTTTGTTGTTGGGGTTTTTCAGGCTGTTGTTTAAAGAAACAAGACAAAGGCATGACTTTGGTTTCTTCTCTGAACTTTTTTTTCCTCTCTGGAATTTAATAAACTCCGATTTTTTTAGGTGATAAGACATATGGAGCCCTTAAGGCTTGGCATCTGAACAGCTACTGTTATTTTTTTTTCAGTACAACAGAGCTTTCATTGTTTCTTTTCATAATAAAGAATCCAATAATGAACCAAGTTATTTTATACACATTGCTCTTGGTGCTGTGTACATATGCTTTCTTCCCCCACGTTTTTTTGTCTTATATTATATTTTTACATTTTTTGAGAATGTTAGAGTTATGCAGTTTATCATGTTACAATATATGAGACTAGAAGTGTGTAACAGATGTAAATACCGAATCTGTTTCAGAATATGATCGCTTATTCTTTCTGATAAAATTATATTAAAATCTCTCCTAGAACACCAACCTGAACCCAGTGTTAAGGCACCTTTACTGAGTTGCTGTATTGTACTGAGCAAAAGAGGACATGACAGAAAATGGCTGAAATAATACATTAATTTTTTGTAGTACGTTGTGTGAATCAGGCTTTATGTTTCACTGACTTAAGGCTGGAGCACCTCTCCTATGAAAACAGGCTGAGAGAGTTGGGGTTCTTCAGGCTGTAGAAGAGAAGACTCCAGAGAGACATTATTGCGGCCTTCCAGTACCTAAAGGGGGCCTACAGGAGAGCTGGGGAAGGACCTTTTACAAGGGCATGCAGTGATAGGATGAGGGGTAATGGCTTCAAACCGGAAAAGGGTAGATTTAGATTAGATATTAGGAAGAAATTTTTTACTGTGAGGATGGTAAGACACAGGAACAGGTTGCCTAGAGCAGTTGTGGAGGCCCCATCCCTGGAGGTGTTCAAGGGCAGGTTGGATGGGGCTTTGAGCAACCTGGTCTAGTGGGAGGTGTCCCTGTCTATGGCAGGGGAGTTGGAACTCGATGATCTTCAAGGTCCCTTCCAACCTAAACCATTCTATGACTTTTAGACACTCAGTTTTTGCCAGAATTTTACGGTATTTCACATTTAATCCATCTAAACAAATACAGGATTTACCTAGTTTATCCATAAGAAAGAAGAAAAAGTGGGTTTACCCAATGTATTCAAACTGAGAGACATACAAATCACGAGATTACTAACACTAGTTTTAATTGCAATAGTTACTTTTATTACCATGGTGCTAAAACTTTGCCTGGGATTGTATTCATCACAGGGTTCAAAGGGCTGTAAGAGACAGGCTGTGTGTGAACTTTCATGCTGAATACTGATACAGCATCCTCAAGGGTCTTGAGTATTTTCTGACTGTACTTTTCCGATGGAGGACAGTCTGTTTGTTTACTGGGCTGCAGCAGAGGCAATAGTTTATAGATTCATGGCACACATTAAGGAAACTTGATATCACATGCAGCGACTTGGAGATCTCCTCTGTAAAAGTCTCCATCCAAATAGCAAATGTCCGAATCCTGTTCTGCTTCCTTAGAGCTGAGTTGTTAAATCGATTGTTTTTCGCTGCTGAATTTGCTGAGCAGTCTTGCAGTGGTCGGTGACACAGATATTAAGTGGCATATGTGAATGAATAACCGTAGCTTTTCTGTCTCATTGGTCATGGAAATCAAAACAAGATGGGGCAGGAAAACAGCATCTTCACTGCGGTCGCATCGGCTCACACAGTGCCCGATGTTAGAGCTAATTCAGGTATCGCTGCTTGCAAAGCAGCAGAAATTGCATGGAAATTTAGTGTTAGTGCACCAAAGCGTTTATTGGCATTGCTTTGTGGGGGGGTCTGTGCTGCCCTGCGTGCATGGACGGTACTGTCGACCCTGTTCAGGTCAGCTGGAACTCCTCTCAGCGTAGCGTTGATGAACGTGAAGCAGTGTACAGCCTCCACCTACCAACGTGCTCAGTTCTTGTGCGTCCCAGTGTGCTTGAGAGAAGCTGGATAATAGCAGGCAAAGGGAGTGCTGTCGTGGCAAGGCATAACTTATGGTGGGACAGTCCTTGTGGGCACCTGAGGTGAAGCCAGGCTCCAGCCAGCCCTGTTTTCACTGCTGGGGAAGGGGGAAAGTCATAACTTCCTTGGAAAGGACACGTTCCCACATGCTATTCTAATAATTAAGGGAAAATGTTTTTATGATACCAAGAATTTAATATAAATTCCTCCTCAGAGAAAAAGTTTTCATATTTATTGAATAGGTCTGTATTTATGACAAACTGACAGTTTTAATCTTGCGGCTTCTATTTCTGAATGTCCCTCTTGGTGTCAATGTGCTGCCAAGAAGGGCACTTGCCCATCTGGCTAGCTTCCCTCACAAAGGGCAAGAAGGTGTCACTGCTTTTTCCTATAGGTCATGTATTAGTTTGCGCATCCTTCTGAGCTGTGCTGCTGCTGGAATATACTCTTTACTGAGTGTGCGCCCCACTGTTAGCCAAAGCTTGTAGTGCCATCTACTTGATACAGTGACAGATCCTAAATTTAGGAGCTAAAGCAGACTCTAGTCAGAATGAGACAGAGAAAGATTGCTGGGATAAGGATCTTGGCAGATTCATTGCAGGTTTGTGTTCTGGGCTGTAAGCCTTGCATTTGATGGCTTCAAATTTGGCAGGTGACATTTATCGAAGCAGTGAAAATCAGGGTGAAGTAGTGTGACTGATGATCCAACCTGAGGCTTTGGGGGAAGACAGCAGGAGCGCTTGAAAGAGAAAGCCGTATGCTGCTACTGTGACTTCTGCTGTGCACACCTCTCTCCTGTAGTGTCATTGCTTCAGTGTCACCTGGTGAAAGCAAATTAAGCTGGGCTATTCTCAAATTCCCAGCACAACTCTTCCCTTTAGTAGGTGTATTACGATCAGTTGATATGATTCTTCATGCCAGTTGGCTGTCAGGTGAGCAAAAGTTGCTCTGAGCAAAGTTAATTTCAGTGTAATTTATTTGAATCATCCTAGTCTTATAGGACTTTAAAAAAAATACAAAAAATTATGTAAAAAAAACCAACACAAAAACTTACCAAATATTTATCTTTTCTGCACAAAGGGTATTTTTTTCATCTTAAATCACAGTAATTTCTAACAGGTGGTAGTAGTTACAAATCTAGCAGCATCGTCCCGCCCTTGGGTGATAGCTGGTGATGAATGATGCTGCCAGGATGCTGCAACAGAGCAGCCTCGTGACACTTCCCAAAGAGACAGCCAGGCAAGTTGTGCTCTGCTTTTTTCCGCAAACCGGTTAGTAGCTCTTTTTTTCGAATGGTGCTTAAAGCCTGCTGATTACAGTAGGAGTTACAGGTGGTCTGTAATTGTTTAATTTGAACCATAAGAAATCTGCCTGTCCTATGGAGTATTTAAGTGGTATCTGGGTTAATTTTGTATATATTAAGTTACCGGTTACTTAAAATAGGAAGCTTTTGGTTTTTAAAACATGAAGTTAAATAAACTGTTATTTTTTCCCTACTTGGAGACCTTTTGAAGAATCTTGTTATAAACCATAGTTTGGGGCACAGTCTCAAAGATCCTAACTTGTGTTTTTCTGAGTACCACATCACTGTAGTATTTGGCTATTTTTGATACTTGAAAGTAGAGTACAGTCTTTCCTTCTTTTCAAGTTATAAATGATTTGTTTATAAGGAGAGTTTCACTCAGAAAAGCTGAATAAAAGTCTGACCAATGCATTAAACCAGCTGAGCTACGGTGAGACTGTAGGGGCTGATCAAGGGAATTTTGCCCCTTAATTTGGTAGGGGTTGATACAGCGTTGCTCCTCAAGTCATGCAGAAGATCTGAGCTCAACCTGGCTGTCTTTTTTCTCTTTCTGGATATGCTCGCTCTTACACTCAAGAAGCTTGCATGTTCGAAATTCAGAAAAAATTCACAACAGATTGTGTCAAGCTTTGATTTGGCGGCCATAGTGCTTCAGTGTTTTTCACTCAGATGTGTTTTTCTCGCTGGCATTAGACACTGACAGTGAGAGGCAGCTATTCTTGCAAGACACCAGGAAACCAGGACCTGCTGGGGAGCGACTCTGCCTTCTCTTCTCAGGCTCTGTGTCAGGAGCTGAGCGGGAGGGTCTGCATCTCAGTGGGTTTCTTAACGCTTTTTCTGGCTGGGATGGACCTTCAGCTGCCTCAAGAAGATCTGAAGAACTTCAGAGTGGGAGATTACACGGCTGGTTCTTTTATTCTTTTTGCTTTGATATTAAGGTTTTTCAGACCTAGCCCTTCATTACAAAGGGGCAGGATGGAAGGGGAGTTGTAAGAGATCTGTTGTACTTGCCGCAGCCTGGAAATGAAGATTTGGGAAATGCTTTCCTTGCTTCTGGGACAGTAGGTGGAGCTGTTTATTACACACTGGAAACCTGCTCCTTTAAAAATGAAAAACTCAAAAATGTGGTTGAGAAACAGTTTTCATTTGCACTGATGGAGTGCCACGTCCTGGCATCCCTAAGGCGTGTTAGAAAAAAGATGTGAGTAAGCTGGTTTTGTAAAAATACTACAATTTCTTGGATGCTGCTTTGTCTGTCCTGTCTTTATTCTGGCATTCATGTGATTTTTCCATGCTGATCAAATGGAGTAGTTCTGTCCTGCTGTGCTGCATGTGACTCTCCTGGTTTTCTGCCTTCTTTTTGTAAGGTTACACAGACATTTGCAATTAAAAATTCCATATTTCTAATATGATTCATTTTGTTACCATAGAAGAATTTTAGATTGGTTATGTCACAGTGGTAATAGGGTTGTTAATTTACCTTTTTTGTTTGCTTTACCATTATAAATGAATTTTTAAACAGAGTGCGTGTGAGGAAGATACAGAAGCCAACATTCTTCTCAGTACTTCTGTTTTACAAAAGCGATGGAAATTGGTATTTC
>VUYV01000223.1:1364137-1499883 GCA_008711295.1 Anarhynchus alexandrinus
GAAGGACTTTTTACTAGGGCATGTAGTGATAGGACAAGGGGGAATGGTTTTAAAATGGAAGAGGGCACGTTTAGATTAAACATTAGGAAGAAATTTTTCACTCTAAGGGTGGTAAGGCACTGGAACAGGTTGCCCAGAGAAGTTGTGGAGGCCCCATCCCTGGAGGTGTTCAAGGCCAGGCTGGACGTGGCCATGGGCAACCTGGTCTAGTGGGAGGTGTCCCTGTCTGTGGCAGGGGGGTTGGAACTCAATGATCTTCAAGGTACTTTCCAACCTAAACCATTCTATGACTCTATGATTCTATGAAAATACCAAGTAGAACATTTAAGAATTAGTGTGAAAGGATTAAGAAATAACAAATTTAGTAATTTTATAGTATGCCAGCAACTTGGATGGCATGGGCAGTTCTAGTCTTTACCTGTAAGACTGATAGAACTGGAAAGGCACGAAGAAGGGCAACAAGTACGATCAGAGATGCAGAACAGCCTTTGATAGAGAAATTGGGGGCAGCACTTGTTGAACTGTCAGTTGCAACCTGAAGAGGAGCTGTGGGACAGTTTGAAGGGGTTGTGCTGTTTCAGGCTGGCCTGGGAACAGCAAGCAGTTTTCCCACTGCCGGCTGTAAAGAGGGTTCTGCGTGGCTGGGAGTGAAGATGCTGCCCCTACTTTTCCCCAGTGTCTGGAAACTCTCAAGCAGGGAAAGACAACCATCACGCCTGTTTGGTTCAAATGCTTGGAAATGTCCTGAGCTGAAGACGAGATGGTCTGTGACATCAGTCGGAAATTTTCCAGACACTGTGTCCAGAATGCTTTTTCAGCAGTATGAATTAAGCTAGCTGAGTACATGTGCCCTGATCTTTGTGTTTGGTTTGAACTGCCTTTTTCAGAAATACCTATGAATCATTTGACCTACTTGGTATAGTCATGTGAATTCTGCATCACAGAGCAATTTCAGGACTTTACATTGTAATTTGGCAAACATAGTGCAGTAAGCAATGTGCACCAGTAAGCCCTGCCTTCATATTGCACCGTTGTTTCTCTGCTGAATTCATAACTGCTAACTCATGCCTAATGATGCTAATGTCCCATCAGCTCATTGTTGGGCAAGGACTGGTTGATTATTTTAACCTCCATTTAAGCATGAAAAAGATTTTTCTTACTCTCCATCATTTGGACATCTAATTAAACATGAAGCTAATGAAACTATCCTGGCTTATGCTGCTTGGAAAAGCTATTCCCATCATTGCTTATGTTGATAATTAACTCATAATTCAGTTGCTACACCTTTACTATACCTCTGTACCAGCACCGAACAGGCTTGGCTGTTACATCAAGGCTTTTAGGACATGCAGTCTGTGTTAACAAAGCAAGTAAGTTTTCAAACTCCTGCTCTTGTGAAATACCTTCTTCCCCCATCCCTCTCCCTGCTCGCCCCTCTAGGCTTCAGCTCCAGGATAAATAGTAACCCCACTCAATCACAGCTTAGAAACCAACTGGTAACTTCTTATTGCATAATCTTCTTCCCTTCTACCTATGAAGCGTAGTCTGTAATGATCTGCCACATGCATATGTGCGTTTACCTTGTTGCTTAAGTCTAGAATTTTATTCCGCGTAGCTTCACCAGACTGCTTATAAGTTGTCTGCAGTTGCGTGCAACTTTCATCCCCTACATTGTACTTTAAAAAAAAAAAAGAAAAGTGCACACCTATGTGATAAGTGATTTCATAGATATTGGTGAAATAGTATGAAAAGCATCTGTAATAAGCGCTATACAAATGTGAGGTATTTGTTTTCTTTGGCACAGTAGTAAGCTTTGCTTATGCTTTTTTATTTTTTCAGTTGTAGTCCTAGTAGTGTACGCTGCAGCTGGATGACCATTTGGAAGTGCTTTTTTTGTCCCTTAATGTTGGGAAATAATGTTTCTAGCAAGGCTATTACTGATTTATTTTATTATCAAGGCTGGGGAATACATAATTTGAATCATCTCAACTTCAAAGTTAGTGGGTTCCACTTTTTGCATGTTCTTTACTACTAGCAAAAAAGCTAAGTTGTGCTTGAACCATTTTGCTTCCAAAGCTATGTGGCTGATGTCTGTATTGCTGTAGTCTGAGATGATTTACCTCTCTCTCTTCTCCTTAACGTTTAGAGGGAACTTGCTCCACTGAGTATTAAAATCCCATTTTGATCCAATAATGAGACCTTTTTCTCTAAGAAGAAATCATGTTTTGTTTGGTTGATTTTAAGAAAAGCAACAAACACACCTCCCAGCCTTAATGCCCTTGTAAATGTTTTGGTAGGGAGAATGCAATCCATCATAGAAAATGTGTTGATGAAAACAGTGTACATTAAGCAGTGTTGCATTTTAGTATAAGCCTTTGGGTCTCAGGCTCAACCTTACCTGAAAGATTTTTGGATCCAGCTGGAGCATTTCACTGACTTCAGCAAGGTTTTGCAAAGATGCAAAATTCTTCTTACTGTGCACCTGCTTGAAAAATTGGGGCCCAGTTTGTGATTCATGTCGTTGTTACATTTGGAAAGGTAATTTCAGCCAATCCTGAAGACTATTAAAGCAATTTTATCCTGCTTCTTATTCAAATGTTGATAGCTATTGTTGCTTACTAAAGGTTGAAACGGTTCGTGACTGGATCACAAATAGGAGTTTATAGAAGTAGAAAATTATTTATTTAGGGCTATACAGAGCCACAAAATGAAGCTTCAGTAGTTTAAGTTTTAAAAATAGTTTCGATGGCAGCATTTTCTCCTATAGAAGCTTAAATGTGCATGGGGAAATCTTATCTTTGATTTTTGAGGGAGATAAAATTTTCTTAGGCATGTCTGAATAATTTGAACAAAAGAACACGTGATGAGGTTGTTCATGGTTTAGAAGATAATCTCGCCATCATTTCCAGCAAAACATTTTGATGTGTTATGGAATTTAACTGATTTTCTACTGCTACAGTGTTTCATGTATATTTTTGTTGTTTTGAAGAGTATTTGAATGCTGTTATTTTATTAATGTAATAAACTAGTTTTGGCTATTTTTATGTTAGCTATTAATCAATAACATGAGAAATGATAATAGATTTGGAATCACCTTACATTTAAATTAAAGTATGTTTTCAAATTTGTAATGTCATTATCTCTAGCAAGAAAGAACAAATTAAAAGGCATCCATTATGTATCTCTGGTGTAGCACTTTTCACTTGCAGGTGTGATGGTGGTCTTACAAAGGAGTTGGGTAAATGTTGTCATCTTGATTTAAAAAATGAAGAAAGAACAAAACCAGTGCTCTGGAGGATTGTATTATTAAAGAAATGCATAATTGTGTTCTGATTTCAGTAAATCCATTACTGTTTGTTAAAATATTTGGAAAACAGTAGGCATAACATTTACAGTTTATGTCAAACTCCAGGTGCCAGAGTGAGCTTCTATTCTTAAATCTTTTTGCTATTTGCTCTGCCTAACTCCATAGGATTAATTTCTTTTGATTTCCAAAAACTTTTGGAAAAAAAGTCCCATAAAAAAGATGAAGAAAAGGTCATAATGTTATCAGAAGGTTAGAAAGAAAGAGTTGTTTTAGATTAGAAACTGCAGCTGAAATTAAGGAGTAGGAAGAAATGGTGAATTTTCAGCTTTGGCTAGAGGCATGTGGGGCTTCATATTAAAGGACTTCTTTAGCTTACTAAATGATGATTTGGAAATGAATGGCAAGATGCTCAGAAGCAACAGAAGGATTTAGATCAGGTGAAGTCAAAGGTGTCTGCAAGGATGTAGGTTAAGGTTTTATTTCAATCTCTGATGGGATTGGGATTTTTTTTCTTTTCTTCTCTTTTTTTTTTTTTTNTTTTTTTTGCCTTCTTTTTGCCCCTTTGACAAATGCTGGGCAATGCCACCTGGATAGAGGAACCTAGATGGGTGTTCTCTACTGAGTTTGAAAACCCGTGGGAAATAGTCAGGTAGGAAGATGCCTCAGCAAAAACTGTACCTGTGCAAAGTAAGTACTGGAGGATGCAAGAATTATGATGGAAGATAATGCTGACAGTCTTGTAATTCCACTGTGCAAATTGAAGGTGCCTCCTTGCCTAAAGTAGTCATTGCTTCTGATCAGGAAAGGAGCTAATAATTACGAGAGCTTTCATTAGCAGTTTTCTTGTTGAAAGAAATGTGAGAGTGAAAGAGTTTGCCTTACAAAAGAGATGAGAGGACACAATGAAAGTACGGAAGATATTATGTGGTATAGAATTAGGTGCTCTTGCAGTTCCTTTTGAAACCAAATGTACCATCATCAAATTTACACTAAATAAATCCAATTATTTTTGCATGGTTAGGCTAGGGAATTAATTTTCCAAATAATACTGAGGTTCAGATTTAACAGGATTTTCAAACAAACAGAAAAGCAACAAAATTCCACGTTATAGCTCCTCAATACAATAGCAACTTTTACTTTCTGAAAAATAAGACTATTTCTACAGACAAGAGGAGGGAGGGAAGTTACAAATAAACCTTCTTTGTTCCAGTAACTCCTGCCCATCTAGTCAGACATCAAAACCAAGTGTTACATGGACTATAGTTCATCTTGGAATTTACTTTCCAAGGCTGAAGCCCATCACTTCACAACTGTTAGTCACGAAACCAAAATATGGAGGAAAAAAAGGGGGGAAAAAAAAAAAGGAAAAAAAAAAAAAGGAAGCAATACAAAGAATAGGCAGGGGAGGAGGGGAGGTACCCTGATCTGAGTGAGTGAGAATGAAGGTGTGTGTAAGCATCAAAGTCTTGCAGACAGCCCAAGATGCAGCCTTGACAAACTATTGTAATGCTGATAGCAGGTTTTGATTACGTGCGTTTCAAAAGAATAAGATGGGTGAAATTTCATTCTGAGATTGGGTTTTTAAGTGCAGGCTGAATGAAGAAGCTGTTGAGATAAATTGCTAGCAGTTGTTTAAACAGTTCACTAAAAACAAGTTAGAAAAATTCTGTTTTAAAAAGTTTAAAAGTCTCTCAAGCTCGATACGTGTGAAAATCCTAATTCTGAGAGCCACTTAGACAACCAGAGGAAGAGAGAAAATTATATTACCGAATAACAGCAGCAAGAGCACAATGTACAGTAAGTAGTCTATACATCACCTGCTTTAGAAGAATGGGTTTGGGCTAGCATGGAAAAGGTACGGTTTATTGCAGAAGCATATTGATTATTTTTTTTATATATACAGTAAATTGCTATGCTAGGGGATCTGACATCTTTGAAATATGATGATGAATTCTTTGGTCTCTGGCAGACAATTAACAATACCAGGTGCTCTAGAGTCAATAAAAAGCAATGCAGTGATACTCAGAAGACTAATGGAAAGCCTTAAGGGAGGCAGATGATTTTTGATTAACTCAGGTTGAGAATTTTGCTGGAAAAGATAATTGGAAATCTAAAAAAGGATTAACAGTTAAGGGGAGTCCAAAATTAATTCATGTTCCAAAAGAAAACCAAGCCAGCCAGAATTTTGCTGCTACTTGGTGATATGAAACGTGGGATAATTGTTAGAAATCAGGTTTAAAATTCATATGGGTGAAAAATGTAACAGAGGCAGTATGCGTTGAGCAATATTTGAGTGAATGAGCATTTAGAGATGGTGAAATTTATTTCCAGAGGGCAATACTGTAATGACGCCTTCATGGTTCCTTTTCTATTAGCAGCAACTGGAAATGTGAAATTAAATGGGAGTCGTTGCTGCGTAGTTTGGCCGAATGTAAGATGAAGTAAATGTTCCTGGGCATGCATCTCCCAAGCGATATTGATGCTCTCAGAAATGCATCCGTTGCCATGACTTCCTTTCTGGATGCGCCAGCACAAAGCCCCACGTGAGAACAGTTGTGTGTGTGTAGTCATTGCTTGCATCCATTATGGGATGGATTGCTGCATTAGCAGAAGGTAGGAAAACAGGAAAGGGAAACAAAGGGAAGAGGAGTAATAGCAGGTAGCCGTAATACAGAGAAGTAGCAGTTACAGCAGCTTCTCCCTTCGACTTCCACTTGCTCTTGTGAGTGGAGAGACAGCAGGAGGCTGCATGCCCTGGCCTTCGGGAAGGCACAGCGTCCCCTTGATCTCTCAGAAGAATATCTTTAAGACCAGTAGTGTATCGCTGTGAAATTTTCCTCACGTCAGATCTGGTGGAAGGACCATTCTTCTGAGTGACAACTCAACACGTTGCTCCTGCCTCTCCTTGCTAAAGCAAGGTTCTATGATGCAAAGTAATAGGGGAGTAAAAGGTTATTTAGTCAAATATCTGATTTTAAGGGCAGATTTGAACCTTTGCTGTGATTTGGTGCTGTTGCTGAAACAAAGAATGAAGCTTGGTTTGGACACTTGCTTTTGTACTGTTATAATTAGTGATAGGGCAGGTTTTTCAGGGGGCAAGGTGGGGGTGAAGTTGATTCTTTTAGCAGTGTTACGGCATACGTACTGTCAGCTGAGGACCTGCAAACATGCAGGGCGTTGAAGGAAAGTAAAAGTAACTGCAAGGCACTTAGTCAAGTATAAATGTTGGAGCTCTGGTAACAGTATCCTGAGTAAAATGCTGGATCTGAAATAGCGTGTTTTAATATGAACACATGTCCAAGCTGGAAAAAGAAATCTCCCTATGCTGGAGGGTAATATTTTCACTGACTTGAAGGAAACTTACATAGCTTTAGCTTCTGAATTATACAATTACTGAGAAAGAAACACTTTCAATGGCTTGATAGAATAGTACATACCAGGATAATTGGCACTGAGATGCCAGAGACATCTTAGAAATACACAGCCTGCTAATTAAAATAATTGCCATTACTCTTACCTTCTTTCGTTTCTTCCAAGGAGCAGATTCTGTTGTGCTCGCCATATCTCACGTACTGAGTAATATTAATGTGCTAGCGTAGGTGCTGACACCACTCATGTTAGGTCACCTGCTTCCACACCAAAGTGTTGCTGGTTATGCTAAATGGCTTGAATTATGCTCTTATTTCAGTGAAGGGCAAAGCCCCCATCAATCTTGGATGTGAGAATTTGGGCCCTAATTAAATTTAGATGACCTGGGGTGGTGTGTGTTATTGAATTCTTTTTTCGTAGGGTAAACCAGGAAGTCAAAATCTGAGTCACTGAACTGAACATAACACTTCCTTAGATAAAATACTTGCATACTCTCAGGGGTTTGGTTGGGATTTTGGATTATAATTGGATGCACACAAATGTAACAGACATAGAATGCATATTTCAAAATCTTTATCCAATTTATGTAGCTTACTGCTTTTCTCATTGCATCTGTATATTTCTTTGATCTTCTATAAACTTCCCTTTATGTTCTTCTGATTAAATAATAAATCTGGGGATTTCTACCCTGTTGTAAATAAATATTTTATCGTTAAGGATTTTGAAGAAGTTGAAGTCCTTGAAGACTTTTGAAAAGATTCCGAAGAAACTTCTCAGCTACACACAGTACAGGCAGTTTAAAGGGAATTGTTTACTTCAGTGCAGCATTTTCTTTTACTTGGATATTTGTAGTATACTGTTGTTTAAGATGGAAAAAAAATGCAAATATTCTGGGTAAGATATAGTGTGTTGAATATAACCCATTTTAATGGAGTATGACAAAAACTGATGTTTTACCGATTTAACAATACAAGGTAAAAAGTTCTACATGACCTATGATTTTGGATCTCTCAAATTTGAAGTATCCTTTAGAGCACCTGTCATTCTACATACCACAGCTAAGAAGCCAAAAATCTGACCTTAATCATCCAGCTCGTTATATGCAATGCATATACATGAATATCAAATCATACCTTTCTATCTGTACGCTGTAAGTATTCATCTTGACACATACATATGATAATGAGTAAATAACAAGGATTTGAATAAGAATTGGTTATTTTAATATTAATGAAGAAAATAACACTCCAGTAAGAGGTAAGCATTTGTATTTTATTTGATGAGCTTTTTCTTTTAGACCTACCCAGACTGAAAATGTTCAGAATGTAATTTTGAAAAACTCATCCTGAACAGTGTGTGGAGATGACCAAACCTATTGATCACAGTGGGTTTTTTTGTAGCTTTGCTTGCGTGTGTTCTGGGGTTTAGCTGGACACTGTACAACCAACAAATCTCTGAAACTGCTGCTTGCTTTTACGATATCACTATAATTATTTATTTATTGAGTGTTATTTGAGCTTAGTCTGTGTATTTCCCAGCTACTAGGTGTAACTGATGGCGATCTGTCCCATGTGAGCCTTCAGATTCATGCAGGAGTGGTAACGGTGAGATCAATGAGTCATCCCTTTCTTTTCTTTTGAAGTGGCCCTGCTTAATCTGCAACAGCAGAGTTTGCGTGTGGTTTGTTTACCCGGCTGCTCCGAGGCACTCGGCTACTCTAGGATACATCCGCACCTACCGCATCCTTCCTGGAGCTGTATTCAGCTTGCAAAGCATTTGTTTGTCATCAAGAACATCATTTTTATCGGGACAGGGCCTGCAAGGCACCTTTTGAGAGTGGCAATATCCTGGTGACGTGTTGCAGAAGCAAAGCCAAAGTGGGTACGTGAGCCCACTGACGTTGGAGATTTTCCTTTTCTTAGCATCTGTGGCACACGCATGACGCAGATCACCGATCTGTTTGTTGTACTTTTCACCCAAGCTACTTTAGGTGAAGGACCATGGTTTACCTCACAGCTTGGGCCTCTGTAATTATTTCCACGACATCTCTTATAAAATTCCTTCCACCCATGCATCCTTTTTTTTTCTTTTTTTTTTTTTTTTTTTTTCTGTATAATGTCTCAATGCTTGCGGTGTTCAAGAATCTGTTTTAGGGATCTGGCTTACTTTTCACCTACCTGACTTGGGTGCTGATCATAAGGGGATGCAGTGTCACAGTGCTTAACATGAACAAGTCAGCCACCTGCTTTTCTGGGTTCTCAGGGCTAGTTTCACAGGCAGTGCCTAATTTCCTGTATGTCTGGTCACGTGTCCCCAAGCCATCGTGGTTTATGTCTACATGCAAGACAGTTGCTGTTGTGGCTGTAATCTAATTGTATCCTAACTAAGGGCTTGACAAGACTGCTTCATTCAGCTGCTTCCCTGTTGTACGGCGTCGTGTAAAATAGAGCTCCCTGCAGCCTCAGATCTTTTGGTCTCTCTGGGCTTTGATTTGTGTAATTGTAGTAGAAACACCAGGTTGTTTACACTCAAGTTCATGTTTTGAGGACAAGTTAGGCTCATTTCTCATTTTCAGCAACTTGATGATTAGGGTCAGAATTTCTGGTGATTCTGGGTGTGAAAACTTCTGGAGAGAAGATTTTACTGGTATTAGAGGCAGAATTGCTCTGAATATGCCCATTGTTAACACTTTTTTTATTCCTCAATTCATTTTTACTTCCTACCTCCATTACAAATCTCGCGTTGGTCCCTTTTAACTCCAGTAAGCTCTGCAGTGTATCTCTGAGCTTGCCATCCAAATGCTACTCCAGAACTAGTAAGATAGGATTTACTGATGAAGACTAAGCATCAAATACATGTTCTTCTCTCTCTTATTTTGAGAGTCCTGGCCTTGTACAGTGTCCTGTTGTTAGGCAAGCTAGTATATTATTCCTGAGCCATTCTTTTTTTTTTTTTTTTTTTTTNATAAAGCTATTGCATTTCCTTTCTGCATTTAGGGATGCTGAATCTTGAGAGACCAATCCACACAGCCTATGAATTTCTATAAAGCCTTTTTAGCAGATAGTTGGCATCCTTGATCTCTCTCAGCAGACGAGTAACACCAAGGAACATGAATAATGATCTCTGTTTTTTTTTTTTTAAGGCCTTCTATGTCCCTCAGAGATTTTCAGGTGTCAGAAGATACCTTCTCCATCATCAATGAAATGGAAGATGAAAAGAAATTAGGAGAGCTCTGAAAAAATTCTGCAGTAGGGTGGGAGGTGGGAGAGCGGAAGGCTTGGTAGAGTAACTTCTTTGGTGTTGTAGCATCTTCACATAAGTTTAGGTGCTGGAGTTGATAACGTGATAAATACAATGTCTGGTCTTTGTAACTTCCCAGGCTAGAACACAAACCTTGAGGTCTGAGCTGGTATTTCTGCAAAGTTAGAGACAGATTCAGCTTTTCAAGGGATCTGGGAAGCTTAACGATATGTGTAGGGTGGTTTAAGTACTTCTTGGACACAGACTCTGTGGCAGCACTGTTCAGAAAATGAACTGAACTGCAATCAAGGGAATCTTTGTAACTCCAGTATTTCCTGCAAGGGTGGAATATTTCAGATGAAACAGCCTTCTCCATCGATTGTGTTCTTACAGCCTGTGTGTGCTTTGCCCATATAGCAGAAAGAGAAATGCTTTGCTTTAATTGCTTGCTGATTTCAAACAATGGTTTTTATAAATCAACTGCTCTGCTCAAGCCTGCCTCTGTTTTTGAAGTAAAGCTTTGCTTTGATTTATAAACTATTGATTGTACCCTGAGCTTTTGTTTTCTCTGCTTTTGTAGTTACATAGATATAACCAGGCTTCTGAATCCCTCTAAAGTTTTTCATTTTTTTGTTCAAGGAGAGAGTTCTTGATTATAAGTATCAGTGCATTCCAGTTTGTGTTTTAGAGCTCTCAAAAAAGTTATTTATAATTAGCCTTTTGTTTTAGGCAAGAATTTGTGCAATTGTTTTTCTCAGTAAAAATCATTAGTTGCCAATAAAGATTTTTAGGGGATTTTTGTGTTTTGCTACAAGTACTAAAATACTTCCTTTTTATGTCTGGCTTACACATACTGGTCTAGTAACTGAAATTTGCACCCTTGGCCTAGAACAGTGGTTTGAAAGATGTCTAGCAGCACAGTACAGAATTGGGTGAAAAATTGTATCGCCTCATATGTGAAGAAAGCCATCATCTTGCTATCTTGATGTTTGCCTGTATTCTTCTTACTCTTGACTGAATATAAGTGGCTGCTGCTTTGCCAACAACTAACTCTTGATTGCATGCTTCTTTCGACCCTGCTTGTGGGTATGACTACTTGAGTTTTGGTTCTCGTGGCCTACCTTTGACCCTCCATGTCATATTTTGTGAATTGATTTTACCTTGCACCTTTTCCAGGATGTTTGCGCCTCCAGGATGTTTGTACATTCTTTTGCCAGAAGGTACATAAAAATGTAAAAGCTGTAAAAAGTGTGGGGCATTGTAGAAGTCAACAAACAAACAAAAAATGAATCATGATCGCTTTGCTTTCTGTGGAAAGCAATGGGGGAAAAAAAATAAAGTGTTTATAGGGCTGGAGGGGAAGAATACTTACTCCATACTGATGCTGTAAGAGAGCATCAAGACAGCATCCTGGTATGCATCCAACTTGGAACTCAAGCGCAAGTGCCCTTACTCCAACAACCCTCTTGTTTGTTTGTGGCATCCATGTCATGGGAGGAGTCTGTATTGTGTCACTGGGTGTAGCACTACCTGCCCTAACCATCACTTTTTAGTAGAAGACGCTTCCTTTCTCCCTCTTATTTAACCCAAGATTGTGCAGGAAAATGTGCTTTGCTAAGCTTTGACCCTCCCGCACTCAAATCACACTGTTGAGACAAAGACACATTTCAAGTGGAAAGCACCTTAACAGTTAGGGAATATTGATGGAAAACATAGTTACGCCTTTTCCCTTTTCTAAGCGGTAAAATATTGGTGAAATATGCATTTTTAGGACTGTTTTGAAGGAGAATCTCCACTTGCATTTTTCTTACCCTCTGAGCGTCAAGTTGGTCACTCCTTAGTCTTTTCACATACTTGCAACGAAATGTATAGAACTAAAAATAAGCAATTAATTTATTTAAAAGAAATATTTATTTTGTCGTCACTAGATTTTTTTTAGTCATTAAATTAATATTAATTATATTGTTATGGTTCCCATTGGAGGAGCTTCCTCCACTTGAAATTTAATTAAATGCATTTCATTATTTGTTATAAATCAACAGATATTTCAGTTACAGACATATTCCCTTGTAACCACTTAATTCCATGAGTTTTGTAGTCCTGCATTTATGGAGATGCCAAAGCTTTTGTATTCTGGTTATTTTGAAAGATTAGTGTTTCATGTTCTCTCTCTTTTTTTCTTTCTTTTTTTTCCTCCCCTTGAGAATAAATGTTTGGTTTGGGGAATAAATTGTTGCTTTTAAACCAACAATTCTCCTTTTGATGTATTTAACTTCAAATCACTGGCAGTCAGGCATCAGACGCGGATTTGATCTGTAATTCAGGCGATGGTACATCAGTGCAACTCTACAGGGAGGGGTTCAGGAGAGGACTATCTGCTGGCAGCCCTCTGCCCACAGACTGTCAGTCCAGCAGCTGACCCCAGAAGGTAAATCCAAGCTACATTCACCAAAGAGGTAAGTGGCTTGGTAGAGCTTTGGTTTCATGTGGAAGCCTGGAGAGGGAAGGAGGATTTGGCTGAAAAAAAGAGTCTGCAAGGCAGCAAAGCCTGAGAAAGTGACTTTGTTTTTTTCCTGAGAGAATCTCTAGATTACTCTGTACCCACTTTCTACTACTGAATAAAAGCTGACATTCTGACCATCTTCTGGTGGCATTTCAGGTGGCAGCTACAAAAGGTGTGGCATTTGCCTCCTTGTTCCATTACCCCATCCATCTTACTGTACCACAGCAGTGATGGGATTTGTGGAGTGACACTGGCATGAACTGATGCAATGCTATTGAGAATTAGATCAGTTATGTTCAAAGGTACTTCAAACTAAGGGGTGCAAATTAGGATCATATCAGTAGTGCTTTATAAAGGCAAATTTTAAGTATAGCAATCCAGGATATGTCTTGAAATGTATCAAGCGAATTAGGATCATATCGGTAGTGCTTTATAAAGGCAAATTTTAAGTACAGCAATCCAGGATATGTCTTGAAATGTGTCAAGCAGGTGTATGATACTCTAATGCTGTTTCAAAGAATATTGTCAAAAGCCCATGCACATGTCTTGTGGACCACTGCTGTTGGGTTTTGTGTTTTGTTGGGGTTTTTTTAAGAGACAGATTTCCTAATCAGAAACTGCTCCTTGCTTCTTATGTATCTTTATAAATCAGCATTGTGCATCTCTGTTAACTGTCAGCAAGGTAGATGTAAAAATGTATAAAACTTAGCTGCGTGTGAGCAATGGCTATGCATGTTGCAGGTATCGGAATGATTTTCCAAACTCAGTAGTCAATGCCATTATAGACCTGTTAATGAACAATGACCTACTCCAGGTACCTTTGTTGAGAGAGGCTCCTCTAGTTGCCTGGGAGATTCCTCTAGTTGTCTATAACTGCATTTATGTTAGCGTTTCAATTTAGAGCAGTAGTACAGTTTTGGAGGAAGCCTACTCATCCTCATTTATCACAGTTTACGTCACAGGTTGGTTTTGGTGTGCACAAGCTAGATTCCTTCTGGAAGAAACTAAGCCAAAGCTTATCTCCAGGTGCTCACCAAATGTGCCATATTTGGTTATAAACTCCCCCCGCTGAACAGATATGTCTACGCACCAATGAATCACACCTTGAGACAGGTTCAAACTGTGCAAGATGGGAATATTTGGCCCAAGGAATCAGACTGTCTTCCCTGAAGCAAACCTGCTGAACCACGTACTGTGTAGGTGTAGGCCTTCAGCACCATCTAGTTCAGTCTACTGATCTGCTCTTGGTGTGATGAATTATCTGCGAATTCAGACATAGCCTGAGGGTCTGCGCAAAGTACCTGAACCAAGTCTGGGGTCTGACTGTGCCATAAGCTCCACACAAAGGAGATGTCTTCGATCTGCTGCTTTTGGAAGGGAGAAAATGCACGAGGGAGAGAAGAGAAGAAAGGCATCAGATACCTGAATGGCAGTATCTACAGAAGAACTGAATAATAGTATTTGAACTCTTTTATTAGGAAAAGGTCAGAACAAAACTTGACATTTTAAAAATTTAAACCACGTAATTTTTGAAGTGGTGAAGAACGTTGAAGAACCATTTTGTCTTCCAAATATTTACCACCTAATCACCTTTCTGAAAATATTTTTGAATTCTAGTTGTTGGATTAGATGAATTTCCATTTTTCAAAAGCTTCTGGGTTTTTTCAATTGTTTTACCATTCACCAAAAATATCCTACTGAAGTACATTTGCTGTAGGTCAGATTGATAGATACCTAATTGGGAAGAAGCCGAGAGCACACATGGGCCTAGAGGAGGAATGAAAAACGCAGGTTTCTGGTGGTCCCCTGCATCCTTTCTCCTCTCTGGGAAAGTTCACAGTACATAGCCTTCTGTGTCCTGGGTGAGGCAGACTGTCAAGGGCTGAGGAAGAATTACTGGGATACATAGAGCTGTGGGAGCATCTGCACAAGAGGACTTTAATTTATCATTAGTGTCCCGCTAGTCTGGTAACCTGGCTCTGTTTCCTCTTCTACAGCTGAATTGGCTTTTCAAGGACAGTGTTTATTAGTACTACGTTTCCATGGGGAGAGTACGAGGTGGGTGAGATTCTCAGCCTTCGCTTGCAAAGGGAGATTGAATAAAGCAGTTTATCTATATGTGTACACATGCATTCTCACACACATATGCAGAGTAAAGCTAAACAGCTACAAATACAAGTGCAGCTGCAAAATAAATACCACTGTTTTCTAAATAAATTCCAAATTATTAGCTTATTATATTTTTGTGGTTGCTCACTGCTTTCCTTTCGTTCCATAACTGTACATTCCTTTATATGTTAAAACATCAGCACGCTATTAAATTTGTAGAAACATTCCCATAACAAAAAGCTTTTGGAGTAAGTTAAGAACATGAACTGTTTGAGATACTTGAATTGGTCTAACAGTGTTAAATGAAGATTGTATCTTTGTTAAATACTGGTGTTACTATAGCAATAGCATATGCCAGTACCTTTTCAAGGCCTACCTTAAGTCTGTGTGTTTGAACGGGGAGCTGAAGGTGCTGTCGGTATTTTCCTGCCCCTTGGCAGAGATTTGTCTGGTTTGTAATGAGTGATGTGATACTGCTTCCAGAAGGTGCTAATGTTGTTGATATGAACCCACACTGGGGTAACATACCATGTTAAATATAAAACACATTCTGTGAAAGCTTTTGTCTGCCAAAAAATAGCTTTGTGTACAATAGAGACATGTGGTAACTTTAAGCTTATAAGTCTTTGTCTTTAAAACAAACAAAACCTACATGGAGATTGCAAACAATTTCTATACGTAAAAAAATCATTATTTACAAGCTTAAACTTACTAAAAATATGAAGCTGCTATTTCTTGACCCATATTACGTTGATTGTTTGGAATTGGAGGGCTTGCAATTTTTAAGCTACTTGAATTACAGAATCACAGAATGGTCAGGGTTGGAAGGGACCTCTGGAGATCATCTAGTCCAACCCCCCTGCCAGGGCAGGGTCACCTACAGCAGGTTGCACAGGACAGCCTCAAGGCGGGTTTTGAATATCTCCAGAGTGGGATACTCCACAACCTCTCAGGGCAGCCTGTTCCAGTGCTCTGCCACCCTCAAAGTAAAGAAGTTCCTCCTCATGTTAAGATGGAACTTCCTACGTTCATGTTTGTGCCTGTTACCTCTTGTCCTATCACTGGGCACCACTGAAAACAGACTGTTCCCATCTACCTGGCACCCTCCCTTTAAGTATTTGTAAGTATTGATAAGATTCCCCCTCAGTCTTCTTTTCTCTAGACTAAAAAGACCCAAGTCCCTCAGCCTTTCCTCATAAGAGAGATGCTCCAATCCCCTAATCATCTTTGTAGCCCTCTGCTGGACCCTCTCCAGCAGATCCCTGTCTTTTTTGAAATTGCAGAGTCTATGTAGTATATCTAAGAACAGTATTTACTATTCATTAGGAGCATGGGCAGCATGAAGAGGAGCTGGACCAGGGAAGTGGACTTTAGGAGCTATGTGCATACAGACCTGTTGAAAATACAGAGTTAAGTGATTCAATTTGCAAGGAATTCACTCTGAAACCAAGTTAGTGGGAACCTGTTGCTTTGAGGCTTCCTTTTTTTTTTTTTTGGTCACCTTACGCAGCATAAGCCTCTTGTGCTTCCTAGGACTGCATGGGAGTTTCACCTGAAACAACCCCCTGTTACCAGGGTGGCCTGGAGCTTTCTTCCTGGGGCACGTTAGGACTCCTGTGGTCACTGCGGGAAGTGGCGAAATACTTTGTGGACAATGGTGTGGAAGGAGACAGTGCAGATTTGTCTGTGTTGCATTCCCCATGCTTGTGGAGGACATGGCTCTCCCAGCGTTCCTGTCCCACCTGGGTTCTGGAGTGGCAGCCACTCTCCTGGGACGGCAATGGTCAGGACGGCAAATTTTGAAAGCCAACCCCATCAGGCAGAAGGCCCTCGTGTGTGAAGCATGACTCATCTTGACTGGATGCGAAGTGGGATGAGCGTCTTTGTGCTGGTTTTTCTAACAACACAGGCACAGTCCTCCGACGCTATGACTTGTCACGATGTGGAACCCGTTTCCTTAGCGAGCTCTGATGTTTATTCTGCCGCCTGCTCTTGTTTATTCTGCTGTGTGTTCTGTGGGAAGGGTCAAGGAAGACTCCCTTTGTTTTCTCGTGAAGGAAGTAAATAGTAACTCAGTAACAACACTGATTCCAGTTTAAATCTTTGTAGGTCTGGGCTGCTGGAAGTCCAACCGGGAAGAGGGGAGGATGACTCGTAGTGAATACTTCAGAGAATTTTCAGAGCCGATGGCTGAGTTACTCTCCTGCTGTACACTAGCCAGGCTATGAACTGTGTTTTATAAGGTCAAGCCAGATGGCACTGTGAAAGGGGCACTGGGAGAAGAACTGTTTAATGTAGTAGGTGTGTTTCTATTCTTAAAGGAAACTTTTTTCAAGTTGGTATGGGCATAAAATTGGAATCCAAAGACAGGTAGACTCACAGATGCCAGTAGTGACGCACAGAATGTATTGCACATAAGTATGATGGAAGAGTATGTAAATTTAAAAAATATTTTCACTAAATGTTTTTGGTCTGTTTGAATGGAACAATACTTTATTCTTAAGAATGCTTGTCTGTATTTATGATTCTTCAGGTATGGACAAAAGGGATAAAAAAGGGTCATTAACTTAAGATGACCTTGTACTGAAACTCAGGACCTGAGACCTGATAGGAGAAACGTGAAATTCTCCAATGAGAGAGACATGGGGAGAGGCACAGTGTGACAAATGGGAGGAGGGAGTACAGATAAATGCTACAAGTGTACCAGCATTTGAGGAATACTTTTGCTTTCCTCTACTGATCGTGAATACACAACGAAATGTTCAGAGGAAGTTGGTCAATATGGCCAGGAATTCAGTTTTCACCCCTTTAAAATTAGATGGACCTGAGAATTAATTCTGTTAAACTATGATTATTTTTTTTCACTTCGTACAAGAAGGTGAAAAAAGACAGGATTAAATATGTGACAAAATGCACTACTCTGAGCTGCAAAGTGCCAAATAGAGACTGACTGATACAGAAATAACGTATTAGAGAGACTTTTAGAACTACACTTTGGCTGCTTAATATGTAGGATAACCCTTAGTAGATGGCAGGGAATAGAAAGCTGTTAGGCTGCAGAGTTTATCAGGTCAAATAAACTTGTGGTAAGCAGTTATCAATACTGTTGATTCAGCACAATACTATAGACTTCTTGGTATTTCTGGAAATTTTTGGAAAGGACATTGAAAGATAAAATAAAATTCTACTATAATTAGCTAAATAAGAAGCAAGAAACGTTGACATATTAGTTGTAGAAAGATAGCAGACGGGCAGTGAGAGATATGCTTCAGGGAGAGCAAAATGATGTTTATTGAGAGGAAATGAGATAAAGGCGAATATAGCAAATGTTTATATAACTATAAATCACACTCAAATGTGGGAAGGAAAAAAACAGGGAAGGCATATAAGAAAGGTGGTAAAACTGCAATGATGTTTTGCTAGGTTGTTAGGATGTTTGATAGGGTAGTACAACATAAAATGTTACATGTTTGTAATCTAAGAGGAAGGTGTCACAAAATGCTAACATAAATAATAATCGAAGCTTACCATTTTGTAGTCACATTGTGGGGCTATGGCATATACAGGCGAAATTATAAAGTGGATGAAAACTGGCTGGACACGTAGGCTCAGATAGTAATGGTCAGTAGTTCAGTATGGATGTAATATTGAGAAAGGGAGAAACCTTTTTAGTTTATCATCACTTGCGGGTGATGGACCAACATGGAAGCACTCTTTTTGGCCCTTCACAATGGATCGGTTAAACCCAGGATTTAACCAGAAGGTCCTGCACCTGCAGCAGAAGCACTTGTTCCCAATCGCGGTGAAGTATTTCACCTCAGAACACCCTACCTGGCTGCAGAGCGGTCTCTAACTGAGATAGGAAGGCAGGTGAGAAACAAGAGTGAGGGAAAAGTATGTTAAAACCCAGATTTGTTTTCACGTGTTCCATGTGGCGGTGTTAGAACAGGAGGGCGACGGAGTCTGTACTCACAGCACTGCTTCTTGAAAAAGATCATTTCAGCTTTCCTGTGGAGGTTTCCAGTGTTCCCAGAGCTCCCCAAAATATCTGCTCTGCAATTCAAGACCTGCTTCTCCTTCGCTGCTCCCTTTGCCTGCAGAAAATTTCAAAGCGCATCAGTTAAATGCGGTGCACAGTCTGTGCTCCTGTGATATCCAATATGACAAAAGAAAACGGGGTTAAATACAGTGTCTCTTGACAATTTACGAGTTTACAAAGTGCGAAGAAGGAATTTAAAATAATACCAGTATATTATTTATTTCATTTATCTACACTCTGACATGTCAGTCATTTCCAACTGATGATAGATACTGATTGACAGGGCTTATGCCAGCAACAGAAAAGGAAACTTCACTTAAGATCCACTGGCACGGTGCCTATAGAGTAACACAACATAAATCATTCTTTTTTATGAAACAGCTTCTCCTGAGCATGAAATTGTTAAAGGATAGAGCCTGGTACAACAAGCAAGGTACTGGTCTGGGGCAAGTGAGCCACAACTTATCTTGGTGCCAACTGAATCTGTTCTCTCTCTAGCAAATGCAGTGTCTGGTACGCGTTTTTTAGACAAAGGTAAGTGTTGAGTAGTTTGGCATTTTTCTGGTTCTGTCAGCAGTGTAACTGGTTCAGCTGTGATTAGCACAGGTTGCTCTTCAGAACATTTATTTTATGGTATTTGAAAAGAAATACAAAGGTGTCAACGCAATTCTTTTCCCATTGTCAGAAGTGTTTGCAAATGTTAAAAAAAAAAAAAAAAAAGCAACCCAAACCCAACATTGTTTCCACTGTGATGGATTTCTTTGTTTTCAGAAAGACGCTATCCCCAGAATCCATGATACTTTATGCAGGTAACTGATTATTTTTTACAGTGCTGTCTCAGGTTGTACAAGGATAACTGTATTTTTTAAAGGTAGGGTATACGTATGTCTTTTAGTGTTAATTTATTCTGCTCCAAGGAACATCGGTTGAGGCAGATGTGGTCTGTCAGTAGGGTAATATGGCGTCTATTTAGTCTCCGCATTGTTGTTGCAATGGCCTGTTTAAAAAAATACTGAAGTAGGTTTTTATTCTTGTACCTCACTCAACCTGAAGTAAACATAAAAGTAAGTTATTTTAAGCTCCTAAATACTTTGCTGTCCTATGAGACCTCTCGTGGCGTTGAAGTTGCATGCCAGTCAGCTCCCCTTTCATATGTCTGCTTCTACTGTTTCCTTGAGAGGGTTCATACTGTTGGTAGCCACGTGGTGCCTGCTATGGACATAGTATGGACACTGTGCATTCAGACACAGTGTGAATGTGGCTGAATTCACACACACACGTAGTGTCTGTGTGGTCGCTGAATCCTTAGCATTGATTTTCAAGGGCAACAGGATGTCCTCATTGGCCTTTTGAGTTAAGCAACAAAAGGGGAAGACTTTGACAACAATTGTAAAGAATTTAATGGGACAAGGTCATCAGTTAACATATACGCAGAACCATCAGTGCTTGCTTCTACTTTTGAAAAGAGAGGGAAAGAAAAATTAAAAAGTGAGATTTGATAGGAATACCCACTAATTTTGTAGAAATTTAATTTTGTAGAAATGAAAAGCCGAAGAGAAAAAACCCTTAAGAGATGCTAGTAAGATCTTAGATAAAAGAATGCAACTGCAGTTGGAGTAATTGGACTGTGAAATAATCATCTTCCTGATTTTTTGACACAAGTGACTTACTCATAACTATTTATGAGCCTGCTTGAATGCTAAGGTGTCCCATCCCCCTGTCTCCCCCCAAAGACTTTGTGTTTTGCTTTGGGCTTTTTTGATGTTACTTTTTTTTTTTTCATTTCCCCCCATTTATGGAGCGCTCCCTGCTGTCTAATCCTCCCTGGAAGTCAGTTACTGCTGCTGAATCAATATCCCTCTGCACAGATTAAAGTGATGTGTGTTCCTCGAAGGGTCCCCAACCCTGTGTGCTTGCATGTGTACTAGCATGGCTTTTTGACAGCACCAGCAACGTGTAGAATGCTAATAGAAGTGTGAAGTGTTAAATACAGCACAAGGCACAGTTGTGACTGTGTTGACAGGAGCCTAGAAAAGAGCCGTAATTTTAAGATAATGAATTAACTTGGCGTTGGCCGTAAAGGGACACAGTACTATTCTGTGCTTTACTTTTTTAAAGAGAAGCAAGTAGAGTTTCACCAGGGACAATCTAGCAAAGACATAAGAGAAGCAAAGGGTGTTTGTGGTGATGGTGCAGCACTGTCTGGGACCAGGGAGTTGTGTTAGATTCCCATCCTGATGGAGAAGAATAAACTGCCTGAGAAGAAGAGGCAGCTAGAAGAAATGAGCACTGAACCCTTAGAGAGTAAATAATGAGGGAGGCATATGCCTGCTGGGAGAATTTGGTTCTTACTGTATGTAGCAGGGAAAAAAGATATATGACCCTGTCAGCATATAGCTTCATCACGATTTGCACTGTTGCACACTTTGTATCATAGAGAGCATGGAAGGGATGAAATGGGGAGCAGCTCTCCTTGGCAGCTCCAGCGAGTTAACTCCTGGGCAGGGATAGGAGAGGGGCTGTAAACCTTCCAGTGCATGTTTTCCCTAAATTTAGCAGCATTGCAATAACCGGGCTGGTCTGCTTCTAGCAGGGGGTGAGGGGAAGGAGAGAGCAATCAAGGGCAGAGGTGGGAACCATTTGTAGGAATCCCAGTCTGTGACCTTGAACATCAAATTGGGAACGTGTGAATGGGAGACAAATTTCAGTCACAGTGGCTCCTCCTCATTGTGCTAGTAGCCAAGAAGTAAAAGACTGTCAGGTTCTGCACAGATTAAAGGAGTTTTACCCCCACCCCAGCGTCTGGTGCACATCTGGCAGGTCTAAGGAGAGCAGACAGGAATACCGTGTACACTTTGGCCTCTGAATAGGAAAAGCTCTTTGTCCTCCAACATTGTAGCTTAGAAGAGGGCATTGGTGGAACTTGTATTTTCATCTGCTCTGTGTATCCCAACGAAACTCCGATCCCAACGGACCAGGCTTGGACTGATGGTGGGCGTGGAAAAACACAAGGTGCGGCTGGTGAAAATGGCTTCTGTGAAAGGTGGGGAACAGGCACATCAGAGCTGGTTCACCTGCTCTCCAGACTATGTAGGAACCCAGATCTCGTGCGAAGTGGAATGTCTCACTAGGTTGTACTAGCTAGATACTCACTAGCTAGTACAAAGGGTGCCTGGCCAGAAGACTGTCCGAAGGCATTCTCTTCTGTGAAGAGAAAAAGCATCTTAAGGATCTTAACAGTCATCAGACCAAGATTAAAACTGGTTTTAGGACAAATTGGTAATCTTAATCATCTAGTCTCAGGGGTGAGAGAGTGCAAACAAATGCAGAGAGACAGCCAGTTACACAGCTGAGCAGAAGACTGCTCCCCTAAGAAAAGCACTTTGCAGCGTATGCTGCCTGCTCACTAGTTTTTGAAGGACAAAAGACTCCAATGCCAAGCGGATAAAAGGTAGCTTATTTTATGAAACAGATGTAATTTGAATTAAGAACCCCATTTCTGTAGTACTGAAGAAGAAAGTTTCTGCCTGTCTTTGATAACTTGTGGTCAAAGCGCTACTGCTCGGTTTAGCAGGAAGGAGTGATGTGAAGGAAATGGGAATTTTTTTGTAACTCCTAGAAACACTGTCCCTCCATTTGCCTCTTTTCCTGTGCGGGCAACTAGAAAAGATTTAACCTCTACTCTCTATTGGGGAAGAGAAAAGGTGGTTAAACGGCAGGAAAAATTGTATTTGTACATCGCCCAAGAAAGCAACAGAGCAAACGGGAACCTCACCAGCTGGACTTCGCCTTTAAACTGGCAGGTGCCAGTCTGAAATGGAGACTGGTGTGCGGCGAGCGTAAGCTGGCTACGGTCTGATAGTTAGAGATGTTCCCTAAGAGAAGAGCAGAGAGCTGGCTTTCGGGGAGCCTGGCAGACAGACTGGCTTACACAGACTCTGTCTCGGAGCTTGGCGTGCTGCGTTGTAGCTGACTAATACATGTTGCATCCTTTCCAAAGGACTATCTCTGCTGCTGCCAGCGGTAGTGGTCCCATTGCTTTCCCGTAAATGTCTCTGTGAGAGGCTACTTTTCACAGGTCAATTGGAGAGCCTTCCCAAAACTGGACTCTGAACAAAACCCACTGGGCACACCTTCATCTCGTCTTCCACCTCCCAGAGGGGCATGCTAACCATTGGGGATGTATTGCTACCTGTGCAATACCTAAATGTTTCCTAAGGCAAGACAAAAGCAAGGTGTCTGGGCCTCGTCAGTGCCTTGGCTGCTCTGTGCTCCAGTGAATATTTGTAAATAACTTGATGGTAATCTTACGAAAGATGAAGAACGATGCCTAAGGAGGCTATTCCACCTGATGTCTGAGTTGGTGGTAGTGAGGACGTTAAGTCTCCTTCGAATAGAGCAGAGACCTAAGTTAAACTTCCACGTCACAGGCAAAGGTTTCAACTGCCGATCTCTTGGAGAAAAAAAGGCATGGTAGCTCTGCTACCCAAATCACTGGGTGAATCAAGCCAACTGTCAGGTTTCCACCAGGAACCATTCTCCTTGTTATATGGAAAACAGGTGGGTTTTCTTAGTTTTATATTGTAGTATAGCTGACCATGGCCTTCAGTCCTGCTGCTTTATGAACTCCCTTCCACTGCCACCCACAATGGAGAGGCTTGGGGTTTGATCATCCTTGCCTTATATATGTAGCAATGACTTTTTTTTTCTGACCTGTTTCTTAAACATCACAGGCTTTATTCTAGCTTTTTTTTTTTTTTTAAACCTCTATGGCAAGTTGCCAACATGTGTATTACTGTTGACTTTGTAGTTTGAGGTTATGGCTCCACCTGCCCACAGCCCTTGGGTATGTAATCACAGTAATGCCTTGTGTGGGGAAGCATACCGGGCCATCTAGGATTTGTTTCACTTATTAAAATATAGAATAATTACAGCCATTGAGTTTTGTGAATATCAAACTGTAGCTCAGAGAAACAACAAGTATCCATATCACACTGCCAGTTAAAAAAAGTAAAAAAAGCACTGACTTTTTATAAAAGAGCATTTGGAAAAAAAAGCAGAAAAGCTTTTCTCAGACAAACTTTTATTTCTGTATTCAGGAGGTGCAATTATATACAATAACCAGTTGTTTGAAAGAAGTTTATTAGGGGAGAAGGCATTGTTCAGGCAAACGTTGAAGAATTATGTTTGAACCTGCCAGCCTGGTTTTTGAAGCTGGGGCTGTTGCAATCACGCAGGGAAAACGCCTCAGTCCTGTTGATTCCCACCAGAATAGACCTGTCCAGAGCACAAACGGAGCGTTCGGTATTACAATCCTGCACCAAATACATCTTATCCTACTTGCTGATAAGTAGGAACTCAATTAGCTGTATATTGTACAAGTGACTTCAAACAGAATTTTATCTAGATAAGGCAATCAGGTCTTGTGGTAAAAAAAAGTTTGAGGTCCATTTGCTGTGAATATTATTTGTAAATATGTTGCTTGCCACAGCAGTGGAGAGGACTATATGGTCACTAAATGAAAGATGCTGTAAAGGTGTTCTGTTATATTTAAATTTCGCTATATATTTAGATCAAACAAGTTTATTATTGCCATTGCAAATTTACTGCTACCGTTATTGTACAGCAGATAAACCCAAGCACGTAAAAAGCTGGTGACTTTGTACTAATCACTTCGTAAATCGGTAGCAGTGAAGAGCAAGGAAGAGAATCCTGTAGCTTCAACTTGCCAGGTTTTGTCCTACATTTACAAGTCTGATGCAGTGTTACTTGTAGAAACAAAAAGGGGCTGCCGATTCATAGAGTGCAAAGATGACTTATCAGACAAGGGATTTCAGAGAGGCTGCTGCCCAGCCGCTGAGGAGCGGTCATGCGATGACACGTGCTGCATATCTGCTCAGCTCACCAGCCGCATTTCAGCAGCGTCCTCACTTGCGGCGCGCTGTGCGGTACCTGTCTTCAGCATAACGTGATACCTAACCCACCGTGTCGTTTGTAAACTTCTGTACAAACTAGCAAAGTAGAATATCGTACTTCCCACAAATTCAGTTAAAATCCTCTAAGACACTAAAAAGAAAGAAACCGTGACAATGAAAACTATTTAAAGAAATAAAAAAAATAAAGGCAACAAAAAACATAGCAGGTGAAGAGGGGCAGATGACTATTCGCTAGACATTATGTTAGAAAGTATTCCTAACCTGACTTTGTGTTGGGATTACATGCCAGAAGTCTATTGCCCAAAACGTTGACTGAAATTAATTATGTATTTATTATGCAAACTGTTGCCGATTAATTAATACAAGTCTCTGGAAAATCTAAATATGCATCTGCATATTTTGGAACTAAGAGTTCCATAAAATCTTCTTTGACAGAATTAGTCTTTGTGACAGACGTGTTGGGTACATATTGAGTATTCAGTGCTGCTTTTGTATTTATAGGCAATCGGTGAAATGCAGCCGCTTGAAAAAGAAAATGAAATCCAATCTTAGATTCATTCAAACCTCAGGAGTTCTCTTCTCCGCAGATCCTTATTACTATGTTACACATAACCGTAATAGCTGAGCACCGTCAGCTGTGACTTAAGTGATGTGAATAAATTCTGTCGTTTGTGGTTCCCACTCTTCTGCCCTTTCCCCAAAAGGGATTTTTTTTGTGCAGTCTTTTTTTGTTGCTTGTTTTATTTGCACACATATTATATGTATACCTATACTTCCCTCTTTGGGGAAGTAATGCTGGGGGAAGTAAGCGCGTGTGAGTACACACACATTCTCTTTTTTCTGTCTCATCCCCCTCATCTGTGTTTTGTTGAGGGAAATGGTGTCTCACAGGGAGAAAGGGGGAATATTTGAGATGGCTGTATGGTTCAACCTGCCTCTTAGAAAAAGTCAGCTCCTGCACAGGTGGTTGTTGTCCCTTTGGAAGTGAGTTTCATTGCATGAGAGGATCAGTGTTGATGACTGCAGCTCTTTCCTTAGACCGTTGTTAAAATCTTCTTGCACCAAGCCATTTGAACATCCTGAAGGTGAAGTCTGAGGCTTTCAAACTTGGGATGCCTTGAACTTCAACTTGTACCTCCTGAACTCCAGTGCTCCAGACTTTATCAGTGTACTGAGATTGGAGCTCACATTGATCATCCTGCTTACCGTGATCATTCAGCTGAAGTCATGTGTAAGTGAGGTTTTCTCAGTATTGCTGGGAGTAAACCAGAGCCTGCTTTTCCATTTGACGATGTAATTTTCCTCAAACCAGGCAGATTCGGTTGCCTACCAGTGCTGTGCAGCACTTCGCTTTCATAGGAAAACCATGTTTTACTTCCAAGGAAAGAGTGTGGAGAGTACCCTTCTGGCCTCAGCTGACAAGTCCTGTTGACAGTCCCTTTTGCCATTTGACTCCTGATAGAAACTAGAATAGCCTTTGGCAGGTAGTGGGTGAGGGCCTTAATTTGTTACAGACATGGGAGAGATGTGCATTGCTTTCTTTTCTGTTCTGCCTGGTTTCCTGTGGAAATGAGGCATTTTCTGTCATGCTCTCTCTCTGCCAGCCTGTCGAACCCTATCCTATTGACTTTTTTAATCCATTGGCCAATTTTAGTCTTATTTAACAATGAGGCAGATGCCTTAATGATATTAAGGTTCTACCGCTGCAATGAATGTTGGCAGCCAGACAGAAGAGAGAGATGTAATTAAGCCTGTACTGATGAAAAGGCTTCAGTGTGTGCTCAGTTTTTTTCTAAATATCAGGCTTTATTAGCTCTGTTGTGAACAAAACTGCCTGTTTTTATATTGTGTCCAGCATTATTGCAGTGCTTTAATAGGTGGCTTTGCTTCTGTGGTTTATCTTGCTATCGTGAATAAGAGCCTTAATGAGGGTTCAAAATGCCATTGAGCGTGCCAGTGTTGAGTGTGCAGGCTGATACTACCAAATATCAGTGTTACTAATTCTGGGAGATAATAGAGCTGCACGAGGACAAAAATCTCTTCTTTCGCTGCTCCTCTTGACCTCGACTTCTTAGCTGTTCTCATCTTACGGGGAGGCCAGCATCTGCTGCCTGGGATCTCCAGCCTGAGGCAAAGATTGCAGCATCTTGGGCTGCTGACGCTTCTTCTCCATGCCAGAAATCCTCCTTGTATCATATAGCTCTCACCTTCACCAGCTTCCCGCCTGGGACGCAGGGTTCCTGCCTGACCTCCGGTGCAGTAGCGTTGTTGTGTCTCACTCCATCACTGCGGAGCGGGCTGTGGGCTGTGGGTGGAGGAGCAGCATGGGGGAACAGCTCGCTACTACTCCTGTTCCCCTAGAAAGATTGTCCATGGAGTACCACGCTAGGAGGGAGGAATGGGGGTAAGACAAACTAGTCTTTATCCCATTTAATCTGTGGGGCAGTTCTATCAGTTTACACAAGGAAGCCAGTTTGACTTGCGTAATTCAGACATTTCCTCTCTACTTGATAATCTCTTTACCTTTTTCGCCTTTAACATTCTGTAAAAATGTGGAAAAACAAAGAAGTTTTGCCATCTGGACAAAAAGCATAAGCAAAGATTGTTTACTTGAAACTCCAAAGAGTATTTACTTGGGTTTGAGCAGCTGGTCTTAGATAGCCAAACCGTTGTACAGGGGACAAACAGCAGAAACATATATTGTTTTGAAGTTTTAAATTTATAAAAGGTGTGTATCTGGAATATGGTTAAATATGATGTATGTGCAAATTAAAAAATTATATGCTGTAGATCCTTAATTGCCTTTTAGGCTTGAAGTTTAGAATTGCCCTGTCAGACTTTTGTAAAATAGGCTGGTTTTATTTTGAGTTATGAATCTAAGGCAGAAGTAGTAAATAAGATGATGTATAGCCCAGTAATGCAAGCCTTTTTAACATTCCAGGCTTGGCCTATAGTGATGCTGATAGATGCAATAAGTGTATTCTTTTTTTCCTGTAGTAAGACATTTAAGCATTAATTTAAGTGTAAGTCAGCGTGTCACGACTCTGTCTTCCTGCAACTTAGTCTATTTCTTGTGGTACCTTTAAATTTTGTTTAGACTTTTGTGTTGCTCCAGTCTTATAAGTGGTTCTTAGCAGCAGTTTGAAATCGTAAGGTAGTCACCGCTAATTCGGAGAAATGGAAAGAATGAATATATGTACATGCACACTGTTCTTTAAGCTTTTATTTAACATGTTTTTCATTAATCCTATTTTTTTCTCTTGATGTATATCCTAGTTGTACATACCAGAAACTGTGATGAGTTTGCAGACTTGTTTACTTACACAACTGTTCCTTCTGGATGTTTTTTATTACTCATATTGTGGAATATGTTGCCTAATTTGTAAAGTACCAAAAGCACTGTAAAATGGGAGGTAGCAAATTACTGAATACCACACACACACTATTTATTTTATTTTATTTTTTTAATAAATGAGGTCTTCTGCTGGAATACAGAGGACTTTAGGGTCTGCAAACACTTTCACAAGCAGTTGGCTCAGTATTGGTCCAAACTACGAAAATGCCCAAATGTCTCTGAAATGAAGTATATGATTCCTTCACAAATTGGAGCTATTATGAATAATACGACCCCATGGGTCAGAACAAAGCAAACTTAACATTTTTGTTTTCAAAACTGTCAATCAGTAGGATTTTTTATTAGTGTGAACCAAACCTTTTGACTTCCATAGACTGATTTTTTTGATTTGTAAAGTGTTCTGAAAGCAGCCCTGAATTCTCAAATAACACTATGGCTTTGCACAGCTGGAGTACGTCTCAGGAGATTGTTTGCTCTGGCTCATGTTTTAAGAGAGTTTAAACTGATCAGCCACAGGTGACTCCAGGCAATATAGAAGTTTTTGCTTCCCAATTCCAGATTTAGAATGTGCATTTCTGACACTTATTTCACACCAGCAGAAGTTATTTGAAGAGTGTAACGTGAAGACGTGGAAAGAGGAGAAAGGCGAAGAGGAAGAGATTTCCCATTGAAATGCCGTTTATATTTTTGTTCTTTTGCTTTTCGTTGCAGTGAAATGAAGCAGAAGCTGGATGAAGAGGGTAACAAGTGCAGCATCCTTTCCAAGCAGCAGAAGTTCAACGAGCACTGCTGTATTCGCTGCTGTTCCCCTTTCACGTTTCTTATCAACAGCAAGCGACAGTGCCGAGACTGCAAGTACAACATCTGCAAGAGCTGCAGTTCTTACCAGAAGAAGGAGAAGGCTTGGATTTGCAGCGTCTGCCAGCAAGCAAGGTAAGGCTCAGCGACCCCTGTGAAGCAGCTGTGGCCTGACCTGAGCTTTCCCCTGTATTTGTCAGTAGTTAACACTGGCGGGGTAGTACATGAAGTACCTGTTCACGTAGGGGTTGATTCATTCTTTAGGTGTGACGTACATGGGTTTTTTTGTAGAGGTTAATTTGTTCCGAGAGTGTTTGGTTACCTGTTGCGTTTTCCAGGCTTGCTTAGCTGGACTGATGAATCAGCGAGCAGTAATTGGGCTTAGCCTGAGCAGGGCTGGGATCTCCTGAAACGCCTGGGTTACTAATGGAACCTGGGCACAGATGGTGGTACAGCAGTTAATCATTTTGCAGCAAATCCCGCTGATGGGTGGGGAGTGGAAGGAAGAGTATCGGTGGATAGATCATCCGGCTGTGACTGTGTTTTGGAGCGCTTTTCTAAATGCCAGCTTATTGGTGGGGATGCTTCGGGCTTCCTTTGGCAAATAACCAGAGAAAATAGCAGCGTAACCTATTATAAATCTTAACATCTGTTAAGAAAATGCTGCCAGGCTTCTATTTGCAGAGGGTATCAGGGATTTACCACCTCACCCTTTGGAGGCTAACATAGCCAACACGTTTAAAGATAGCACCAGAGAAACAAAGCAAAGCTCGGCAAGCACATACCAGCAGCAAAGGGGGCCGTTCCCTGGCGGGTGACTGGGATAGTCCTTGTCTGCATTGCAGGCCAGGTTCCAAAAGCAGCCTTAGCTGTGGTGGTGTAGTACTGACCAAGGTGTTTTTACTTGGGCAAGAAGGATGAATGAAATAGCCCCATTCCTCATACCTTAATTTTGAACATTGTTGACTAAAACGGCAGAGCAAATGTGACAGAGATGGCTGTTTATTCTTCATCTTCCCCTTTGGTGGAGAACACAGGACAAAGACAGCTGAGTGCCTTTCCAATGCTGTATGATATTCCTGTGGTCACCAAAGACACATTGCTCCCACTTGTTTCCCATCAACACCCACTTGAAATTTAAGCTTTCACATATTAAATTTAAGCTTTCACATATGAAATTTAAGCTTTCACATAGTGTCTGTGAATAAAGTGTGTGCCCTTTGACACAGGGCCTTAAAATCATAGGCATCTCAGATAGGTGACGCCGTGTTTCCAAATGCCAGTCTTTGAATCCAAAGGAGGTTGCATTCTCCAGGGCACCTGCTCCTTCTCTGTCTTTTACCTTGGAAGACCTCCACGCACCCTCTTTCCTCTGGTGAGGAGGCAGAAAAACAACAGGAGTATCTTTTCCAGCAACACAAAGAGCTGTGGAGCCAGTGCTTGTTCCTACTTTAGTCATTCGACCGTTTCATATTACACTTCTGTCTTCTACTTCTCCTCAGTTCACCCATACGGGCCGCAGAACAGGCAGCCAGGTTTGTGGATGCTGATGAACTAAAATAGTTTTTGCTGACTCCACAAAAAAAGTCTCAGAAGAATTTAATTTCAGAAGAAAAATCTGTAGCTGTGTTATAGAAATGCTATTTCTGACCCTTGAAGTCAGTGCTTTTCCCACAATCCTGTGGAGCCCTCAAAGTCACCCACCTGTAACTCAGTTACAAACATTTTTTTTTTATTTATGAGACCTGAGACACAGCTTGAGTTATTTTTCAGTCAGTAAATTAACTAACACTGCTGCTAATCATTTTATGATCTGGTTTATTGATTGGACTGCGTGACTTAAAAATCCCTGTAGGGGAAGCAGGGGCTGGCATACCTCAGGGGCTGCTGCGGTGTTTTGGTTTGGTGGGGGCTTTTGGGGGATTTAACTATCAGCCAGTATTTTTTTTTTTCAGAGAAAAACACAGGGGGGAAACACCACGGTCTGTTGTGAGTTCCTGTCACTTTCTGAGCGACTTATCCCTCAGATGGAGCATGGACTGTGCTCTCCTGCCCCTCCCCAGCTCCTCTTCTTATGTCTTTTATTTTTTTCCTTTAATAAGATAGCACAAGTAGTGGAGGTGGTTCTCTGTTTAGCTGCTGCTTGTCTGCGCATCTTACTGCACAATAGATAGTGAGCTAGAAATATCTCAGAGAGGACTGCATTTTCAGGTTGTTCTTATTTTTTTTTTCTCCCCCTCCCTATATGTTTTTTTCTTACTTCTACAAGAGTTAATGTTGTAATTCTCTGCTGTGCAGAAAGAGCTTAGACGAACTGGAAAAGTACAAACATATATAGTTCAGCCTCCCTATAATGATCTGTTTGTGCTCCTCAGCTCTGCTCCAGAGCAGTGCTCGAATAATCCTGAGTTTTATTTCTAGTATGTATTTAGAATATGTCAACTAGTTGTCTGATGTCAGAAGCAGTTTCTTGCTGTTCAAAAGACTATAAAGTGTTCTCAGCATAATTTTTTTTTTTTAAAGATAGCTCAACTTATTAAAGCTTGAGACTCTAATTAGGTGAATTACTTGAAAGATACATTTTGTTTATCTGCACATGAGAAAATTCTGAAAAGTTCCTGTGTGATGCGGGAATCAGAATTAATGACTTGGGGATGGTTAAAATTTTTTTGAAAGCTATACATTGTATAAATATCACTTGGGTTCAGATTTAAAACCTTTCTGGGAGCTGTACCCGTTCCTTTAGACTATCTTATTTCCCATTATCTTCCTCCAAAAGAGTGGCATCACCTTTTGCAGGCTGTAAATAGTCTCCTGGTAGATTCCTGCATCGAGGTGACCTTGATACTGAAAAAAATCTGACCTCTTGAGTTAGTCTCTCAAGGCATGACCCTAGTGGAGATACCTGTTCTGTGGAAGTTGGTTTTCATCTTCCAAGGCAGAGACCTACATTAGCATTTAGCAAAGAGCAAATACGCAGGTCAGCATTTGAAACATAGAACATTTGTAGAAAATTGGGCCCCAAAGTTAGTTTCTGCTCCTTCCAAAAGCAGAAAACTCTTCAATAAGCTGGTGAAAATTTTGGTGTTTGAACTCCTTTAAAGCACATCTCCTGTTACAGTGCATCTGTAAAAGTTACAAGATTCAACTCAGTATAGCATCTCAGTGCTCAGAAATGTCTCTACAGCAATGTCTATATAGATCTTGGACAACCTTCCTTCACTTTTGCAGTTTTCCAAATTTCACATTCTCCTAATGCATTTTGTTTTAGATTTATGTCTGGATGCTGTTATTAATGTTCTAGGCTTTTTTCCTCTCTCATATATGTATTTTCTTAATTTCTAAGTATGTTATGATAGAGTTTATATTATTAATTTCAAATTTTCAATTTGTGAATAGTGCATTTTGAGTTCTTCCAAAGCTTTGTACAATGTCTCCTTGTTAGACAACCATAAGACAATGGGTTTAGGCAGCTTGCTGAGGTCTGTACCTCTAAAGTCGTCTTGACTAAGTACATTCCAGGCACAGTTTCTTTTCCCCCTGGATTACTAATTCTGGTGCCAGACAGGGGGGGTTCTTTGCTCATTTATTAGAAATGAGGCATGCTTCCCATTTGTCTGAGACTATTTTCTTTTCTGTCACCCAAGGAGCCATGTCCCAGAACACCCTGGGAGGGATACTCTGCTTTCCAGTTTAACACTTGTATTAAAAAAAAAATAAATCAACAAAATCAATGTAAGACATTAAAATGCATATTTTTGCATACCTTCTAGACCAATCATGTTTTACTTCTAGATTGTAGCAGGGGTATATACAGATCCATCCAAAATAAAGCACACAAACATCTGGCTGTCCATCTCAGCTTTTCATGACTATCGTGCACGAATCCCCCCACATTCTTGGTTCCCTTCCTCTGGTCTTACCATCTGCACATCAAAAGGTCTCTGTCTCTGGTGTGAGTGGGAGCGTGGACACCTAATTCTTTCATGCCTTCACATCCATCTGCTGCGTGATTCTGTCACTTGTTCTCAAAACCTTCGCTCAGATGATGAGAGTTCATCATCTAGTGGCATCTTCCTTAGCTCCCTTGCGCCAGGCTGTGAGGAAGGGGGCATCACCTGGTCTGCAGGAGGTCATTATTCTGCTTCGTAAGAGCTGCTTTGCTGTTGATGGTCCTTTGCCAATAACAGTTATTAAGAGACAGAGACCCAGGCACTGCTCCTCTTCTCCTTAATGGTGTTAACTAATGAAAAACACAGCCATGCTGCATACACTCAGACTTGGGGCGAAGTAGTGTTCAGAGTGGCTCAAAATGGGGCCCCAGAATTGGCACACTGGTTGTTTGCAGCACAGATTTATTTGAATGTTTAAGAGAACTGCTCTTTTGTTTGTTTTCATGCTCCCAATTTGACTGCTGCTTTAAAAAATAGAAAGCAAGAGAGTATCATTTATCGTCATAGACTCTCAATCCAGAATTATATTTTAATGTTCTTTACCTTTTCTTTTGGGTTTATTGTGGTGCCCAATTGAAAGGTAGGGTTCTAACTAGACTGTAACAATTCGCATCTGTAGAAAATGTAATTTTCTTACTGGAACGTGAAAATTAATTAGAATTAGATTAATTAGATATGGATTAGATTTTTTTAAATGTACATTACAATGAGACTTGAGGAAAATTTATTAAGGTATAGTCTACCTGCAGTGTCCAGTACATTTGTCTCTGACTAATGTGTATTGGGATTAATGCTAATGTAAAAACGGAGCAATGCTTCTGATAACATGAAAATTGCAACAGAAAATAAAAATCTAGGCTCAGTGGGCAGACAGAATACCCTTCAAATAGACTGGAGCTTTGCAAGCCCCAGGAACAGTCCTAAATAAAATCTTTGTATTTCAGATGGNCAAATGTAATTTTCTTACTGGAACTTGAAAATTAATTAGAATTAGATTAGATCCTAAATAAAATCTTTGTATTTCAGATGGTTTTGTTTGGAGCGCCCATTCACTGTAGTGTGCTTTAATGTCAACAGAATGGATCATGTTTTTGTGAAAACATGGTAAAGTTGATGGTAGCTGTGATTTTAGCCTGCCTTAAAGGATACATCCCTTCTGCTTAGCTGATACAAGTTTTACTGTAAAACTCTTTACAGACCCTACAGGGGAAAAAAGAAAAAAACAGCAAAATTTGGCAAAACCTTGGGATGGTACTTGAGAAAATGAAGTACTCCTAGTTAATAACTGGACCTTGTATTTGTTGATGCATTCGGCTGTAACAAAACAGTTGGTTTCGGGACTTAGTTGTGGAAAGCTAATGAAGGTATATTGCTGCTTAGCAATCTTGTTTTGCTTTCAAGCAGGCTAAACCATCTGGCAAAAGGAGGCGGCAACATCTTTAGATAGTCTGCCTCAACCGCAGCTTGGAGCTTTGTGTATACCTTTGGGAGAGCTGCGTCATTCTGCTGTCTGAGGTCCTCGTCTGACATTAGAGAGAACTTCTACAGAACTTGGAAGCTGTGACTTTGTCATGTAAATGCCAGGAAATGTGTTTTTCCTTCTGAGATAGAGTTGGATAGGAATATTTTACTTGCTGTGTGGCATAGCAGAAAAGATAAGGTTTTAGCTCTGCCTTGTGCTTGTTGTCTTCACTGGACCAGTATGGGTCTTATTCTGCTTTTTTAAAAGTCCTCTGAATGATCCCATTCATATAGTTCTTGAGGTTTACTAATTTTAAGTAAATAGCAGTGAAAATTGTTTTCCTCAGCTGTATGTACTTCTAGAAACTGATGCAATTCCTTCCAAAAATGCCTGCTGCTCTATCCCAATTTTCTTCCTCATCCTTATTCCACCATTCTCTCTCTGTTTTGTATCCTGCCTCTTGATCTCCGTCTCCTTACCGTGCTTAAGCATCACAGTGGATCACAGACGCCATATCCTTTCGCTTACAGTACCCACGAAGAGCAAGGGCAATAGCTTGGATTTTGCACAAGAGCCAGGAACAGTCGTCGGTTTATTCAGTTGTTCCCTAGCTGGAGGAGGAGAGGGAGAGAAATGTGCAAACCAGTTGCTTTGGCAGGTTTTTTGCCATCCTGATCTGTCTTAATTATTTCTGAAGTATGCACTGTGAAGAATTTCAATTCTGCTAGACAGAATAAAGCTGTACTTGCATAACAGACTGCAATGCTGCACTCGGCTTTAAGAAAAGTATCTAAAAATGGAGTTGAAGAGGAGAGTGGGAAAGAGAGGTCTATTAAAACGGCTAAATACAAGTGCTAATTAGGTGATCTTTTCTAGCTTTAAGTAGCCTCGGAAGTGAGCGTGTGGCTGAGTGCCTGGAGGACTAATCTGTTTTTTAGGAGCCCTCGATTCCAGTTTTGGCTGTTCACCTGATTGTCAGGTGACCTTGGGGAAGTTTCCATGTCTCAGGTTTCCCCGTGTGCAGAGTGGATTTAATGATGCTGAGCTCTGGGAGGTCAGCGGTTGAAAAGTTAAATGCTGTGGCTATAAAGTGCTAAGTATTATTAATGTACTGTTATTATAGAAGTTTTGCTGCAGTCAGCATGGTTAAAACCTTTGCTTCGTGCGTTGTAGTAGCACAGAAAAGTAAGTGCTTGGTTCTTTGTAGGGAATGAATGAGGATACAATATCACAACTTTATTTTCAGTGTTAATAATGACATGTTTGCCTGTGTTTGGCCCCGCCTACTTTTGGCAGATCATAGTAGGAGAAGCCACCAAATATTTTCCCTAGTAGGAATAAATGTTATGTAAATAGTATGCAAAAATATTGGGACTGATGAACCGGGAAGTGGGGAATATGAAAGGATGAAACACAATTTTTCCACATCATAAGCAGCATAGGAATTATAGGTTGGACTTATTTAGCCTTTCAGTTTTGCAAAAGCTGAGGGACTTTCAGCAAAAGCATCACATTGAAAGCTAATAAGAAATACACAGGATTCATCAAGTATGAGCACTTAAGTGGCAAGTGAGAACATCACCACCCCTTACAGCAGCTGAAATACAAAATCTTAAGTATCAAGCGGAGTTTAGGGAAGAATTTCCCTTGCACCAGTGCTGTAACTGGGACTTCACGGGCTCTGCACCCTGTCACTGACTACTGTTGCAGGAGCAGAGCTGGAGGGCTGTGGGCCGTGAGAGCCCCTACGTTGGGTTGGTGGCAGTCAGGGAAGATGTAGAGTTCGTGGTGGTCAAACAAGGGAGAACAAAAGATGGCAATATTTAATTAGAGGGCTCAGATTTACCAATATGTGAAGTAGTAAAGGATTGCAAGCCAAGATTTTCCTCCAAGAATAAGGAAAAAAAAAAAAGTTATGTCATGGCAAAAACCAGCCTGTCATCCTGACTCCTGAGTGGCTGACTTGTACCTCTCTTGTAGAGAGAACGAGGCTTGTACCTCTCTTCATTTTTCAGTATAATGTCAAATTTATGCATCCCTTATTAAATACAGTGATTCTCCCTAAAGCAAGTCCACTCCAACTAATTCTTGGTATCAGCAGTATTGCTATTCTTATTTTTCAAATGTATCAGATGTTTACTCTGCTGTCTTTTTTCCTGGAGAAGAAAGTGATTTTTTTCCTTTCATGCTGCCTTGCCAATGATTTGATGTTTTCACATGCTTGCAAGTTGAGAAAGTTGTTCTGCACCTATACAGTCTAAGTAGGGTCATCATTCCTGTGTGTTGTGATGGAGTTTTCTTGGTTGAGAGAGGGGATGAGGTTTGCCTTTCTGACAACACTACTCCTACGGATGACTTATGAGTAAACTGAGGCAACCGCTAGGACTGATGACTATCATAAACTCAACATGTCTGGGAAGTTTTGGAATCTAATAAACCCCTCTGATTATCCCAAGCTTGGTCATCTTTTTCTCTCCCGCTGGTGCTGCTGCCTGCTCGTGGGTGACCCTTAGGGTGTTTCTCTGATCGCCTGCAGAAAGTCACAGGCTAGCTCTTTTTGGTTTTCTGAGATGGGAGAGAATTTTGGCTCTGTTCATGTTAACATTAGCTGAAATGAAAGATGCTGTGCTTCAGAGCAGGAGCTTTTCAGTCAGGCTTAATAGTTAACATTCAGGAGGGGACATTTGCTGCCCAGGCATTTTATCCCCTGCCATTTACCTCCCAAGTTCATGTGGAAATGTTGAATTATCTGCTGGCCATGGAACGTGCTGGGACATCCCTCGGTTCCAGCAAGAATCAGCCTTTCCTTGTCTTTTTCAGGACCACTGTATGTTTGCTTTCCTGACAGAGGCTTATTTGTGATTCATGTTTTTCCCCTCTGGACTGGGTTTCTAAAATCCTCTTAGCATAATGTTTGGGAAATGTTTTTCAAAACATGTTAATCTGAAAAAGCTGTTAAACTTTTTTTTTTTATTTTAAACAACATTGAATTAGTACCCATGAAAGTCCCCTTGGAAAAAAAAAATGAAATTTTAAAACAAAGTCTACTGATTTTTATTTTGAATAGAAAAAACTTGTGTAAGCAGAGTTGCTCACCACTTCTCATCTAGATCAGATGTTTGATTTTTTGGTCAAGTCAGAGTATCTTTGTATATCATTCCATTAGAATTTCTTTTTCTGGTCTCAATTCAGCCGAGTTGCTATTTAATATTTTTTTAAGAGGGAAAATCACATTTCACTTGTTAAGTCTTATTGTGCCCTATTACTTTTTTCCCCCATCATAAAATGCATGTAATAAAGGAAAAAGTTATGCTGTGGTTAACACTCATAAGGTAGACTTTAAGCGGAGCAGACTGCACTTTCACGTAGACGTACCATTGAACATTTTTAAATTATCGATAGTGAGAGATTGCTAATTGGCTTGATATATGTTTGTTTCAGCATTCGCTGAGTCTTCAGGTTTTCTGCTGCTGTATTTGTGCAATCATCAAGCTTTGATGAAGTACAGACATCCAGTCACTTGCTCCAGCTGATGCTGACATTGCTGCCTCCAAGAATGAAGTCAGCTTTTGGCCTGTACTCCACCAGTCCTGAAGGGACACGCCATGTGCATGCTCTTTGCTTTTTCCAGTTGGGAAGTCTGACCTTGAAGGTGCTGTGTTCCTAACCTTTGGTGGGGCCAGCTGTGAGTTTGAGGAACTGGGCATCAAGAGGGGAGGTTCGTGCAGTGAAAGAAGAGTCTTTTCCCACCTAAGTACCACATAGGTTTAGTTCCCATACACTCCTCACAAGGAGAGAAGACTATTTATACCTGTATTGTACGCCCCTCTGTCTCTGTCATTATAAGCTATATATAAAGAGTATTTCCACAGTCCACAAGTAATTCAGACCTTTTTGCTAAATTGTATTATTTTTATCCCGCTTCCTATGGATGAAAGACCCTCTATGCTTCCTCAGTCTTTTTTTCCTCCAAAAGATTTATCCTGTTAACTGTGAACAGCTGCCCAATTATGTGTGGGTACCCTTAGAAGCATTATAAATGCTGTGGTTAGCACAGGGGTTTTTTTTTCTTGGTGATAAAATTGGAAATCCTCCAGACTTGTAGCCACTAGCTGTGAATGGCAATAACAAATGTGTTTTTCCTCTAGCTAATGCACTTAGCAATCAGGAATAGTACCCTCTTAAAAGGTTCTTGTGCTACCAAAGAAGTTAAAGTGAGAATTTAATTTGTCATTTTTAAAAAGCTTAAGCAGATCAATAAATAAGTCCCTCTATGCTCTTATTCTTCAGACCCACCTCTCACATGAAATAGATAGTGAAGCACTCGCTGCTTTGTATATTCAATAACAATCTATGAGATTGTACATTTACATATTTCATCAGGCAGTAACTCATCCCTCTTCTGTGACTTGGGGGAAAAGGAAGGGAGAAAAAGCAATTGCCCCGTCTTTCTGCCAAAGACAAGGTTTTCAAAATTTGTGTGCAGAATTAAGTATATGGCTTTCTTGTACTTTTTTGTAGTAGCATATTTTTTCTACAGCTAGGTCTTTGTGAAGTCTTACTCCAGATAAGCACTGCTGGAGTCTGGCTAGAGAGCTAATTACACTTCTTGCATCTTCCACCCCCTCAGCTTTCAAAATATGACCCTACACTTGTGGATCAGGAAATAAGTGGTAATGCCTCCCAGAGTTCCCTGTGCTGGAAGTGTGTTTCATGTGCTTTCCTATCCTACGTCACACCTGCATCTTTTGCTATAGCTGTCCAGGCAAACATCTTGTTCGTTTTAGCTCAGGAGCTAATAGACAACTCTCTTATTTATTATGTATCCGCAAATAAAATCATGTTAACGTAAGGGGAAAATCACGTGTGACCTAAAGCTGTCTTTGAGTTTGCATCTCCGTTGATATCCGGTTGTTGTATCTTTTTTTTTTTTTGCAGAAACAGCTTCAGAAATGGAGTTCTAATTTTGACATAGTGCCTAAATAAAAGCTGCCTAAAAACAAAACACTTGATTGCAGAAGCTGTGAACTGTTTGAAAGTGCTGTTTGATGATAGCAAAAGAAAGCTTCCTGTTCATTTTCAGATTAGTAGTGGATTTATAGCGTGCTTGGGAATTACTCTGATAAAATGTTTTCATGCAAAAGCTGCTGTGGTAAAAATGGAAATTCTTTACAAGCCCATACTTGCTTTGACTGGAAATGATGAGGCCCATCATGGAAATTCTGAAAAGGAGCCTGTGAGAGACCACAGTTCAGTTGCCTGAGAAACATGGGAGCTGAAGTTACAATCTTTCCTCAGAATCATACCAAATATGTCTTTTGTTCTCCCCACAGCCCCCCCCCCCCCCAATACTTCAAACTCCTGTTTGTTTCTAGGAATGACCATGGTATGGTTTTACGATTTGACTTTTGTCTCTCGATCGTTGGGTGCCAACAGGGAGTTCCTAATGCTTTTCTGAAGTGGTTTTGTTGGTCCCGTTGTTCAGGGGCTGTTCTATGACCAAGTGGTCTTGCTTCTTCGGCTGGACACTTTCACTTTGGGGAAGCAATCTTTGTAAGGTAATGAGGTGGCCTGTGCTGCTGGATCTGTAATGCTGCCTGCCCCGATCGTTTTGATTTGAAATTTAATATGCTGTAAAGCTTGTTGTTGTAATTTGGTGAGTGATGTCTCTTGGGAATATGTGGGAGTCGGATGTCCATATGGGTTCTTTTAGGTTTCACCTCTGTTTCTGTCCCTTGTTGTGAAGACTGAGGGGTACTTCTCCATGCCCCAGCTTGAGAGAGCCTTCCTTCTCTTTTTCATGAAGCTCCCAGGAGAAAATTAGTGGTGAATGAAAGAGTTTGTTCATTTAAGAAATACTCTCTTCTGGCATCTGTCACACTCTGAGGTTGTATGTGAGGTTAACAGGGTAATGAAGACATGACGGTTCGCATTGTCTTCAATTTTCTGATGACAGATTTGCTTTGTATTCATGTTTGTTTTTTTTCCTGGCTGGTCAATATAGTGGCTTGTAGAGTAGTGCCTGGAGTATGGAAACTTGAATGAATGCTTGTGCAATAGAGGACATCAGTGTAAAGGATGGTAGAAATTCCATCAGTAGTCACAGCTGTAATTTTGTCTCACTGATGTGTTTGCAGGGCTTCGTAACCAAGGGGACTTCTTAGGTTCTCTGTGTCTCAGGTAGTTGCAATTGTCAAAAGCACTTTTGGTCTCTGGCAAGATAAGAAGTGAATTAATAGCTATTAGGGGCAAGGAAGAAATTTGTCTTGTTTTCCCAGTCGTGCAAATTCAGCGGTAGCCAGACCTCTGTCTGTGATGGCAGTGCATATTTCTGATCAAAAATGCTTTTGGAAATTCTCCTGAAGGGTGGGGAAAAACTATGGAGTACTGTACTGTAAAGAAGTGCCCACTGCAAAGTACATTTTGAATGTCTCTGTCTCCTGTGCTTCGGAAATCCTGAGCCGTTCGCTTTTCGGGGGAAGTAATTCTGTTATATGTTTAAGAACAAACATTGCTACTGGTGCCTTTGAGCCTTGGGCTCCATGACCTATGTCAAAATGCTGTCATATCTTTTGGTTCTAGGATCAAAGGGCTATTGGATGTAAGGGAATTTGAGGTTAATATTTTAGAATGTGTCTGTATGAATGTTGCAGCCTGGAACTGTTTCTCTGAGTACAGAAACTAGACCACTCACACAGGAAACATACTCAACAAGCGTCTCTGTTATTCCTAAACATAATGTGGCAATAGGGGTTATTTTTTCTGATCAGGGAAATTATGATTCAAGATTGAATATTCTTGGGAAACAACAGCTTTCGAAGCAATATTACATAGAGTTTAGGTAGTCAGTGTTGGTTATGAGATCTGCGAAAGCATAGTTTTCTGAGTCCATTCTGTGCAGTACATTTAAATACCCTATTTTCCACTCTGAGTTTTCCACTTGCTACCAAAGAAGGTGGTTCTGGCAAGAGAAACAGCAACAAAATAGAGTGAAAGGAGATTGACAGGAAAAGTAGAAAGAGGAGGGTGGGGGGAATAGCACGATTATAGTTTGAAAAATTAGTCATGTAACGTGTCATCCTAATTCCCAGTTGGCAATTAAACAGCACATATCTGCATAAAGGATTAGTAACACTGGAGGGTAACGTTGAGGATCTTGCACAACGCTTCCAGTATATAATTTGCAAATTGTTTGACAGATACCTGCCTCACACGCGCCATACGCTACCATATTCCAGTGCTTAATATAATTAGTCCTAGCAAAACCAGACCTCCAGCTCCGTAGCTAGCTGGCTATGACTTTACAATATGCCTGTTGCATTAACAGATTTTAAATAAATAAATAAAGAAATATCTAAAGGGTGGGTTGAAGGAGGACGGAGCCAGACTCTTTTCAGTGGTTCCCAATGACAGGGCGAGGGGCAATGGGCACAAGTTGGAACATAGGAATTTCCGTTCAAATATACGGAAAAACTTCTTTACGGTGAGGGTGACAGAGCACTGGAACAGGCTGCCCAGGGAGGTTGTGGAGTCCCCTTCTCTGGAGATTTTCAAGTCCCGCCTGGATGCAGTCCTGAGTAATGTGTTCTAGGCAATCCTGCTTTGGCAGGGGAGTTGGACTAGATGATCTCTAGAGGTCCCTTCCAACCCTGACCATTTTGTGATTCCGTGAAACAGGACAGTTGGCCAGAAAAACTGCACAATGTATTCCTCCTCACATTGGTGGGGTGCTGTGCCAGCCCACCTGGTCCCAGGAGCTGTAGTAGCTGGGGCTCCCCCAGGGCAGTGGACATCCCTCTGGTGATAAGGGAGATCCGGGGTGAAACATAGCAAGTGATGCACGGCAGGTTGTACAGGGCTGGTAAGGGCAGCGCTCCTGGGAGCTGATCCAGCTTGAAAGCTGTTATCAGGTGTGGGACGCAGCTACGCTTGCATGTATGCCTGCTCCGTGGGATGGTCTCTGGCAACGAGGTCACAGAATAATTTAGGCTGGAATGGACCCCTGGAGGTCTCCAACCTGGTTTCCTTCTCCAAACGGAACCAGGAGGAGTAGGTTACTCAGGGCTTTTCCAGTTTGGTTTTGAAGGCCTTCAAGGATGCAAATCCCACAGTCTGTTGGAGCCCCTATCCCAGCGTTTGACCACCTTTGTGGTGAAAAAGTGTTCCCATGTGTCTAATCAGGATTTCCCATGTCCTCGCTTGTGTCCGCCGTCTCTTGTTGCTCCCTGGGCACCTCTGAGGAGAGTCTCGTGCTTCCTTCCCTAAATTCTCCCAGGAAGTGGTTGTGGGCAGCAGTTTGACCCCTAGAGCCTTCCCCTGGCCATACACTCTGCAATTTATGTGACTGTAGATACCTAAATGTTGAATGCTCAATTTTTTTTCATGGTTTTTCTTTGCAAATAAGAGTCTGAGAAAAAATGCAGAGGTAAATCCCAAACCGTGTGCTTGGGTGAGCTCACTGTAGTAATACCACTTTTGTGATCCTTGGTTTTAGTGACAGTTCACTTTTAATAGTGGGATTAATGGATGCCAAATAAACTTCTCAGGTAATCAGTGTGGGCTAGCTACAGTAACAGCATCCAGAGTAATCTGGATGTGAAAAAGTTAAGGAAGGAGTTTCAGGATAGAAATCCTCTTTGATCTGTGATAGCCAGGAATACAGCCCTGTGGGCTCTTTTGAGTGCTTTATTTAAATCTGCTGACTTTCCAAGGGATACTGAGCACTGTGTTAAATGAGCATTGTATGTCAGCTCTAATATCTACTGATATTAGAGAGTCATGTGAGGAAATTACCTCGAAATTCTGAAAGTCAGGATTTAGCTCCCAGCTTTCCTTCAGATCATCCCTGTCTAAGGGCAGCTGTGTTAAACTTTGCATACCCCAATTCCTTTTTGGTGAAATATAATAGACAATGGTGGCAATTCCTTTATGCTTAAGTGTATAGCTTCTCAGGGAAAGGACCACCGCTAATTTCTGCTCTAATCTCAGGTACAGTAGAGCTAATAGGTGCTACCAGAATGCAAATACAGATCAGCACCATTTCTGAATTCTCTCACTTCATGTCGGGTGCCTTCCAATATGCGGTTTAGCCTTTACATGGACTTTAACCCTTGTCACACTAAGATTTTGCTTCTCACAGTTCAAATATACTGCTCCAGTTTTTAAAAGGCACGTTAAAAAGTTGCTGCCCCAGCATTACTTAAGCTGAAAAGTGTTAGTTGTCAGAATTACTTTTCGAAATAGAAAGTGAATGTACACAGTCTGATTGACAAAGCCAGGCAATGGCTTCTGAATTGTGCTGAATCTCCTGAGCTGTCTGATATTTCCACACTTTTCATTTAGGTTATAAAGGCATCATCGGGGCTTCCAAAATTATTTGGACACTTTCATTTTGCTGGATGATTGCTGATGCTGATTCTGTGCATTTCAAATGTCTTTGGATCATTCATGAAGGGTAGAAGAATTTCAAATCAAAACATAGCTTTAGTGTATATTTAAAAGTAGAAAATTAATACATGGATCCTGCTACAGAGGAAAAGAATGTTTCCTTCATGTATCTCCATGTCTTATATAATGGGTATATATGAGGGCTTGTAGGTAGGTTTTTTTTATAGTACATGGAGGGAGTAAATTTTTTTGTTACTCTGTAGGTGACAGAATTCATCAGGTGAGGACGTAGGAGGCAGACCTGGATTTTGCTTCCTACTCATAATTTGCTCACCATCTGGTGTTGAGAAGGTCAACCTGCGGTTCCCTTTTTTTGCTCCATTATGAGAGAGAAATAATCCATACTTTGATAAAGTGTGTTCGTGTGGGACTTGTATAACTATTTTTTTCACTTAAGGTCATACAGACCTGGAGTATCTGAATAAAAAACAGGGATGTGACAGGCTCCATATGGGAAATCAGGGTTTTGGGAGGCTTCCGGCTCTGATAATCTTACTGTGTCTTAATAAGGAACCACAGATACGCCATCTAGTTAACTAGGTGAAACATTTTAAAGCTTTTCTCCTTCTGAATCTTCTGTAAAGATCAGTCCAGAGCCCCGTCTCATCTATCAGAAGTAGGGTATCACCAGTCTACTTTTCTCTGTTAGCCTTGCTGTGTGTCCACGTGTGCTCTGCAGCCCGCCTCTTCTCGGCCAGAATATGAGTTTGAAGGAGGGCTTTCCGAGGCAGAAGAGCGTAAGTTACTCTGTTTTGCTGGAGGATGGGGTAACCCCACGGGTAGGTCCACAGTCAGAAAGGCATCAGGATGACTCAGAATTTGCTTCCCTGTGCGCTGTAACACAGGGCAGTGGCAGGGTGGTGGGGACACTGAGCTGGGGTTTCTTCCATCAGATTAAAAAAAAAAACAAAACCAAACACAACTGTAGACTTTTAAAAGTTGATCAATACTGCTGTTACTGCAGTGATGTGTTTTTTCTATGGTCAAGGCAGTGCAACTGAACTTGAGACATCCGTGGGAAAAGCGGCCTTTCCTGTTCAAATGATTGTCAAGTGAAATCTGAGGAGAGCTCTCTAGCAAATTCTCTTAGTTGATAACATAGCAGATGGGAAATCTTGATCAGGAAAAAAAAAACAAACCCCAAAACAAAAATAAAGCGTTGCATTTAGTGAAGGGAAACACCTCCTCCGTAGTAGCTGGTTTTAGATACTAGATTTCATGGTTTTAATAATTTTTTTAATAGTGAGGCAAAAATCTAAAAATGGTGCTTCTCCTAGTTAACACATAGATTAGGATTATCATACATCCTAATTAACAGACTGGTCAAGATTTGTGTCTGAGACTAGCTGATTTGGTTGAATTCAGACACCTGATATAATAAACTCTAAAAGTTCTCTTCCACTGAGATTTTTTACAAGTAACCTGGTCCATTGTGATGGGATTTCTTAAACCATTGCAAATCCTGTTCATGGCATTAGCTATGGGTGTACTAATACAAACAGCAGCACCTCCTGTCCTTTCTCTGGCAACTTGCACATGAAGTTTGCAAAGAAGATCCATCTGGGGGACCGAGGACAGGAATAAGATCTAAATGTAAGTGAGAATTGGGATTCTGTAAGTCATTTCCTTTTAGCAGGGATTGTGAAAATACAAGGAGCTGACTAACATATATCCTAAGTGTTTTGTGCTGTATGTTACAACTTTCATTGTTATAACCTATGGAAGATAAAATCAGCATGTAGCAAACTGAATGATTCCCTTCATTGGTAAGATTTGGATCATTCTGCAGAGGTACTCTGAGGAAATTGTTACTTAATCAGTACAGATGGCACTGCCCAAATTCCGTTATTTGTTTTTCAAGAAAAAAGTACCAATATGTGGTGGGAAAGAATTAGCTTCTTAAGAGAATGCTTTTAACTGGGACTCTGTATTAGTTAGAATTTCCTCAGTAGTGGGAAGTTTCTGTTAAACCAAGCCGGAAAGCGTAACTGCCCTGCTGTGCTTTTGTGAAGGTTTCCTCTAGCTAAAAATGTCTTTTCCCTGTGGTAGCGAAGATTCTGGCAAATCTGAAGAGAGTTGGGGTGGGGAACCAGGTGCTAAATAGCGTTATTGCTTCTCTGTGATGTGACTTCCTAAGCCCATCAGAACAGCAACATATTGGTTGCTTGGCTTTTTTCCCTATTTGACATATAAGACAAGCGGAAAATCCTCCCCTTTCCTCATGTAAAATGAGTAGCTTTCGCTGGTGCACCATCTTCCTAGATGGAGTAAAATGTTCTGTGGTACCAAAACCCCCGTAGCGAATCTTGAGAGCCTCTGCACTGGCAGAGGGCCGTTTGCAGTGCAGAAAGGCTTCCTCCTTTCAGACGCAAATCTCACAGGTCTGTTCGGCTTTTAATTCTTGCTGAATAATTGTCTCCAGATGCTTCTACAGATTCATCTCCGATCTGAACGTTGCCCTCAGAATAAATGTAGCAGTTACTGCCTCCGAGAGTCTGCAGAAAGCAAAATGATTTTGCCGTTATCCTTACTGTTGGGATTTATTAAGACTGCTGCTTTTATGCCTAATAATTAAAAACCTGCAGTGTCATGGGATATTGCCGTGGGTCTAAAATAAATTAATTCAAGCTGACATCAAGATTTAAATGAGCTTTGTTTTTTCCTATGACAGGGAGCTATACCATCCTGTGCTTTTTTTTCCCCCCCTTTAAAACAAACTGCTAAGTTAGTCTGTGTGGGTTTGCAATAGAAAAATATTTTTTTCCAAGAGACAAGAAGCTCCTCCCATGAGGCTGAGTTGCCTAGCTTTCTACTATTACAGCATTATCACAATTTTTGGTTATTTTCTTCCACTTTCTCCTGTTGCCCTAAGTTTACGTTGAAAGATTACAAAATACTTAATGCCTTTTAACTTTAGACAAAGCCTCTGCAAGAAGTCCTTTCAGGTTCTGTGTTTCATTTGATGCCAAGAATTTAGTTGTGTGTAAAAGCACCACGTCCAAATGGCTTTTCTGTGTATTTTCAACCTGTTTGGCCTCGTTACAAGAAGGACACAAGAAACGCTAATTTGGAATATTTAAAAATCCATAGCGGTGCTGTTAGAGGGAGAAAAAACCACCCTGAAACCAAATCTGCCTTTCAGAGTCAGCATGCGTATGTCTAATGGGATCATGTGGTCCTGGTTTAGCTTGTGTAAATAAATATTCACTAACATCATCTGTGAAATGTTACTTGATGTTATTATGCCAGTACTGTTTGTGCTTCTGTAATTGAAGTTAAAATGAATTTAATATTTGAAGCAGAGCTTCGCAAGAGGGATACTTCACAAGAAGGGATCGTTCATATTACTCCTAGGATTAACAAATATATTTAGGGAGTTGAAGTAAATAGTCTGAAAATTTTATAAGTATCTTGATTAATTTTAATTTAATCTAATTTTAAATTCAGTTCTGTCCATAACACAGCATAATGACAGAACAGGGCAGACTGTTCAGTCTTCCCGTTTCACTAAATCACTGAAAACTTTTGGTATATTTGGAGAATTTACTGTTAGGTCATGATTTTTCTGCCATTCTCTATCATTGAAAGTTTCTTTCTCAGCAGGGAATTAAAACATGTTTCCCTGTCACAAGCTCTTAAAATCCCTTTGCTGTCTCAAAATGACTTCCACATACTCTTACATGCAGCAGGACAGGCTTCTTCTAAAATACGCATTACTCACTGATCTCTTAAATGGGCTAAATATAAGCCCTTTCTGGAGAAGACAATGACTTTAGACTATCCCTGCTGTATTCAGTATCGGTGTATTCATGATGCGTTCCCGAATGAACCACAACTTTTGCTGTGTCACAATACAGTATGAGTGGGAATGAAAAACGTTCTTTAAAAATCTTTAAAAGCTAACCTGGGATTGTGAACCTTGTAGAATTACAGGCTATGATTGTTACCGCTTTTAGCTGTTTGAGTGATTCTGCTTTGCGGTTACGTACCTTAATGTAACTGCATCTGTTTGAGATGTAAGTTGAGCTTTTAATTTGCTGGGTTTGGGATAGCTGGCACAAATTCACAGTTGTTTTTTTTTAACATGAGTTTACTGTTGCAGACTCTCAACTGCAATGCTAGATTGAAAAAGGCTTAAAAACTAAAACCAAGTGTTGAAATTGTAACGTGGAAAAAAATCCTACATTTTTGGAGACTATTTCAGCAGTTCCTTTCCCAGTAAAAATACTAGGAATTCTGGTTTGCAAACATTAGTCCAGGTACCGAGAAAACTAAAGGCAAATGAACAAGCAAGTAACTGTATGCCAAGAAAAATGTAACATGTACTCTCCAGAGTGATTGCTTTCTTTATGCTTTTGTGCTTACACTGGATACCTGCTATTTAAAACTTGAACCATTTTCCTAGAGACCTTCCATTTCTCTTTGGTGTCAAACATTTCCATGGTAACATTTCACTTTTCTGTTTTCCCTTTTGCTAGCTTTACCTTGAAATAGAAGAGTTGGTTATTGTCGAGAAAAGATACAGTTCAGGTTGATCATAGTGGTCTTGGATATTTTGACCAACAGTATGTTTTATCAGCTAATGCGGTAGATTTATTCTTTGCATCAGTCGTGGTCTAGTTGTCTTTTTTGCTTTTGGGTTTCTTAAAAATATTTTTAATATTCTGTAGAAGCTTGAGGGCTATAAAAAAAAAACAAACCACTGGGATTGGTTAAAGACAAACTAATGCTCTAAGTAGCTCAGTGATACACCAAGATATTTAAAGCGCATTTAAGCTGCAGTAGTGGGCATGTGAAATGTGTACATCGCAATGATTAAGAAGACCAGGAAGGAATAACTCGGACATGTGCGGTATAAATTTTTTTCAGTCTGTGATTTCGTACTGGTTTGTCAGCAGCACATCTGCCTTATTGTGGTCCCACTGCAGAAGTGAAAAAAAGGACTATCTAGAGGCTGAAGCGCTTGCTTCATTTGTTTCAGAAGCTGGGAGTAATGTGGTCAATAAACCAAAAATTGCCCTGGAGACACAGCTTACATTCCTGCACAGGAGCCGCGGCTTCTGTATTCCTTCTGCAAAGAAAGAAAAAAACCCAAACCAAAACCAGTCTTCCCCATGTGCTACTAGACTGAGAGCTGTGTGCGTCTTTGGCAAGGTCAGCACGTTTCAGCAACCCTTGCAGGTCTTTGGCGCTCGAGGCAAGAGGAGTAGCAGGTGGTTACCCTTTGGGAGGCAGCGTGAGAGGAGAACGGGATGCTTTGTCAGTTGGTTTCTCAGAGATCTGTCAACAGCGGATGACTCAGGCTCTGCTCCTGCCTTTGCGAGAGCGTGTGCTTTAGTGCGCGAATTTTTTTATAGAGTGTGTTAGCAAAGTCATACCGCTCTGCCGAGCCTCTGTAAACTTCACTATGGTTCTCAAAATCACATGCTTTTGCCAAATTTTATGTCTTTTCATGGAGACGCATAAACTTTCCTGTGTCTGTGTCGGAAGCTGTCCTCCACTGCATTCATGAGTAAAGGGATCTCAAAGTAAAGCATCTCAAAGTAAAGATCACAAGATAAATGTTTTTAAATACGTGAAAAGCGTGTTGTTCTTTAGCCTCGTCCTTAGAAACTGCAGAACAACTTTGGTATTTTTTTCAAAATGTTTAACGTAAGGCAAATCCCCAGCACAACACACTTAATTCAAAGGAGTTTGAGTTTATCAAAGTCGTGAACAACAGATAAAAATGCGTCACGTAATCTTAAGAGTATCAGTAAATTGTAAGCCAGTTTACGGTATACTTCAGTCCTTACCTGCCCACCTCCTGCCAACCATGTAATTAGCTAACTTAATAGGAACACACTTTCTACCACTGATTAGTATTTTCATTTCTTACTGTGTGATCAGAGGTGATGATAATAAATTGTTTTCTGATCATTGTACCCCTTTTGCGCTTAGAAGCGAATTTCATTACAGGGTATGTTTATCTTTCCCTACACTTAAGTAGTTGGTTTCAGCAAGGGAGCCACCGTGTAAGGGTGCAGCCGTATTACTTTCTACTGTAATTCTGCCAGTTTTTGCAATGCGATTTCATTTGCTGAAAAAGCATGAAGACACCAGCAGGTGCTGGGAAACGGCAGGAAGCAAGAGCCTTGTTTCACTTACGAGCACTTTTTTTCCCTGGTTTCCATTCACGTAGTGGGGACCAGGGATTTACGCGGGGTTGTAAGATGTGCTCTATGAAAACACCCGTGTTTCTCATCTGTGAAGGGATGCGTCAAAATACTTTTTTTTTAAATGCTGGTGTGGAGATTTTCTTTCCCGTTGGAGGTGAGTTTATATATAGGTATAAAATATGACCTCCTTCGCGCTGCCATCCAGCGTGACCTGGACAGGCTGGAGAGCTGGGCAGAGAAGAACCTAATGAGGTTCAACAAAAGCCAAGTGCAAGGTCCTGCACCTGGGGAAGAAGAATGCTAGGCACCAGTATAGGTTAGGAGTGGACCTGCTGGGAAGTAGTTCTGAGGAGAAGGATCTGGGGGTCCTGGTAGATAGTAAATTATCCATGACCCAGCAATGTGCCCTTGTCGCCAAAAAGGCCAATGGAATCCTGGGCTGCATAGGGAAGAGTGTGGCCAGTAGGTCGAGGGAGGTCATTCTCCCCCTCTACTCGGCACTGGTGAGGCCACAACTGGAATACTGTGTCCAGTTCTGGGCTCCTCAGTTCAAGAGGGACAGGGAACTGCTGGAGAGAGTCCAGCGTAGGGCAACTAAGATGATTGAGGGATTGGAGCATCTCCCTTATGAGGAAAGGCTGAGAGAGCTGGGACTCTTTAGCCTGGAGAAGAGAAGGCTGAGGGGAGACCTTATTATTGCGTACAAGTCTCTAAAGGGTGGGTTGAAGGAGGATGGAGCCAGACTCTTTTCAGTGGTTCCCAATGACAGGACGAGGGGCAATGGGCACAAGTTGGAACATAGGAGGTTCCGTTCAAATATACGGAAAAACTTCTTTACGGTTAGGGTGACAGAGCACTGGCACAGGCTGCCCAGGGAGGTTGTGGAGTCCCCTTCTCTGGCAATTTTCAAGACCTGCCTAGATGCAGTCCTGAGTAATGTGCTCTAGGCAATCCTGCTTTGGCAGGGGAGTTGGACTAGATGATCTCTAGAGGTCCTTCCAACTCTGAAAATTCCGTGATTCCTATCTGCAGCAGTGGTCCGGGAGGCAGGAGTGGTCCTGGTGCTGCTTGTTTGGCCGCAGCCGACTGGAAAGCTTGGAGTGCGTTGCTGCAGTGGAGCCATCCACGTGCTCTGGTTAGGAGTGTCCATCAAGGCTTTGGTAGATCAGCAAATTTAATTTTTGTCTCGTAGATTGTTGCCCATGTTGCCACACTGCAGGCTTTTCTGTCAGAGGACCGTCTCCTTGTGGTTTTTTGTTATCAGGCCTTAATACTGATGGACTTGCTGCAGAAATACTGCGCGATCTGCAGTAGCAAATTGTGGTGCTGGTTTCCTTCAGGTCTGCAGGGTGGCTTGCTTCCTTCCTCCCAGCCCCCTGTGGAAGTTTCCTTTACAGCCTGAAAATCAAGTTATAACCTTAATTAACACAGAGCTGGGAGTTGTTCCAGCATGGATTATTTGACAATGTGAGCGTGGCTTCTCTTGTCATTGCAAGCCAGGCTGAACTCGGGATCCTTTTACTGCTCCTGATGATCAATTAAGTGTTAACCGTGAAAGGGAAAATTTAGTAGTGGGAGAGATTGCCTTTTCTGACTTTAAAGGTGACATTGCAAACAGCGGACCATATTGAAGTTTTAATTAAAAGTATTGCCAACTCCTCTTTAAATTTTACTGTCTAGGTTATCAGTTCCAATCATCTTTTTCTAAGGAAGTTTAATCAAAGAGCACAAGATCGATACTACCCTAATGTGGAAATATATTAACAGGATTTTTTTTTTCATGTTTATAGTACCATTATACAATAATTTTAAAAAAATAAATACTTGTGTGTGTGTGTATATATATATGAAATGTAGTTTTAAAGAAAATGATTGCATACACATTCCAAAACCCTTTTCATAAATTATGGGAGCTAACATGGAAGCTTCATGTCAGCGTTACTTAATGAAACATGTCCTGCATAAATGCATATTTATACTATTTCCAGGATGGGGGGAGTGATTTTGATGTAGTATATGTACAACATATGAGCGTTTTAAATAATGATCAGACATGATGTCTGAGCTGTACTTCTTCAACTTGTACGTTTGTTTAATATTTTGGAGCCATTGGATTTAATAATTTAATTGCAAAGTAGCCCTGCAGTTTTAGAGATAGGTAAAGAAAAACCTTTATTTTGGTTTCTCAAAGACATCTTTAAATATTGTACCTAGAAGAACAAGTGATTTTCTGAAGCACCTTGCATTGTTCTACCAGAACACACACAGACGGGAACCACAACAGTGTCAAAATCTGTTTTAAGTTGTTACACCATTCCTTTACATCTGATACTTCTCTTGGGAGAGGAAACCTCAGTGAAGGTAACCTATTTTTTTTTAAATACCGATTGCTAAAATCTGCAGGTTATTGGGGGAAAGAAAAACTTCACTTAATGATCTGTAATCCATGGATATTTCTCCACCATATTTTTGTCCTTCACTGTCTTTCCCTTTGATTGCTCTGATCCTAATGACAAGTTAGAAAGTTGCCTTTCTGTTCTGAGTTTACAAGTGAGATGGTTCTTTATCTTACTTAGGACAAGTTATCTTATGTAAGAGCCTTTTGTTTGCATGAGCAAGTTTCCTATGAAAGGTTTTTTTTGTGGTAAGTCTCTTACTTGCCTTATTTGATTACACAGCAGTATTGATCTGAAAGTAGGAAATTTTCATGATTTGAACTGTACTGAACTAAAATCCATGTGCAACTTAAGTATGTGGTGGACTTTAGAGCATACAGAAGGGAAACCCATAACTTCAGTTTTCTTATTTTACTACTGATCTGTGGTATGAACTTAAGCTGTTTCGGAAATCCTCATTTTTTTTAAACTTTGCCACCTTACTAGGATTTTTTTCATTTTTTGCTCCATGGAATTACACTACATAAATTTCCCGAGCTTGCTTTTTTTAACTCAAGTTCGACAATGTTGTGTTCTGACATATTGCTGTGCTGTAAGGAATACAACAAGAGCCAGGGTTGCCATAGCCACAGGTTTTAGTATCTGACTGTTGAATCTTAAGACCAATTCCTATACCAACACTGTCATTATAATAAATAAGTCAATATTTTAGCTTTTCAAATGCATTATTTTTAAATATAGTCAGCTTCTTTGGAAAAGAAAAATAACCAACCAACAAACAAACAAAACCCTTCATGTGTGTGTGGGGAATCTTCTTTCTGCTACTGTCAAACAAAGTTTGGGTATGAATCTTGGGGATTTGCTTGTAGATGTTGGTATTAAATAGATAATGTCCAAACAAGAAACTCATAACTGTTTTGGTTGCTGCAGTAATAGGAAGTCCCACATCCATTCTCCAGTCACCCCATCTTAACTCTCAAACCCCAGAAACTGCTCTTGCAGAACTGTGTTTCAGAAGTACAAGGGTTCTAAGTAATTTTGTAAATACTGCTTTTAAGTTAGTAGGGCTAATTTCTCTAAAATGTTATTAAGTCTTCTGCATATGTTTAGGAATTTTAATGTCTTTAATTTTAAAAAGTACAGTCAAGCATAGCTGCAGAAACTGTATTGAAAAGTATTGAGCATGGAGTGGGTAGCTACAAACACAGGAAACTTATTTTTTCCTATAAAGTGAATCTTTTTAATCCTCTTACTGATTTAAATGAGAAGAGGATTATCATGAAAGAAGTTGCAACTAGTGATACTTATTCTATTATTATTCTGATAGCACCCATGAACTAATATGTATTACCCAAATATACGGAAAGATGCAGTTCTTCTTCAAAATAAAGAACAGCCTATGTGTACAGTTCTGTAAAACCTTTATCTGTATTTCATTTCATTTAAGAAATAATAGGCAATTGTATGCATATTTGTGTTGTATAATTGAACTTCTGACATTATTCCTGTATTATTGTAAAGGACTTCATTCCCAGATGGTATTGGAAATGTGGATATGTGGAATTATGAAACTGCTTCTACCTTCAAATACTTTTTGTATTTGGATATCCTAGAAGTAGATAGAGAGAAATCCATATCACAGACATATAGAATTACTTGTTTCTCAATCAAGTCAGTCTAGGAGTAGTGAAATTTTTACTACTTTAGAAGAACAGTTTTCTTACACTTTTTTCCCAAGAGAGGAGCAAGTACTAAGTATCTTTGTTTAACCGTGTGTTGAAATCTGTCAGCTTATTGGTTAAGGAAGTTACAATGCTTTTAACATTGATAAACAAAGTAGTTAAGATATTTTCCTTCCTTCACTTAAAGTATGGCATTCTGCATTTCACTTGCTGAATGTGAGTCTGTAACTTCCCTGTGTTAATAGTAGATTGCAATATCTTTATAAATTCCATTGTTTCACTCTCGTTTCACAAATCTCACTGGCTATTGTGCCAGACATGATTGCATCTGTTAAAGTAGTATCCTCTGCTTTCTACAATGAAGTCACAGTTACATACTTGCCTTCTTAATTTGACTTAATTTCTGCGTTTTGACTTTTAGTGGGAAAGAGGTGAATGAGTGCAGTTCACATGCCAAAAGGTTAGAAGTCGTGGAATATGCACAGCAGTTGTCAAAAGGACACAAGATACAAAGGTGAATTAGCACTGCTTATTAAGGAACTAATTACTTGTCACACTTAAGTCTTAAGACTAGCATTAAATTCTTTAATTTGATGTGATCTGCTGGTGGCAGAAGGAGAGAAAGCATGCTAAGAAACTGTGGTGAGATATTTGCATACACCTGCACTGACTGTAGTTTGGTGATTGCAAGCAAACTGTGCTGTCTGTGTACTGAAGCACCAGCAAATCACAGAATCGTTGAGATTGGAAGCAACCTGTTGGATCATCTCTGCACTCCATCCTCTTGTTCAGGTCATCAATGAGATGTTGAACACTAATGGTCCCAGTATTGACCCCTGGGGTACACCACTAGTGACTTGCCTAGCCAACTGGACTATGTGCCACTGATCACACCACTTTCAGCCCAGCTGTTCAGCCAGTTTTTAATCTACCTCACGGTTCACTTAACTAACCCATGCTTTGTTAGCTTGACTATGATGGTCTTGTGGGAGACAACATCAAAACTTTACTGAAGTTAAGATAAAGAACACCTGCTGATCTCCGCATGTCCACCAAGCCAATCATCTCATTGTAGAAGGCAATGAGGTTGGACAAGCCTGATTTCCCCTTTATAAATCCATGCTGACTACTCCAAATTACCTTTTCGTCTTTCATGTGTTTGGAAATGCTTTCCAGGAGGACTTTCTCCATCACCTTCCCAGGGACTGAGGTGAGGCTGACTACCCTGTGGTTCCCTGAATCTGCTTTCTTGCCCTTCTTGAAGATCAGAGCGACATTTGCTCTCTTCCAGTGTGGGGGACACGGCTGGGTACGTAATACTAAGGAGCAGTGTTTAAAAACATAACTGAAAGAATTATGTGTGGTTTTGTTCTGAAATGAATAGAATAGAATACCAGTGCACTTGGAATAAGTTGTCCTTGTGTCGGAATGCAGGTAATTGAATTCCTCCTCCTGTTCCATGAGAACAGCGTGTGTGGCTCTTCCTCCTGCAGAGGCCTCCAAGCACTGCGTCATATGCTCGTTAGGGTTTTCTGAAAAACTGCTTCAGGTACACCCGAGTGGAAGTCTAGTTTTGCATTTGTGATGCCTGGAGTAACACTGCTGCAGCCTTTATAGACATAGATATAGGTCTATTGGAAAACTTTACTGCATTTTAAAGTGACATTTAAGGGGTATGAAAACCCAGGCTTTAAAAAGACAAGTGTCCTGCAGCTTGGAGTGGTGTACAGAGGATCCAGGGTCTTGATCAGTCATCAGCAATAGTCCATGTTTGGCAGCACCAAGTTCTGCACAGGAGAATTTACCCTGCCAGGTTGAGAGCTACTGCAGACACCCTTACAATCCTAAATCCTCTTGAGCTGTTAACCCTTCTGCAGGGCCAAATCCTTTCTTCATTCCTCATGGCGTCTGTCCTTAGCTGCATTCTTCGGCTGTACTTCTTGTCCAGCATTTGCTCTGGTGAAGGCGCAGATGCTGAGAGCCTTCAAAACTGCAGTAACACTTGTCTTTAATGGCAGAGGAGTAGCTGGTAATTAGGATGTGCTCTCCAGATCCTCGGTCCGGGGGCCTTGCTCTCTTCTCTTAGCAAAAGTTCTCCATGGTATTCTAAAAATGCTTGTGTGGCCTCGATTACAGCAGCTCAGTACAGAGACATTGCCGTCATGCTTTATTTTTAAAAATTACAGCAGCAAAACAGAAATACCAATTTAATGTCACATCCACCATGGGAGATTCAGTCTAGTGGAGAGAACAATGGGCTGACAATCAAGGGGGTCAGCCTCTATTTTTGGTTCACTCGTGGACTGTCTGCGTGGCCTTGGGCAAATCGCTTTCACCTCCCCGTGCTTCTGCTTTCCCTCCAACTCCCTGCCTGTCTATTTCATTTACATTATTAGCTCCCCTAGGCAAGGAATGCCTCTTTTTTTGTACAGTTCCCTGGGTTTTATGTGAGGCCTTGGGGTCTCCAGCCCTGTAACAGCAGCGATTCACATCAGTTCTACCACTTATCTCTGATACACAGATCTGAGGAGCCTAATCTTCACAAAGGGATGGACGTTCCTGGCCCTTGTGTTAATAATGCACAACAGGGAGCTGTAACGACAAGGCTCTTCTCTTTTTGATGTGTCAGATCCGTCACGTCTCCAGGGCTTAGATCAGGACTCATACAAGTGTTGTTCAAAGTGTTGATTTTCCCAATCCTGACTTGTTAGAGGTCTCCGCATTCAGCCTTGAGGGAATGCCCTTCTTTTGAAAGTTTGTCGGCAATTTTGTTTGCCTTTTTGACACAGCTCTCACCAGAGCAGGCACTGTTAGTGCAATACACACGGCACTGCCTGTTGGGCTGACATTTGTCTCTCCCTCCCCTCTCAAGCACAAACCTCTTCCGCTTTCCCACCCAGAAGTGTCCCAGCCGGGCTCTCTCCTACACTAACATGGCACTCACGGTCTACCTTGCGTTGCTTTGCTGTTCCTTCCTGGTAAGTTGTCAGCAGTTTGTGGTTAGTGACAACATGATGTTGGTAAGGGGTTTTTTTTCTTCGCATGGGATGTGAGGTTGCTGGCAGTCGTGATTTTATTATGGATCTTGTCGTGATTTCCCTTAAAGCTTCAGTTTCCACAGAGATGGAAAGCTCAGGCTTCCCTTTTAAAAATAGTTGCAGTGCTGTGCTCTTTAAAACAGAAAATATGAATCTTAAAGACTAGAGTATTGAAGCAATAAATAAAAATACATCAGTTTGTTCTATTTCTTAAACTCCGAGTTTTCAAAAGGCCGGATTGACAGTACTAATTACATAATGTAGCAAAGAAATGATAACCTGCTGCCACCCACTGTCCATGCCATTTTAGCGATAGTGAACACCCACCTCCCAGAGTGGAGGATACACTCCTATGATGGATCCGTATCTCATCCCTTGTCGTAGCAACAATATGGGCTGGGACGTGTTCTCCTTCCAAAGCATAATATGAGTGCAGTGATTTCACCAAATACATGTACAAAACGGGCAAGTATTATAATAGGATGTGTCAGTGGGTTTTTAATTTGCGTAGGAATTAGCATATATAAACCACATGGGGATGAAAATTCTCCCCAAGAGAAACTCCTCTGAGCTATTATTACTAGATTACAAAGTGTAGTCATCACTACATCATGGTGAATACTATTAACAGCACAATGCTTTTAAAAAAAAAATAGTAAATAATATTGTTGTTTTAAAATGGTGAGAAAGGGAGCACTGGGTTCATAACACTTAGAGCTGATAATTAAAGTCAGCAAGGACAAGAGGCTGTAGTAATTTAAGAGTTAGGATTCTTTTTTTAAAAAAAAAAATGAAATCTGCCATCTGTTAGCAGTATGTGTATGAGAGCAAACATTTGAGCTCCTGTTGTTTAACGCAAAAGGTGCTGTTTGCAGTCACGTACTGGGGCTAACTGTGAGATGATGTGCAGAGGATGCCTACGGCCCAGCCCCGGGGAAGCGGCACGCAGGACCAGAGGGAAGTGCCGGCACTGCACATCACTGCCGGCTGGACATCAGCTCAGCCACTGGAGCTGCCGGGGAGCTGCAGGAGGGATGCCAGATGAACAGCCCTCGTGCACAAAGCACGAGGCTCAGCAGATCTTTTACACTCTGGTTGCGTGACGGCCGAATGACCCTTACGTAGATCTGAAAAAAAAAAAAAAAGTAAGGTTTTCTCTTTATTTCTAGCACAGGTGCTGCGTAGATTTGCTGGTGGTTTGTACAGGCAAAATAGTTTTTCATCTGTATGGTCACTTAAGTTCCCATCCCGCAATGGGCTGTAAACAGAGGTGTCTCAGCACCTGCAAGGGTTAACGTCTTAGTTGTTTGTTCACCATCAGAGGACAGAAAATATTGAAGAATACAGTGGGGAAAATGGTATCTGTGAAATCAAACAAAATTTAAAAATTGGAAAATGAGTCTTGAGGAGGGGTACTAGAGCAAGACTGATTCTGCAACTGGATTTCAGGCCAAAGGCGTTATCTCACACAATATTGCTGTTTGTCTCAAAATGTACATCACGTTACAGGAGCTACAACAGGGAGGTGTCGATGTTGCTATTGGAAACTTAATATTTTGCGTTCCCTAACCTTGGTTATTTTAGCCAACTGTCTGTGTTAGGTCTCACGTAGTATCTCAGAGCCTTAAAATCTTCGGTGTGCTTATCCTCACAAGACCCCAGTGAAAGAGGGACACAAAGCATGCCTGAGCTGAAGAGAGAAGCAGCTTCCCCGAGCATTTTCTTTCCTTGCTTTCCCTCACACCCCCTCCTTCGCTTACACTAGCACTTGAGAAATTCTCTTGTTATTCTACTGCAGGCTGTTCCACCGCGAGCGAGCTGCGTTTGCTGGGGAGAGAAGCGCTGCTGAGAGGAGCTGCATACACTGCACCTTCCCTTCAGCAGAATCCTTCTGTCCACCTGCATCGTAAGAGCGCAGTCGCAAGAGCTGGGGATGGGGGGATCTCTGTCCCCCCAGCCCTCTGCCTTCCACCTGAAAACCTAACAGTTCTTCGCTTAATAATGAAGAACGCACATGTTGTGAATAAAACATTAGTACAAAGCGTGAAACGTACTTTAGGGGTGTTTATCCTGAAAGGAGTATGAAACAGATCAGGAATAGAGCACAGTAACTACTCCAGGTAAATCTGCTTATTGCTTTATTTCTTATCATTTGTACCTATGTCTTTGTCGTGCATGATACTACATGAGATGACTTCATTCCTTGTGTTGTGCATCACTGTCCTTGCAATGCAGTTCTTCCAGTTCATAACATTAGTGTGTGATTTAATCATAGGATTGGGAGTACCTTTCAATATTGGACGCTGAGCTGCAGCGAACGTGACAAAAAATTTAACTTTCGGGTTTTTTGAACTTGTAACAAATGTGTATCTGCACAATATTTATCTGGATTAGCTAGGGGGAGCTTTGTTTTTCCTAAAGATGTTTTGATTTATCCTTATGTTTATAATGACTTTAAAAGATGTTTTGAAATAGCTTAGTCCCAAAATGCAGACTTAAAAAAAAGAAATTGGGCAATGGAGAGGCTTACATGAATAAAATAGTTTTAGTTCTTAAATTTGTGCGTAAATACAAATGTGTACTCAGTGGTTGCTGCCACTGCTGAAATCCCAAGCAATGCAGTGCTGTGTGGCTGCATAAGGAAGTGGACACAACCGTAGCAGTAGTTTCCTTGGACAGACAGAGATGCCGAGAGCTCACTGATGCAAAGTAAACTACTGATTGATTTAACAATCTGCTTTGGTGATCCATAGCGTTCTTTGTAACCGAGATAGGACACATTTCCTTCAGCATTGCATATATTTTTTTGTCTTGACAGTGTTTTGACAAAGATTCTGTAGTGCTCCTAGAGATGTTCTCTTTTAATGCCTTTTAACTGTATTCCAGGAAAGCAGCATTAACATTAAACACTGTTTTCTACTGCTGCAGTCATAACACGGGGTTTACAAGTGTCAACGTGAAGTCTTACCAGATGCATCACAGCATCTGTGTTGTGACGATAGAGCAGTGATATGTTATCCCACTAATGTAGGGGGAATCACAACTTCTGAAGTGAGCAGAAGCTGAAGCATTATTACACTGCATATACTTAAGCATAGGTAACGGGAGGATAATTCTCTTTTGTGTTCTGTCTTGCCAGCCACAGCAGCTTCAAAATCCTGGATATTTATTTTTGTTGTAGGATGGACAGCAAAAAAAGCAGTTGGGCATACTCAAGTAACCGACCGTTTTGGGTCACGGTGAAACATATTCCTGCTCTTCTATAAACACAGCTTTAAAGAATGTAATGTCTCTCTCACAAGTATAATCAATTAAAACTGATACAGGGCATGACATTAGAGACTGTACCTTGCACTCATTGCTGCTGAGTTGCTCCCATCTCTGCTGTCCGTGCTATGGAGATGATCTACTGTCTGTGCCCATCGGTTTCTCTCTGTACTGTTCGTAGAAAATAGGACTCTGTGAATAACTGGTAGCTATTTGTAATTCTGGAGGCAACAGACAGCGTAGCTCTGGCTGTCAGTAGAAAAAGTAGCTGCAAAGATTTCTTGGCATTAAAGAGACCCTATCCCTAGGATCCCACTTTTTATTATAGAAAAAAAAAAAAAAAAAAGAATCTGTGGAGTTTGATACCCAGTTTGGGAAACAATTCTGACCTGACTCTCTCCTTTGCCAAGAGGCCAATGAGAAATTTCTCCCATCCCTGCTAACGCTTCTGCAATTAGAAGGGAAGGCCCTTCTAATGGAAAAATATACATAAGCTGCTCGAGAGTGTGCAGCAAGAGAGGAAGGCTGAGGGAGAGACCAAGAAACCAGACGTATCTTTGTATGCCCAGGTTAGCAGCGGAGGGGCTGCTTGAACGGACATGAGGTCTGCTTGGTTGTCCACATGAATTTTCGGCTGCTGGGTGGGAGCCACAGGCAAGGTATTGGAGTTTGGAACAACCTGCCAGCCCAGGGACTCCTTCCTCGTCTTCCCCAAGTTTTTAGTAAAATAATACTTAGCACGCCCACCAGAGTATTGCTCTGACTTTCATGGCTCACACAATATGTGGTTGAGTATTGAATCTCTCTCTCAAACAAGAAACTAAATACAAGGATGTAGCAACAGGTACGACTGAAAATGTTGTCTTTGTTGACTTTTACGAGTAGCTCTGGAGGTGAAGGACATTATGCGCACCAGGTTTCAGATGCTTTAATTGCATGCATTGACATACCTTCTGAATGTCCGAGTTGTCAGGGGAACATTAGATGCCATAAAGAACAAAATGGGATGCGCAGTGCTATGGGGAGGAGGCAAAGATGAAGAGACGTATTATGGAAAATGAAAGGGCCAGATTCAATTGCTGGTAAGGCTGGAATTGCCTTGGAAGTTCTCTGTGGTNCGAAAGGGCCAGATTCAATTGCTGGTAAGTTACGAGCGTGGATTTATGCTGGAATTGCCTTGGAAGTTCTCTGTGGTGCAGGGTGTGGGCAGGTGTCTTTGGGGCTCAGCTCTGCCCTGTGCTAAGCACTCCTTTCCGCACACTCTTTCTTCCCCTCTCGGTGTCATGTGGCCATTCGGTGACTTACAGAAGCCTGTCCATCCCATTTGGTCACATGCAAAGCGTATCAGCCCCGTTGTCAGTAGCCAGGTCGGTCCTATCTGTGTTGCCATGCCATTCCCCGCCATCTTCTGAGGGGTGCTTGGGCCTGGCCTCTGTTTCTTGTATAAAGCTTTCCTTGCTGAGCCTTTGCTCTTGGGGACCCTTGAAGATCTTGGCAGGCTTCTGGGTATAATTTCTGAAGGCCAGTGAGGAGAGGGAAAGACTTACAGGGTCTTCATTTCCAAGTGCTGACATTTCCCTGCAGAGGGGAATCTGGACTTCTGGCCCTGCTCCTGCCCTGGCTTCAATAGGAGGAGGAAGGTGAAGTCTGTAATTACATAACCTGTTGCTCTCAAAAGTTACTCGTTATGATTAGTTTCCCAGTAATAGTCTCTGTTATCCACTGATCATAATAGTATTATCAGGGAATTACGAAAACTATGGATGGGCTTGTAGCTTATGCATTAATTTAGGAGAAGTTCGTTTGAATCTAAAGAAAGATGACCTGCTTGGGAATCTTAAAATAGATGCAAGGTTACCCCATCCAGGAATTACATTTAGAAGACAGATACTGATACAAAGGATCTTTGAATACTGGTAAAATAGCAAATTATGGAAGTGCTTTTTTGAAGATATTGAATTGAAAGTGTCGTTTGAACACATTACTGTTATCTGGAAAGAAATATCAGAAATATTTTAGAGTTTTCTTATGCTCTCCCATACAGGAAAGCACTGAACAACCAAAAGCCTTGATAGGTAAAATTGTAGAAAGCCATATCGCAGTGTATATACCTTTGTAAACTGCTGAATTCTTGTGAGGACAAAATGTTTATACAATGGTAAACTTTAAAGTTCTGGTTTCAGTGGGGTTCTCCAGTATGTCTCCAACTGATAAAACAGTCTTTTCACTATATACAAATAAGTTAAAAATACAAGAATATTTCATATATATATTAAAAGATGCTTGTTGTCCATTCATACAAAGAGCGTATTATTTCGTATGTGTTCATACAGTGAAATACAATTCATGCCTACTTTTACCTCTTTATATATTTTTGTGTGTATATATATGAATGAGAAAAAGACGCTGAAGACCAGTCATTCTGATGGTGCACAATGTAGGAGAACAACCCATCCAGCTGGCTAGATATGAAATCTTATTTCATGCATTGTAGCCATTTCCCAATAGTTGACAAGATGAAGACTTGTTAATTAATTTCATTTATAAGAGCTGGATAATAAATTTGAAGAAATGGAGAATAAGCACTTTCTCAGCGCTCACTGAAGAACGATGCCAAGAATACAATTAGCTTTGTTTCATCGCTCCCGTTAAGTTTATGAATGTCACAGAACAGGAAGGTCCCTCCTGCACAGCGCTTAGGTGCGATATAACTTACTGATTAGTCACAAACCCATTTTGGTAGTGCCTTGATGTATTGTAATAGGCTGTTTCACGGTGTAAGAAAAGTTAATCATAAACAAACAGTCAAAAGCAGTTCAGTCATGTTGTTAGTTACTGTTAGGATGAGGTTGATGACAGCCAGAAATGCGCCATTGTATCTGACATCCCTATTAATGGCCTCGTTTTAACTGTTAAGAGTCCATGGCAAAACTCCCACCACGTTCGGAAATGCAAGTGTTTACCATTTGCACCATAAAGTGCCTGTTGAGGACTGTATTCCAGCTGCAACATGTGGCCAGGTAGATGAAAAGGAAGGTAAAAGTACATAAAAGAATGATGTGAAAATGGATTTTCATTTTGCAGTCTCAATGACCCTGCTGACACTTCCTTCACTTTGGCAGAATAACTGGGCTGAATATTTTTAGGCACTATGTTTCTAGTCACTCCAATCCCTCTAAAGAGCTTTCCTTTGGTAAGTTGAGGGGTTTTGATTTTGTTTGTTTGGGGTTTTTTTCCAGGCAGTTTTGGGGTGAGCAGGAAATAACAATGAGCTGCTAATTTCCTTTGGACACTGAAAAAAATCTGTAAGAGTTAATGATTTTTATCACAAGCATAGCTCAGAAGTCGTTGTTGCTGTACAATGCTCCCGAGCAGGAAACAAGTACCATATAATTGCATGGCCTCAGTGTCCAAATATTAAGAAAAATAAGGATCCCTTACAACAAAAATGTAAAATACATTCAATCACCAAGGCAGAGTAAAAAATCTGAGCATAATATGGCAGTAATTATCATCACTCTTGATTTTTTTCCAATATCCTCTGACCATGAAACATGTGTAAAGCAGTAGCAGTTCTGGTCAAGGGAAAAATCTCTCTCTTTCCAATTATAAAGATTTGTGGATATTCAGTTTTAGTATTTTAATTAAAAAACCCAGCTAGATTAAAATCACAGTTAAAATAAAACATGAAATGTATTAGGAAGCAACTTGGTTGAGCTGATCACAGGCTGCTAAACAGGGTCTGTTAATTTTGCAACTGCAAAATCTGGCTTGCATCCACCTTAGCCCCCTGTATCCTGGTTTTCCCCTTTGTATAAGTGGGTAATAGTATTCCCCACCACTGCAACGTAAGTTGGGTTCCCCTGGAAGAAATAATTGTTCAGAATTAGAGAGAATACTGCCTTTTCATGCCTGATGCTTCCTGCATATAATTCAGGCTATTTTTCTGATACAAGCTTCAACGCATTAAATTGACCCTAACTTATCCCTGCCGAGGTTCTGGTTGGTAATATCCAAAGTGGCAAATACTACTGGTTCATCCTACCTTAAATGCAGCCTACATTTTCCTGCCCCTTCCCCCAGTCCCTGGTTTATCAACACAGAAATTTTACCTTTAAATTTGTATAAGTTGTTTTAATGAGAACAAAAAAGTTAACTGTGCTTTTATTAGATTTATCCTTTTAATGAAAGCAGCTACATACATCTAATTACAATTATGGAATTCTCCAACCTCCACTTTGGCCTCCAAAGTGTTAAAAACTCTAATGATAAATTGTTATTCTGTCAGAAAAGAATAAACAACCTTGAAGTTTGTAATTTTTTAGTTGTCTACAAATTAACTAAATGAAAAGTTTCCCCTTGAGACACAGATAGCTGAAACTATTGCAGCGCTCAGGTTTGGTGAATGTGGCAACTCTGCAGAAAACAAAGGAACAACAAGTTTTGAAAGTACTTTTTTTTTAAAGCAGACTAAATCCTGCAGCTGCCTCTCAGCTCTGGTGCTCAGGTCCTGTCCTGCCCTCAGGCTGGCACACGCTCTTGGGAACAAACTGACCTCTGCACTGGATTAGCTATTTTATTTAGCCTAGCCTAAAAATCTCCCATTCCCTTGTCATGTTTGAGATGTAGAAGGCAAGTGGCTTGCCATCTTGGCAAGTGGCTGTTGGCTTTTGACATGGCACCTTGATTCCTTCCTCGCCAGTGGAGGTGGCTGGTGTAGCCCTGGCCGTGCCCCTCCATGGGGCTACCCCTGGACCAGCCAGGCTTCCTGGTATCCCCTTCTCTCCAGAAGACCGGGACGGAGCACCATGGCATCAACAAACTCAACCTGCAGTGCCGTTGCCAGTTAGTGGACTCCAGGTTGTGAAGCACTACAGTTTCTAGGCTCTGGGCTTGTTGAAGTCCAAGTATCTCATGCAAGCGTGGTGGTTCTTATTACCTGTGCAGCATTTCTGAATTTTTGGCTGCAGCTCATGCTCTGTGGCAAAAAAAAAAAAAAAAAAAAAATGCTTCCACATGCTGATTGTGTACTGCACCAAAACCCTTTGGTCTGATACATGTGTTTTTTTACAGTTCTGTTTCACAGATAATCCCAGTGGATTTATCTGTAGCTTTTTCAGAGGATAAAGTTTGCCCATTCTACTGTCTCTGTACCATGTATCACTCTCCTTTTAGTAATTCTCATTAACCCTCAGTGCAAGGTAAAAGCTGGTCCACTGTCTATCTCTATAGGCCTGTTGTAACTTGGGTTGCTTTAGACAGCCAGATCAGGTCTCCAGAACTATGAAAACAGAACAATGTGTTTTAAATGAAGGCATCCCAGCTAATTTTACATTTCTATATATTTCTATTTGTTCTCTCTAACTCTTTTTGTAATTCTATTGCCCATTGACTGGAGTTTTGCTATGGAGTATTGAATGCAATGCTTTTTTGAGTTTGGGGTTTTTTTTGTGGGTTTTTTTTGATAATTCAGACACATTTAATTCAGAGCTTGGTGACCTGTATGAGCAATTTAAAATTATTTCTTTCAGCGTGTCATCTTTTCCTTTGCAGCAGTAAAGCTCAGCTCCCATCATGCTGCCCCATTTGTTCATTTCTGATCAGTCACCCTGAAGAGCACGATCTGCTCTGGCCAACACTTGAATGGAGCTGCTCAGATACAACATTGTGCAATAAGATAAGGGATTCATGTTTCTCAGTGCAGGCTGTCACTGAGTTACTCTGCACGTGACAGAAGCTCTCCAGTTCCCTCTTGAATGGTTAATCCATGAGTTGCTCCCGCTGTCCATCATTAGGGTTCCCATCTAGTTCCTACTAAGGTCACTTAGACAAAGTGATCCTAATGGTGTTCATGCAGGCTGTTGGGGTATTTGAAAAATAGTCTGATCTCTTAATGGAAGCAAAATGCCCTAGAAAGACAATTGACTGTGTGAAACAGTTGAGTTTGAGTCCTTCAAAAGTGGTATTTTTAGCCTCTGTACAGGGCAATGCAAGCTCACCAAATTCTTCATCCAGAGACTAGAAGAAAGTGTGGGATTCTGCTGGGTCCTGAAAACAGGTTAAAAATAATAAGTATAAAATAGTCAGGGCTTATAAGGAGGGTTTGAATTTCAAAGAGAAGGAAGGCTACAACAACTTATGTCCATTAGTATCCTAGGAAGCCAGTCTGGAGCAAATGATGGGAAGCGTGTGGACAGCCAAATGCTACAGGTCTCTGAACACTCAGTGACTACAGGAAAGGTCTTTACCTTCTCCTCAAAGGTTTAAAAAAAAAAGGAAGGGGGGAGGGGAGAAAAAATGTTTGGAAAGCTTAAATGCAGATCTTCAACTGCAAAGTTAGAAGAAACCTGGGAGGCTACAGTAGGAAATAATGTTACTTCACCTATGTCCAAAACACATTTGTGAAAAAAAAAAAAAAGAACAGTATATACCTTTTACAAAGAAGAAATCACAGTTGTGCTTTTAAAGCGAAAATCTAACTGCGGAAAACTAGATGACAAAGGGAACCTTCAGAGCACTAGGAGATTTGGAAAGGCATTTGCCCTTCACGAACAATTTTATTTTAAATCTTCACTTCCTTGCCTTTCTGATAGCATAGGAGTAACATGGTAAAAATAGGGCATCAGAAGAAATGGTAGGAGAGGAACGGTTCAGTAAGAAAAAACTGAACAAGCAGAGAAACCCTAAAGCACTTGACAGTAATGACAAATTATTATTTTTCAATACCTGAAAAATATATTTTGCATTTTAGAAAGTATTTATCTAAAAAAACTGTTGTATTGAACTGAAGTATAACATGACCATTTTAGAATCCTGGGAAAGAAGAAAACTTAATAATTTAAAATAAAAAGTAGAATTTGTCCAAAGGAAAGTTTATTTAAAGGTTGTTTCTAAGTTTCGTATGTCAGCATACACTTTTCTATAGATCTTCGCATTATTAACTCCTATAGGCATTTCGACTCAGAGTATGAGTTCACCATATTGACAAAGATGAGCGAGCGTGATCTGATGCATTACTCTGAAAGTCCCTGGGATGTGGTTTGTGGATTCACAATCTTTTTTCTTGAGGCTGAGAAGAACCAATATCTCAGTGTTAATAAGGGAAATAGTCTATTACATGTGTCAGTATTCTTCTGTGACTATGTCAGTGTGGTGTGATTTTAGTGGTTTTCCTTGGTGGTAACTCAGAGAAAGTTTGGGCTTGGGTGTTTTGGGGTTTTTTTTTTGGTAGCACTAGAGGAAGTGATTTCAAAAATTGCTTTAGCAACAGCTTCCAATTTTGCTGGATACAGAGGCCAGCAGCCTCTACAGCGTAATTCAGAGAAGGAAGAGTTGGTAACTGATAAAAGTCATTTTTGTTCTGTGAAACAATTTATGAGCACATTTGCTTTCTGGAAGCAGAGGTTAATACCCTTTAAATATGCCCGAGAATAAATCATTCTAAAGAGAGACAGAAGCTACTACAAATGAGGAATGAGGGAAATGTGAAGTGAAGCAAATGGAGCTTAAAGCTAGTCCTGTGCTTTTGTATCAGGAACATTGCTTCAAATGCACTCCAGTTGCATGAAGTTTTGAGGTGCTCGTGAACAGATCCTGGTGGTGTTTTGCAGCACTGTTACGAGGTGCTCGGGTAATTCAGAAGAAATCCTGACGTGCTATATAGCGCTTGTGAGTTCAGGAGACCCATTTGTAACTCCTGAACAGATCAAGTGTGGGAAACCTGTAACATATTGATTAACTTTAAAACACACGTGGGTACTGGTGAGGTATTTCTGTCTGTTTTCGTGCCCAGTTTCCAAGTTTTATCATTTTCAGATATTGCAGAGCTAATGATCCTACTTGATCCATGGAGTTATGGTAACTCAACCAGAATGGAAGTGTTATGGGAGCAGTAAGACAACAGCTGAGGCAAATTCTGTATTTTGGGAGGATGATGAGGCTGAGACTTTCATACAACTAACAATGTTAGCTAGAAAACCAAATCACGAGAAGAAGATTTTAAAGACAAGTGGGAATTAATACAGATTCTGATTCAGATATTTGTATGGCCTTTCTATCACAGTATTTCATAACCTTTTATGTAATTAATGTAAGAAGAAAGAAGTGTTGTTGTTTTAATTGGCCCCAATTAAAAGAGAGGGCAGGGTCTAAAAACTCCATCTGCTGGGTCAGTCTGTGGGTGGTTTTTGGGAGGGAGGAGTGTTGCTGTTTTTAATATCACATCAGGGATGGACACGAAGATTCGCAGCTTATAAGCAAATGTGATTCTGTCATTAGGCCAGAGAAAGAGTTATTTTTAATTTTCTTACAATAGTGCTTCTAGTGAACTTGGCAGACTTGTTGCCTTTTCAGTATCGTTCAAGCTGCTGCTATAGCTTTTGCCCTACTTTGGCTGTCATCGTTTCCTAATGAAAAGAAAAGTAGCATCTCTTTTGGGAAGAGTGGCTTAGAAAACTGGTGTGTCCTCTGTTTAGACTTATGAAATAACAAATTAATCACAAACATTTTATGAAAAAGAATCTCTGTAGAAATATATGAAGACCGATGAGAAGAACATTTTGGTAAATAGTCTATGAGATCTTAGCCTTCCTTTTTGTTGTCTGGAGTACAATGAAGAGATTAAGAATGCCAAGTTATGGGAGGTGCTTAGCTAGGCAAAATGGAGTTAATTAAATAAGCTTTTAGCAATGACCAAGAGATGCCTAATGGCTAAAAGTGCTTGTGAACTTTGTAAAAAAAATTACCTTTTGGGGGAAAGGTTAAGGCATTCATTTAGTATTGTGTCATACTAGAAAATACTAAATCTACCAGTATTTTACCAGTATAACACCTAGTTCATTGCAATTCTTGCATTCAAAGCATTGTTCTTCCTGGGGTTGTCCCACGGAGGAGTTTGTGGAAAGTAAGCTAGGAGAATGTGTGCACTTAAAACACTCCCTTGCTTCCTGACTTCTCATGGAGAATCAAGGTCAGTGAAAGTAGCACCATCCATTCCTGAAGAGGATTCCATCCAGAGGCAAAGTAGTGCCATAGGTTTTATGTATGTGAGTGACGCACAATGCTGCTGCTTCACAGGGCTTGTTCTGTTCCGTGTTGGAAGATGGTAACATTGGCCCTCTGCTCACCTGGGCCATCTTTAAATCTGAACTATTTGTCATTTGTTCCCTATCTCTTATCACTCAATGTGTTTATCACTTGACTCTAGATGGTTTTGAATTTGAAGTAACTTGGTTTTGTCAGACATGAGAAATGCAAGGCAAGTGGACCAGCAGCTCAGGTGTATTGAAATCCTGAGGGTTTGTGGTGACTTTATTCCTTTGATGTGACAAATGAGTGACCATTTTGCTTGTGTGCCCCACATGGAAGAGATTTTGACTACCACTGAAACACTGCTGTCTGTGCTTAACACCCTTTTATCCCATCTGTAAAATGGAGTTAAGATTTTGGACACGTGCTGCACAGCAAGCTTCTGGATCCACAGATAGATCAGAAAGTGCTGCAAAAGCCTTGGGCATTGTCAGTGTTAAGGTTCTGCTGGCATAGAGACCGGGTGATGTTCTGGGATGTCAAACAGCCCCAAAATCCTGGTGCCAGACCCCAGGACTTCATCCCATTTAGCTGCTGCACTATTAGGAGGAATAATAGTGGTTTAGGTTTGTGTAGTTACCTCGGGGTCTGTGCAAAGTCCTGGCCTGGGTTTCAGTTGATGTTCAAGGCAGCCCATGTCTGGCTGGTGGAGAAAGATGCTCCATAGTGTCAGGTGGTGCATGTGTGGCTTTGAGGAGCTATGCTTCCAGACAGCCTTAGTCATGCAGAAAACTTCTCTGTTTCTCCAGGGGAATAAGCAGTACCACTAGAAGAATGAGCCCTATTTGATAAGCCTTTAGCAATCAGTTTGTTTCCATTTCTCTGGGGGAGAAAAGTGCAAAAAAAATCAACTTAGTCTGTTCCTCTTTCTTTTCCAGCTGTCTCATGTCACATTTTATCTCTGGCTCAGCCTATCTCTGGAAGCATCCTCTAAATTGTATTGCAGGCAGCGAGATAGGAATCGTACATTGTCAATAGTCCTCAGTTCATTTGCTTCTTGCGTCACTGGGGAACACAAGTCATATGAATGGCCTCACGCAACAGTGTCTGTGCTTTCATAATCCCTGTTATTCACTTGTTATTCTGAGTCATTTGATAAAGACTCTGTCTGACTCATTTTTAGTGGATTTGCTTGTCTGCCCCCTCCTTCCCCTGTTACGACAGCAGTATTACAGAGCTGGTGAATGACTTGGCCAGGCTCCTGCAGAGGCCACACGATGTTTGCAAGACAGAGGGTCACGCGCCGGGTACAAGCTTCTCTGCTTCTTCCCTCTATTAGCACCCGCTGGGACACTGGCAAATGCCGGATGACTGGATAATAGATGGAGGAATGGGTAATGGATGGAAGGAACATGGTTTTCCTTCTCCCTGCGTAGCAGTGACCTGCGGTTGGCAATGTGTTGTCCTGTTTGGCAGAGATATGTGGATGTGAGCAATGTCTCCAAAGCCCTTTCAGCTTCATGACCACACACTTGTAAATCTATTACATCAGCAGTGTTACAACGAACGTAGCACAAGTCAAGAAACTGAGATGAGATTAGCCCTGCCAGGGCAGGCTTCCCACCTGTGCTCATGTTGCTAAGCTCATAGAAAACCCTTTTCCACTAGGAGTATCGGTCAATAGAGTTATGGAAGAGTTGGGATATAGTTCCCTCAAATTTGGCCCTTTTTGTGCATCATTTTTTGAGGACACTGGTGAATATAAACCCAAATATCTATTACATTTCAACATCTCTGTCTTCTAAATATTTCTGTAGGATTTAAGTCTGAGTCCCGGACGACACTGGCCATTTGGTACTGGTTGTGTTGATGCTGCTGAAGTACTATGTATGTCTTGGAGGTTAAAATAGGAGTGCAATTGATTTATCTGCTACTTTACCTAGAAATTAGACAGAGAGTGTGTCTGTGCGATGCTCTGCAGTGCTCAATATTGCAGCATTTGTAACCCAGAATCTCTCCTCTCTCATGACATTATGCGTACTCTGGCTCCTGGAGGATTCAGCTTCTGCCTGCTGTCCTGTAGTGCAAAATATAGCTCCATGCTCCTTGTGTGAATGCATTCATGGTTTTTGTTTTTGTCGGAACAGTCCTCCACAAACAACAATACTGATGTTTAAGTACTACAGCTGAAAGCTTGCTGGACAAGCTGAGCCACCAGCTTTTATTTCTGAAATAACACACTCACGCTTAAGTTATGCCCTCTCTATCGATAGTATGAGCAAAGTTAAAAGGAAGAACCTGTTGTTTGTGTTGTCTCCCCATAGTACTCCAGGTCTGGAGAGTATTTCTTAAGAGGCAGAAAATATCTGCTGGACCACTTGTGTTTTTTCTTGGTGGAATTTGGAGACCTGCTGGGATCTTGCCCTGGTTCAGGCCAGCTGGTCCATCGGCAGCATGGAGGGTGCCTGATTATCAGTGATCCCAGGCTTCCAGGGGCCGTGCGTCAGCTGTGTCTAGTGGGTGAGTTTTCCTGAAGTCAGAGATACCACTGCTTCGTGCAGGCCTTGGGCTAGTTTGCTTCTGGCACTGAGGTGGCAGCAGCCCTTTCTGTATTGGGCTGGCCAGCAAGCGCGGTGAACAGAGTCCTCAGGGGAACTCAGCTCTAGTGGTTGCAAAAGAGAAAGGGAGCAGAAGAGAAGAACGAGCGAGCCCAAGGCTAAAAGGGAGGAGAAGTGGTGCACCTGAGACCAAGGGAGAGCAAACATCATCACTTTGGTACAAATGCAACTTCATTTGAAACAGAAAGGTCATCTTAAAATTCTCCCAATGTTCATGTTGCCTATCGTGTTCCTAAGTTGAAAATCAGTGTTACCGTTAGTGAAGACATTGCAAATGGGTGTTTCTCATAGTAAAAAGAAAGAGCTGTGCTAAATGATAAAGAATTCATTAGATCTTGTTGTACTGAAAGCTAAGGATAGCCATCACCCTTATTTCTGGGTAACTGATATTACTATCAAGAGTAATAATAGTCATGTACCTCCATTGCTAGTCTAAGTGCCTTTCTGAGTAGTTGCTGCCACCCAACATAGATTTTAACGTGTTTTCTGGAGAAAGTCCCTCTCTGGGACTTGCATTACTGGCAACCTTTAGAATTTGTGATGTGGTGGTCACTTTTCCCTTCCTACACAACAGCTTTTTGTACATTATTACTCATCAAAGACTCCAATAAAAGTCTAAGTGAATTTTACACCTACAGCAGCATCTTCTCACAGCTACTGAGGGAGGGGAATATCGTGCAGTTCCAGGAATTCAGTTTTGATCATAATAACACCAAGATAAATTTGAAATAGTGTCAGTGCTAATAAAGGTATTAATGTAGAATAAATAGGATAAACATATATGTAACTTTTTTTTTATTGGCGTATTTCTTCATCCTGATACTCTATAGTACTTTCTAATGAAGAGAGGTACCTGCTCCATTTGGACATAAATCCTAAGGATTCTAGAAACCAGCTACATCCAAAAATAAAACTGACCCATCTAGTTCAACTAGCTGAGCTTTATGAATAGCAAGACATGAAAAAATTTGATATTAGAAATATCTTTTTCTCAAAAGACTTTAAACCCATGATTTTTCTTCTATAGAAATCCTGTAGGTTCATTTCTGAATGCCTCTTGTCTCTTATACAGCAGAGATTTATACCTGTTGTAAGAAGCATCCTCAGAACAAATGCTTTGAAAATTTTCTTCAGTAGTGCAGTCATCCTACTTCAAATTCAATATTTCATTTTTGCCTATATATAACTTCTGTAAACTGGCAAACTCTTAAATTCTGATAGCAATGAAAATGTAGTAAGTGGAGTAGAGAAAGACTAGTTAACATTAAGTTGCCTATTATACTCCTCTCACAAAATTTTGGTTAGTCCTTCGTTTTTCCCTCTATCTGATACTGAACTAGTCTGAAAAAGCATTCTAGGGCTAACTCAAATATGTGAGATGTAGGTGTATGCAATCTTGTGGTCGTGTTTCTTAATCCTAAGATACATATTAAGCGTAAACCCCTTTAATGTTATCTGTTACATGTATTTGCAGGTTTTTGGTGTCTGGGACAGAGGGCTGCGTGTAACACAGACCATTTCTAGTTTTACATACTGTATATTTAGGCCTCATTAACCTTCCTTGGACCTGCGTATAAACAAGTTTGTATCTCAAGGTCCAGCCACCATACCTTTGGTTTATTTATTAACGATTATTGAAACCACAGATGCCTGACAAATTATACAAGTGAGTCAACTGAGAATTTAAAAATTATTTTCAGAAGCTGCTGCTACAAACCACTTCAGATCATGTATCATGAAATAATAATGGTCCTAATGCAATTCTGAACTGTCTGGCTGAACTTTGACATAAAGCATGGAAATGACATTTAACGAACTGAGGCAATCATTAACCTATCTGTCTCTGTGATACTCCTCTCTGACTTCTTGTTTAACTAAATAGATATGCACAGTTTCCCACAATAGTTCACTTCCTGCAAGTATTCATAGGGTATGTCTATGTAAAGAGCTTCTCAAAGATGCTAATTCTACATAACCTTCCAAAATACCTTAATCCACATAAATCTGTAGGTTGTATAATGTTTTGAACATGTTTTAGTTGACGGATTCATTGCTGTACCAACTGCAGTCCATCCACCTTTCTCTCAAAAAAAAAAAAAAAAAAAGAGGAAGACATTTTCGGTGGCATTTTACCCTTTCAGCTTTCCTGACCACTTTAACTTGGCTCACTGTTGGACCACACTTACCTAAAACCTATTTTGTTTTTTGCTACCTCCACTAGATTATTTTTTTTTTCCCTGTATTTCTCAAGATCAGTACCAGCATGCTGACAGTGGGGGGCATTCTGTTCCAGCAGTCTGATGTGGGCAGTGGGTGGCTGGTTTCCTTGGCCACCACCCTTGGTTAAGTCTCATGCCAGCACACCAAGTGTCAACAGCAAGCTGCTGATTATTGCCCGAGACTTTAGGTCTTAGGTGGAAAAATTTAAGTGGGTCCTTAAGTGGAGCAAACTTTTTGGAATCAGGTAATCTTTGCATTTTTAAATTTGCTTTGGCATTTGATAGGTAAGGAGAGTATCAGTAAATGCAAAGCGAGAGCCAGGCAGACGCAGAAGAATCAGCTGTTGAAGCCAAGGTGGGAGGCGGCATTTAATTATACTTGGGTTTGCTCAGCTTGGGGTGTTGGTGGGCTAAAGTGTTGATGTGAATTTGGCATAGAGGGTGTAATGCACAGAAATAAGACTTCACATGGGGATTTTGCTTTGAGGGAGGATTTGGGATTTTTGGACAACCATTTTTGAGCTGAAATGCAGAAGAATTAGATCAAGGATGGTGAGGAGATGGAGGAAGAAGTGGAGCACAGGTGAACCCAAACTTCTTTTCTAGCCCCTCTGATGCTTTGTCTCCAGAAGCTGTATTACACCTTTACTGCAGTAACTGCCCATCAGTGAGAGCATGTTAGTCTCACTGTCAGCACTGGAACTAGGTCCAGGTGGAAGCATCAACCATTATGAGTTGGGCCTTCAAGGAAATCCCAAGAGGTGCAGAAAATAACGCAGATCTTTTGGAGTGGATTTTTTCACCCCTTGAGTCAGACTTTTAGATCTTATTTCTTGTTTGTGTAGTCAACCCATTTTCTTTATGTCCCAAACAAAGCTAAGGTTTTCATGTAGTACCAGAGCTTTTAGAACAAGCCCATAGAGGCATGCAAAATTTCCCAAGACTTAGGTGATTGTTAGTGACACCCACTGTGTTTTCTCCCTAGGGGAAGGGTTGTTTGTTATATTCCCATCTTTTGCGATAGCTCTAATACATCGCAGTAGCTTGTGGCGACACTGACAAATAGTAAAAATGTACAGCTTGGTTTGCCCTAAATCTTTTAGAGCAGGGAAGAACAGCAAGCAAAAGCAAGCCAGTCTGGGTTGCATCTGTCGCTCTTCCCTATGTTTATGTCTCCAATACTGCCTCGTGCCCCTCATCTTCTACCCACCACAAGACCACAGCTCTTGCTGTGTTGGTGACCTGTTTGGCTGGCAGGCTCAGAAAGAGCTGTTGAGCATCTTGGACTCAAGTTTAGACTTGATGGCCAAAATGGGCAGCCTACCTGTTTAGACGGACCATCTGATGACTACCTAGTTGCTGTATGCTGGCCAGCCACTGCCTATCACCTGCTGGGCATGCCAAAAATCTGTGAGCTAGCCCAAGAGGTGCAGCTGCAGTGGCCAGCAGATACACTAACCTGTGCCTGGCTGAAGTGCTACCGGGTGCTCCTCGGGCTATTGCTCTAACAGGAATATTAAGAGGGGGTGAAAGGAAAAGTTACGAGGAAAGAGAGAAACTCTGCACTCAGTAATTGTATAGTCTCTTTAATTGCTCGAGATTTGTGAGCGTTCTGTATCTAATCCTACTGTGATCATGTAAATTTGAATGTTTCGATATAAATATCGTGCCCCTCGGGAGCTCTTTCTTCCTGAAAGAGATACAAATGACTTAGCAAGCCAAATATTCACGCCTAACTGCCCTGAGTTAGTATTTCAAAATCAAATGTCATCTCTCACTTAGAATGTACAATATTTTCAAAATGCAGACTTGAACAGTTACTATAAAGAGTATAATTAAACTTATTATTATTTGTGCATTCTATGTGGTTTTTAATGTGCTCATCAGTGCCATGTGAGCACTCTCACGGCTGTTTGTGACATTTTAATGACAATTCTTACCAAAGCCATTGCAAGTTTTTGGCTGTTTAAGGTATACCTGTTTTTGTTGAGACAGAAATGATGAAAAATTGCTCCAGCAGGTATGGGTGCTGTGCAGGCACCTGTGCCACTGAAGTGCTCTTTACTCAGCCAGCGACAAAAGCTGTGGTAGGAGCTGCCTTTACCAAAACCAGAAACTATGAGTTTTGAGAAAATGGGAAAGGCAGTGGTGGAAGCAGGGAGTTGTTCTATTTATATTTTTGCATGCGTCACAGTAATGTGGCATTAGACTGTGAAGATAGCAAGGAGGAAGGGTTGAAGGACATTGGGGAAGGTGTAGATGTCAGTATTGACCGTGGTGAAGTTGATCAGAAACTCTTTTGGGATGGATGTTCATACCAAAGTGTTTTATCCATCTCTTTTAGGTGCATTGATTCATACTCCTGCAATTGTCATCTCACACCCCCATTATCTGTAAAGGGAATAGAGGTTGCAAAATGCCCTTCAAAAAGCATCTGAAAGAAGACTAAGAAGAGTTCCTTTTGCATTATCTCATATGAGGCATATGCTAACTGTGATACATAGAGGAGAGGGGAGGCTGCTTTTCCTTGATACCATGGCTCTAGCCATAGCTCACAAGGGCAAGTGGTACCCAGGTCTTGCACCTGAAGACTCAGAGACATAGGAGCATCCATGGAACTGTGGGAGATCATGGAGCTGGCTGCTGCTTCCACAGTGAAATGCTGCCTGAGCCCAGGCAGGCAGGGCTTGAGGGGAGTCATAGCCGCAAGCTGAAAAGTTCATTTCACTGAAGTAAAGGCCAGCTGAGGACCTTACATGACTTTGACTGTTTCTTCCCTTTCAGCCAAAACAGGCCGTTTGCAGGCAGCGCAGGTCCTTGCATCCTGCTATACGGCTGAAGAAAGGTGATGAACTATCAGTTTTCTGGCTGTGAGAAAAATTAATTTCTCCAAGTAGAAATTGGGCATAAGACCCCAAAAGATCAGTTTGTGAAAGAAGGGCTTATAGATAGTGTAGTGCAAACCCCAGAAAAGATTCCATCTACTGCTGTGACTTTGTGTCTAAAGATCCCCGAAAGAGGGCTGGGTATGGGGGAAAAAAAATAAATAGACGCGCTTCTTATCTTTACTTAATCATCACAGTCTTTTCTCTTTTGCCTTTTATTTTCTTACCTTGAAAAATTAATCTGTCAAAATCTGTGGGATCCTGGGGATATTTGATGTAAATGCTTTGGTGGTTCATGTCAGAGAATGTGGTAACATAAATGTGGTGGCTCATGTGACAGAATATAGTGGCTGCGTAAGTATCTTTTATGGTTATTTAGTGTGTTGACAATAATAGTTTGTTTCATTTGTTACTAGAAAAAAAAAGGTGGAAGTCCTAGAATATGAGGGCGTTTAGAAGAGCAAATGGAGTATCCTGAAACTTGCTGAACTTGGACTTGATCTATGTTTTAAGCCACACTGAATAGCTGGCTTATGCATGGTAGTGTTCTCCCAGTGCTTTTTGGGACTGAATAATTTGGAGAGGCCCAGGTTGTTGCTATTAAGTTGAAACATAAATTATAAGAGATAGCAAGAAAATTTTTTCTTTAAAAAAGGTGTTCCTTAACACCTGGTTTCACCTGCTAGGCTGCACATTGGAGTCCACCTAGGAAATTACAAGTGACATTTACACGGAAAAGAGACCAAATATTTACCCAACCAGAGTCAAATATAATATGGAACTACTCAGACCCATAGCTGGCTTTGAAGAAACAGCTGGATGCAGCCTATGTTCAGCCACATTAAAAAAAAAACCAATAATGAAAGTGTGTGTGTCCCTCTATAGTAACTGGCACTGTGCACTCAATTTTTTGTTTCTCTTTTCTTCTTACTCTATTCCCAAATTGCTAATTAGAGTCAACAAATTGGCTGTAGAATACAACAAGACATCATGCAGTCTGCCAAAAGGAGTGGCTGGCATCCGTACAAATTGGGTTATGATGTGTTTGAAGACTTAATGTTGAAAAAAGCTTTCCATATTCTCTTCATCCTCCCTGTCCTCCTACTGAAGTGACTCAGTTCCAAAGGCAGCAACATATTGCTCCCTTGCTATGAGAAGTTTGGTTAACAGAAATGAGCTTCCCCATGAAGAAATGTGGTCCTCTACCAATTAAGTGTCATTATTGTGCTAAGTAACCGGTAGGTGGAGACCCTGAGTGATGGGTAATTTAGACATGACCCAAATGAAGCATTGTGATAATGGTTGCAGTAGTTTGGCTTGGCAAAGAGAGGAGTCTTGAATGTGAGACTTCTGTAGCTCTGAAGCAGTGTATGTCGACCTACAACAATCCTGTACAACAAATGCAGGTGTGTTGTGCTGTGTGGCTGTATGGTCCCTCCCTGTGCCTTGCAGGATAGATATGGGTGTCTGAAAAAGTTCGACTGTTTAGAGTGGAGGTGGATATCACAATCCCTTTCTGTACTGTGTGGCCCAATACGACGGTGTCTGTTCCATCACTTGCTTTTTCTTGGTGGCCTTGCTCTCCCCATATCTCCATGTATTGACCAATGGCTTACAGTGGCTGATTTGTTCTGAATTTACATGTTAATATGAAGGTTAAATCGGAGCCCTGACATTAATTCTCCAAGTATGTTTTCACTGGTACAGTGGAGGATGCATTTTGCAGTCAAGGACATGCAGCAATTTGTGCGTGTGTTATTTTCTAATAGGATTGAAGACTTTTATGAAAGCTTTTCACCAAAATAACATGCTACAGGGGGATTCAGAGGTGATACTGGATCTGAGGGTGATATCAGAGAGGAAGCAATTCCATTTTCTTCTGCAATCTCCTCCTTTACGGAGCTGTCAATTAGCCTAGGTTTCAATAGCTTTCAATAAGCCCAAACTTGGAGTGATGATCTTGTTTATAAAACACGGGTATATAACTAAAAGCATTCAGCTAGGCTGACCTGACTCCTGCTGCTGTGACGTCTCAGTAAATGTGGAGCTTTTTTGATCATGCTGGCCAAAATTATTTCTAAAAGATGTTGCCCTTTTGATAATTGCGCTCTTGAGCAATGATGGTCTTTTCTGAATGAGGCAACCTGAGAAACGGTGAAGAAGCCCGTAGCGCTGAGCACGTCGGTTTCTGTGTCATCCCAAATCCTCTGAGAATAAAGCCGGTGTTTGGGCCACGGGGAGCACAGGCTTGCACAAAGGGATTTGCCCAGCAGGAGTTGGCTGAGATATAGGATATGTGTTTGTGGCTCGTTGGCTGTAAAGTGTGAATGTCTTATTTCTCCGATACGTTTCTGAGCAAAGCAGTGTTAGCTGTTGTAGTAAAAGCAGTGCTAAATAGGCTTAATGCAGATGATCACTTTTCCAAGATTTGCATCTGTCGTCATGTATTCAGCCATTTATAATTCTTGCCGTGTATCTTAACAAAACAATCTGCAAAGTCCTTGGCTACTGGCTGTTTCCAAGTTCAGATATGCTGCTTGTCTAGTGGATTTGGAAGAGGATTGCATGCGCTGTCACACCGCCTTATTCGACCCTTTGATCTCACTCACAGTTCTTCGTGCATAAAGATTCTGAAAGCGTTGGTTTCCTTTTCTCTTCAACACAAGTATTTAATCTAAAATACTTAATTTGAACAAATTGCAGATGTGAAAACAGAGATTGAAGATAAATGTTTAATGCCTCAGAGAGAAGAGGGGTCAGCCTGAGTCGAAAACACAGGGTTTAGAGTCAAGATATCTGAATTAGTTTCTCGACTTGCTAGATTTCCAAAGTAACTGGAAGGAAGTCTTTTGGTGCCTCAGTTTTTCTCCTGTAAAATGCATTTAAAGGATATTTGGCCATTTCTGTTATTTACTTGCTGAGATTTTAGTTGGCTTCCTTTCAAAGATTTTAATTGCTTTAGGATAATGGCATTATTGTCAATGAGTTAAGTTTTAAGTAACTGTGATATATGGTATATACTTACTGATTGTAGAGAATAGCAAAAATCCATAAAATGGATGAAATAGTATATATGTAAAACAGTTTTATTAGCTTCTTCACCTACTGTAGAATTATGGCACTTTGTCCCTTAAAAAGTTAATAATTCAAAAAATTAGGAGTTGGATCAATTAGGAGAATGTATCACAGGATTTGGTAGTTGGCTCTGATCTGAAAAATACTTCTGTTACTATCTGCTAAAGAAGTTCTTGTTTTTAACTGTGTTTCTAGACTTTTTCTGGAAAATCTCTTTTCTCTTTACTACCTGTGATTTTATTTCAGGTATACTCAATAAATAATCCCATTCTTGCAGCTTGCAGAGTATTTAATATTATCATTTCACAGTGTCTTATTTAACTAATGTTGTAGATGGATTAGATGTATAAAACCCAAATATTTTAAAGCAGCAGTACTAACCTGTCATTATTCAATGTATGATTCATACATGGAGTCAAATGTCCATGAGTGTAAAGCCTTTTATTATTTTCTTTAATATGCTGAAAGTAAGCAGATACTCTTAATGCTTTATATTGATACAACCTCTTACTTTTGGGGGCTGGGAGAGAAGAAAGATTAATTTTTTTCCATCTTGAAACTCCAGTCGGTTGGTTTTTTTTCTTATTTTTTTTTGGTTTCCCTCCTTGCCTGGTTTATCTACCCCTGGGGTCTTCACTCCTTTTCAAAAATGAACCTCTGAAGAAAATAAGAAAGAGCTTTTTTTTTTTAATGCAAGCTCATCATAACTAAAAGAAAAGTTGAGGGTAAATACCCTTAAGTAGTCAGTATACATTTTTTTGTTTCATATCAAGAAAAAACACTTGTTTTTATCATTCCACTTTTCATTACACAATTACCAGATTTAATGTATCCATCTGACTCCATATAGACTAATCGGTCTTCTTGGAGACTAATCATTTCTGTGTCTCAAATATATGCTTCTTTTAATGTTTTTCTGTGTCCAAGATAATTTTTAATGTATTTTGGTTGAAAATGTGTTTGCAGTATCCATAACACCATCCTTAAAAAATGGTCATTAAGTTATTTCCCATGGGTGTGTATGCAATGGAAATTACTTTAGCACCTGCACTATCTTTGTAACAGAATTGCACAGATTATAGGATCGTATTTTGTTATTACAAGCTTTTTTATATCCCTGGGTCTGCTGGACAAAAGGTCTGGTGATTTCTTGTAGTCTGACCTCCTAGAAGAAAGTCAGTATGTTTGTTAATAGAGCAGCACATACACTGTGGACATTCCTACTGGACTGCCTTCTGCTGCCTGCTTGCCCCTGTACTCTCCAAATTTGTCGTCAGCAATGCAAGCGAATCATTTATCCCACCATCACGTTTTCCTAAGGAAAACGAAGAATGGAGAAAAAAAGAATGGCAAGAAACAGGGGCAGGTGCAGCTTAAGAGTTACCTACAGCCCTCTGACAAAAGTGCTGTGTATGTGCAGAGAGAAAGAACGTCTTTGTTTGTTCTTTAAGGCTTCCAGCTTAGATGCACAGAAGGAGAGACAGACAGACACACACCTCTGTCTCTGATCCACCCAGGCTCAGCAGCGATTTGGCAGCCTGCACCACGAGCCATATGAGCAGCCAGCAGTTCACAGTTGCTTCGCCAAAATGCCGTCAAGTTCCCCTTCTTTATGGGAGGAGTTCAGCTAGAGAAGAGACCGACGTTCCCTCTCCTTTGGTGAGAGGTGAGGGTAAGCGATGTCTCAGAAACGACAAATAGCTGCTGTTTGGCCCCGTCTCTTCCTGCGGTCACTACACACAGGAGGGACACCCGAATGAAGTGCCTCCTGTTTTTGCAATGGGACCTTCTCCGTCACCGTCAAGTGAAACTACAAGAGTGTATGCAGCGAGTCTGCATTAAATCCCTTTATTCACTTAGGGCCTAAACAGCACAGCTGGAAAAATGTTAGATAGAACTTGATTTCCTTATTCTTAAAAAATTGCCTCTGTGGGTTTGCCTTAACCAAACATGAAAAGCTGCGGTAGTGATACCTCATGCAATTAAAGCAGGAAGAGACCTCTTGGTCAAGTAGCATCCCTCCTTGGGCTACCATATTTTCATCCCAGTTTAATGGGAACTTGAAAATCTTCGGCATGCGTTTCTTCTGTGAGCGAAGTAGGGGCTCTTCCTGAACGAGCATTGTGGATATACCTGAGAAGGGCTGTGATTGTGCTCCACTCACTGCCAGCAGTTGAAAGGCAGGACTTGGGGACTCAAAGACCCATTGCACACTATCATCTTGGTGCGTGTGACCAGGCAGCTTTGCAGCTCTCCCTGTTTTCCCCCATCCTGTTCATACACTGTTTCTTCTGGTTCCTTCCATTTTTCTTGATTGCTCTTGATCAAACTTGCTGATATCACGCGTATACTCATCTTATGACAACTAGGTGGCCCTATGAGGACACCCCCTCCCTTGTGCAGATGAGAATGAGCTTGCCCTGGAGAAGACGGGAGGATTGCTTGGCTTTGAAGCTTTCTGTTTTGTTAGAGGAGTGAATCCTCCTCCAGACAGCAGATCAATTTTACCCCAGAGCTCTGAGCAGGACCAGTTTTGAGAAACAGCTGTATTTCCCTGACAGTCTGGCTAATCTGTACTCACAGGACTGTTTGGTTTTTATTATTGTGATACAAGTATTTGCAAAAATAGAACGTGGTGGGGTTTTTTTTTCTATTTTTCATTATTCAAATAGCTTAAAATCCATATGAAAAGTACATTTGTATGTGTGCCCAGATGTAGAGCCCCTGTTAGTGAGGCCAGCTGGGATTAAAGTCTCATTTGTATAATTTGTAAAGGCTTTGGAATTTTTCCTACGGTTTTCAGCCATAAGCTGGAATTTAGCTTTTGTCAGACTGCTGGACAGCTTGCACAATAAAGCTTCCAACTAAAAATATTTCCTGTGCAACAGGGAAAACCCCACCAGGGAAAAATGTGCATTTTAAATGCAGTGACTATGAAGTTGGTTTGAAAAAATAATTATTATTTAAAAAAAAAAAGCATGCCCTTTGTGTTTTAAAGGCTTAATCAAAGAGAGTTCCACTCACGAGTAGCACAACATACAGAAGGCTCATTTTCTGCAAAAGCAGAAACGGAATGGTAAGGAACTTCGGAGGCACATGCTGTGTGCTCGGGATGCTCACTTGCACGCAGCAGTAGAGAGTAACGTTGCACAGCATCAGATACCCTCGCCCTGTCCTTATTTGCCCTTGGTCCGTGCTGCGAAGAGCTGCTGAGGTGCAGTGGTTGACTGGGGCACCCTTCTGGGGCTGGCCAGCTATTCCCCATCAAGCCCGTTTTCCACTGTAATTAAAAAAAAATATCTTTCTTTAACTGCTGGATAAATGTCCAAAGCGTGTCCGGGCAGTTTGCTCTCTGGGGAGTGCAGCATCACTCTGTCTCACTCCTCCTCCTCCTCTTCCCACGATGGGTGGGTGGGTGGCAAGGAAATACCCTTGTTCCTTGCACCTCCCAGCTAGGGACCTGCGTGGGACTTGGGATTCGGAGGTGCCATCCTCCTGCTGGATAACACTTCAGTGCCTCCAGCTGAGCAAAGTGTTTCTTAAGCTGTTCTGTGGCTTGTGGCATCGCAAAGCTACGAATACGTGTCATCTCAGAAAGGGGGTGGTGGAGTCGCTGCGTGCACAGCTCCCAGAAGAAACCAGTGCAGCCCTACTTTAGTAGAAGTTGGGCTTACGGGCTGAGATAACCAGTATGAAAGATGGGAACTGAAATCACATCTCTTCACTCCCCAGCAATGTTTTAAGGGGTTTGGCTTGTTTGAATTTTAGGTGGTTTTTTTTTTTATTTTCTCTTTCTTTTTTAAAATAATCTTGAAATGAGNTTTTGGCTTGTTTGAATTTTAGGGTTTTTTTTTATTTTCTCTTTCTTTTTTAAAATAATCTTGAAATGAGCCCAACTTTCTCTTTGATTGTACGTGGTGATGATTCTTCTCGTCTTTGCTGGCATTTCACAGCTGTTTGTTCACAGCTTTCTCCCGATACAAGAACAGAAACAGACCATAAAGCGGAGGATTGTTGTCTTTTTGGCGTTCTTGAGCTCTATATTGAAAGCCCTGCGTATTTTTCTAATCAGGATTACAGAATTAATTTGCATGGTTTATCCTCTGGTATTTTTTTTCTGATGGAGCGGAGTTTGTATCTCTTTTTGTGAAAATTTTTATGCTTCAGTGACCTCACTTCTTTCTGTTGTTCAGCTGTTTTTCAAGAATCTGTGGATTAAAAATGAAGTTTTCAGAAAGAAAAGCCTTCACTTAGGTAATTTGAATAATTAATCAAAGTGGCTTTACGTTCTGTTGTTTGATTTGGTATCTGCTGTGATAATGGAAAGCATTTCTCATGTAGGTGAATGGTGCATTTATTCGTAGCCATTTCTGTTCAGTTGTATTTTGACTGCAAATACTTTTGTTTCATTAACATTAACGCAAAGTTCAGTGACCAAATGTTCCTGAGAGTGTTTTAATGTTGCTCTCTGTGTTCTGAAGTTTATTTACATGAGGTTTCTGTATGAATTTTCCTTCACTTCAGTGGGTAGGTGCAAAGAATAAATTTGTAGTAATAGCACAGCAGGAAATGAATGCCTCTCCAACTGAGAATTTGTGAATATCTCTTGCTGTTGTTGTTTCTTAAGAAAAACAGCGGGATGTATTCATTTTGAGGTACTGTCAGCGTGGATTTTTGTTCTTTTTGCCTGTCTTCTTTCAGAAATCTGAAATAAAAATCACATTGGTGCATTGTAGCAAGTAGAAACAAATATGACAGTAAAAGACAGTATATCCATGTTCAGTGTAGCTATAATAACTTGCTTTGATTCATGTTTATTTGTATTTTGCTTCAGCATGTTGTGTGCATGTGAGTGTCGTAAATTTACTGATGATGCAGTATCGATTAATTCTTATGATATGCCTGAAAAAATATTCAGTACAAGATGACCAGGATGTGGAATTTCTTCCCTTTGAAAAGTATTGAGATATTGAAAATATATTTTACTGCAAATTAAGATGAGGGGAAAAAAAAACCCAAAAATTTCACATGAATTGAAATTTCTGGAGGAAAATGGATTCAGATAAGGTAAAATATTTCCTTTTGCTTAAGAGGGGAAAGATTTGTTTCAGTGGTGACATTTTTGTTTGTCTATCTATGATTTTTGTGTCACAAAATAAATCCTATAGTTCATATACAAATGTCATTAATGTATCCTGTAAAAATGTGGAAGGATCCATTTTGGCAATATCAGATTGCTTCAGCTTTTACACAGGCATTTGGATTTTGGCTTGTTTTGATTTAGTTTCGAGTACTCCATGGCTGCTTATTTAATTTTCATTGGAGTTGACAGGTAGTATTAATCAGCTGTGTAAAAATACACAGTTTAATGAAAGGCTTAAGAGGAAAAAACTTGGCAGTGTGGTGGGGAAGTTGTTTCCAGGCATTGAATGAAACACCTAGAAGGGCTGAGGAAAGAAGGTGGTGAGTTCTTGGGCTCCATTTACACCATTGAGATGAGGACGACAGACCATTTTTGGCCACCGAATGATTCACAGGGGCTGCAGTGACATTTGAGGCTTGTGACACATCAACCTAGACATGAAAGCAGGAGTGAAATGGAGAGAGATGGGATTTTTGTGCAGGTGGAGTGGAAGTGGTACAGATATGACCGTAAGTTGTCTTCTGAATGACAGGCTTCATGGTTTTCTTATCCGGAAGAGTTATTTGCTGGTTGATAAGAAGATCTAACAGCTGAGTGCCCGGATTTCTCCCACAAAAATGACATTTTAGCCCATTGGTATATCTGCCACCTAGTGAGGAGATACAATTTAAACCTTATTTCTGAAAGTGGCATCCGTGTAATTGTCAGTTTAAAAGAAAAGGTGGAGTGGAAATACCCTTGACTTGGTTCAACATGATCTTTCTTTTTGAAGAGTTGGCAGTTTCTGCACTGTGAGTCTTAGCAAGACTTTGACGACTGTGTGACTCACAGCATTGTGTATCCCTGATTCAATATCAGCATGGCACATCTGGTACTCTTAGTGGGATCTCATCCATAGGGTCAGCACTGTGCTAAGTCCTATCCCGACAGTTACACTTTGCTTTCTTGAAAGAGTACTGGTAAGGACTCAGATTACCAGTTCTGAGATCTGTATTTAAACAAAGATATAGACCACTTGGGTCTTTTTTTGTCTTTGTCCCAGGAAAACAAAACAATGGGAATGACCAGGTGGCTAGAAAACATGATGTGGAACGAAACAGGATTCTTTAGCCTTTAAAAATAAAAAAATAGAAAAAAAAATAAAAGAGCAAACGTCTTAAACTGTCTTGTTTAAATAGAAACAAGGAAGATTTGGCTTAAATGTTAAGAAAACCTTTCAACGTTAGGGTAGGAAAACACCGGAGTGGATGGCTGGGGGAGCTCTGCAGCATCAGCAGTCGTTAAGAACAGGCTAACGGTGTATCTGCTGGGAGTGATCTAGGTATTGCGCATCACGTGTGGGGCCAAGGGGAACACCTACGTGATCCCATTTCTGTCATGTCCTAAGGCTCTGCCAAAGTGGCTTGAAAGCAGAAGTAACTTGTACTGCAAGCTCTCTGCAAGCTCCCCTGCAATGCAGCCTTTTGAACTTCTAGGTTCAGAAGTCAGCTCCAAATAAATAAGCATCAGTCACCGGCGCTCATTTTACAAAGCAAAAATGGAGAAAGAATATTCACTAATGGCTGTAAGACATGGCAAAACATCCTTATAAACATGTTGTTAATGGCAAAAGCTTATTAGGTCTTGCTGAGATACTGTCAGGAGCTGTATTGGATATGGCTTCTCACGTTTTTTACTGCTGGTGGTTGCCTGACGAGAGGTCCTGCCCCTTCTTAGGTCATTGCTTTAACTGCTGTTAACTCTCCACAGTTGTGATTTCACCCTTGGTGTTTACAGTCAGATAAATTACAGTGGAGCCCTGGGTTTGAAAACTCTCTTTTTTTAAAAAAAATGACTTTTACAACTGCTGCAAAGTTCGTATTTTCACTTCAGTTACCCTAAAACATAACGTGCTTCCTGGGGGCAGCAAGTCGGGTTAATATACCAATATTCTCATACGCCAAACATGCTCATTCGTGAGCCAGGGGTTCCTGACATACAACCTCACAGGGAAAACACAGGGCAAAACATCTCAGGTAAATGCTGACGTGTTCTACCCTTATTTGTGTTTTCCTACTGGAGCATCAAACTGTAACTCCAACTGTACCTGGTATTGTCTCAGTGTTTTCCTCACCTGCTGCAGGACACCTCTCCTCTGTGGGGAACAGATCTGAAAATAGTCCTCACCAAGCTTGCATTCACAGCCTTCATTCACAAACCAGAATGATGGCTTTGTGCCCAAGTTAAGCCAGAAGACTTTTTTAGCCTGACCATTTTCATATGAGAAGTTTAACTTGAGACGATGTGCCAAAACTACCGAACCTGACCTACGTTCAGCCATCGTTTGTTCAAATCTTATCCTTTGCAGAGATTTTAAAAGGGAGGTGTCTTGTTGCTGTAAGCCTCTGACAAAGGAACCTCTTTAATTCTGGGGAAACGTAATTGGAGGACCGTAAAATTCAGAGAAGACCCAAATAGCTTCATAGGAAAAGTAAGTTAAGTATGCAGATGACTGCCAAAAAGAAAGGATGTGGTGATGGAGAAATATGCACATAGTGCTGGCTAAGTGAAAATCTATTGTTAGATGGCAGCATGGGTGGGTATAAACGGCAAAAGGGTGTAAATCTGAACCAAAGGTGTTATGTCAGGTCTGGCATTTGTCAGGGAGAGCTTGAGGGTGTAACTGCTCTGACTGGGTTACAGGAGCCATCAGCAGTACATAGATGAGTTTACAGGTGTGTTCACAAGAGGTCTGGAGCTCTTGTCTCAGGGGCCTGACTTTGGCTGAACTCGTCAGTTCTGGAAGGTCACAATATACCACTGAGCAAACCCGATCCAGACCCACCAAGTTATTTGTCCCTGCAGATGGCCAATGTTCAGTCGTTCTGTGTAATGTCTGTCAGCAAATGTAGGCAAACATTTATCTGCAGTCTAGATGTGATCTTCAAGGGATGTTGCTTTGGTAGTATATGGGTTACAAAATTGCAACTGATTTTTTTTTTTTTTTAATTTTAATAAAGCATCAGTTAAGTAAGTCTGTTATTTTCTTAAGAGAGGAACTCCTGGACCTCCTCCATTCTTGTTTTCAAAAAGGCTGCTAGAGGCAGATGGTTTTACTCCTGATCTCCTACATACTGATTACTTTCCAATAATTAAATTATATGTTTAAAGATCAGCAATCTCATGGTTTATTTTAATGTAGATTAGATGATCAAGCTACCACTGCGAGTGTGGGTCACAAATGCATCTGTGTGGTATGTAGCTGTGGACTCTGTTGTCACAGAGCTTTGAGGAGGCCAGAAGTATACATAGATTTCGGTTAGGGATAGCCAAATTTATGGAAGATGAGTCTGTCAAAGAGTGTCCTTTGAAGGTGCTCTGTTGTAATGTCAAACACGAAGTCCCAAGCTGACAAGCGCAGAGTGTGTCGAAGGCAGGGTCACTCCACACTTACACCTTTCCTGTCATCTCTTCCCTAGCATCTGCTGATGGCCAGAGACAGAGTAAGAGGCTGGTTGAACCTTTTATTTGAACTAGTATGGCTCAAGATCTTATTTTTACGAGCCAGTAAAATATTTTAAGGGAAGGTTATGGCCTGCTGCATAATGCAGCCAGTGATTCCTGTGCTTTGGCACATGCTGCCATGAGCAATCCTTGGCATCTCCCTTTGGAAGTCACCAAGGCTTGGTTTAAAGGGCCCGGGTGGTCGACGCTTTAGTACTTCCCTCAATAATCAGGATTAGGTGAACTTGTTACAAGTTTTGAGCTTTCTTCCTTTCAGAAGGTATATCTAGGTGTTCTGTATAAAACCTACTCTGTCTTCCTCCCACAACTTCTTGACTGCTGATTTCAAAGGTACAGGAGAGAGAGTAAGCAAATTTGAGGGTTGCGCATACAGCTGTCTTTTGGGGGAAAAAAATAAATTCCTTTTTTTCCTCTGTGCTGCTAAGCTTAGTTTATTATTTCTTATATGTTGCTCCGTGTTGGAATTTAAAGGTAAAACTGGGGCAGTGAATTTCTCAGTGAATGGTTGGGAGGTGCGCATGTTTTTAGGAAACACCTTATATAGTTCAATACTGTAGGTTGAGCTCTCTGAATGATTAACATATTGTAGACTGAAGTGTGGGGCCAGGTTCATTTCTGCTGGCACAGGAAAATCATGATTTCACTGTGAGGGACACGGACAGTTGTTTTTTGACAGTTGTTTTTTTCCACTTCTAGGAATGACAGACCATGTTTTCACTGGGTTGGACAGTTTTCATTTTGGGGTAGATGCTTTGACTTGAGACAGTCTCTCCTCTGCTGTTACTCGGATTTTGCTGACTGCTGAGCGTAGCATTCATTGTGTCCTGGTTTGAGGTAAAACAGAACCAATTTTCTGTTCAGTAGTTCTACTTTGCAGCTGAGCCTCCTCTAACTAACTGAACTCTCTGAAATTAACAGCGTATTGTGGAGACGCTGTTCACTCTCAGAGTGATAAGACCTGATTATTTGTAATTTATGCCAAGGCATGGTATGCAAAGAGCCTCTTGCTTGTACTTATTGCTATAACAACCCAGGCCAGATAACTTGGTTATTTGCCCCGTCGGAGGGTTGGAAGCAGAAAAGCGTAGAGGGGTCGTACCTGCGGGGAGGAGTTTTGGTGACCCAAAACTGACCAACAGGGTATTCCATCCCATCTGCCTCATGCTCAGTATATAAGCTGAGGGGTCAAAGGGTCAGCCCTCTTTCTTCAATGGCCGGTGTCCGAGGAGGACTCTGTCTGTTCTTCTGCCTTTGATCCCGATCCGTGTGTTCCTGATTCCAGATCTGGAATCCAGTTCCCATCCGTCGCCGAGTCCCGTCTGGGACTTTCCCTGTGCCTGCTGGTGACATGATTGTCATTCGGGGAGCTTGATATGTATATATTATACGTATTTCATTATTTTCTTTTTTATTATTATTTTATTCATTTATTATTATTTCCATTAAAGTAGTTTAATTCTGTCTAAACTCGTAAGTGTCTTTCTCTTCCATCAATCCTTGGAGAGAGAGGTGGGGGAGAGCATCTGGTGCTTGTTCCAGTGGCCACTCCAGCCCAAACCACAACGATGGTGCACTGCTGTAGCCTTTCCCATGACACATCTCCGCGGGTCAGCGTGCCGTGCTTTCACATGTCGCAGTGTAATCCGGGTGCAGCGCTCTGCTGTGGATAATTGGAGGAATAAATTTTCTGGAGCAGCACTTCTTAAGTGACGGGTGATCTGCAGAATGCCATTAGAGAAAAATAAATAGGATTTCAACTTAAAGCTTGGGAAGGAAGTGTCACAAAGAGCTGACAGTGGCCTTTGGGGCTAAATGTTTAGGAGCTGCTGTTCTTGAGGCGTGAACAATTGCCTTTCACAGGCAGGGGATAGATGCAGAACAATCAGGGAAATGTAAGTCCCATCTTGGAATGGCATGAGCTTGGCCAAAGGCTGATGTACAGAAGTTCCTGTTCGGGGCTTCAGGGGGCTGAACTTCCTCAATTATTATTTTTTTTCTGAAGTCTGAGTTTTAGCGAACTGAGCATTGGCAGGATATTCATGTGTGCTGTGTTCGTGTGCTATAGTAATGATTCATCCTGAAGGGAGTGAAGGTGAAGTTGCATTCTTGAAGCTGGAAGTATGTTTGATTTCACTGAAACTGAAAGGAACTGAAATACTTTAATTCCACAATTTATAAAGAACAGTACATTACAAGGTCTAAAACATCAGCCCAAGGGAAAAAGCAAATATTGCTATTGGCAGAGAAAGGGTATTTCAGGATGCTGAGTTTGAAGCAATTTTACTCTAAAACTGAGTAAATAAGAAGTGACAGGCTAAATCTTAATTGTTTCTCTGGGCTCCAGGCTGAGGCCACTCAGCGCGTAGGAAATAGAAACAAGGGCCTTGAGCTTTGTATTCCGTGTGAGGCCAGTACGGGGAGAGAGCCCGTGTCAGGGCGCCTGTGACAGACGGTGTGCCTGAGACAGCATAATCTGGATTAGCTGGAGTTTCCCAGAGAACTGATGCCGGTGCAGCCAGAGGATGATGGATATGCAGCTCCCCAGGAGCGGCAGGGCTTCAAGGATGTCGGTCCTACAGCACCGGTCACCTGCCTGTGGGTGGACACCACGGTTAAAGACCTCTGGCCCAGCGTCATGGTGAAGCAGGTTGGCTTTGGAGAGCTCCTATCCACTGGTGTCCCATCTCTGGCATAGTTCAGCAGGCAGTGTTCCCCTGGATCCCAACCCCTCCATCTCTTCACTCATGGCTGAGCTTTCAGGCAGTTCAAGGTGCCTTGGGAGTGCTTTGAAAGAGTGAAAACTAAACACTCATGTTGCTTTTCCACTGCAAATTTAAACTTCTAGTATTTCTTCTGTTTGATGTGGTTGCGTTGCATTTTAGAGTCTCCTACAGACCAGTGGTTCTGATCTGTGGATAGTCCGGCATTTCAGAGGTGGGTTTGTTTGGCTATTTAAATTTTCATTACTTGATTTTAAAAAATGGCCACATCCACAAAATTAAAAAGGTCCAAGAATTGTAAAGCAGCTCCCTTGAGTGAATTTAGGCAACTGCCGAACGCGGATCTCGATTGACCTGGGGTTGGATGTTACACTAGGGCATGGGCACAGCGGGAGAAGCACAGGGTAACAATTTTTAAAGCCTTTATTTTTCTTCTTTTTTTTCCCCCAGATAAAAGTTATTTTCAGCAAATGTTTTATTTGGTTTCTAGTGAGATTGATTGGTTGTTAGCTGATCATCAGTTGTCTGAAAAATTGCTGCTGAATGTCTGCATTTCAGGGCTGAGTGGTGCTGATGCCTATTCAAGAATATTAAGCAGTTGTTTAATGAAGACCTTTTTTATGACGGACATTACTTTAGTGGGTCTGCTAGTAGGTCCTTTTTATTATTTCCTATTTTACAAAGTAAGAACCGTGAGGAACATCTTACAACTGAGTTATAAAACCCTGAAAAATGAGTTTATAATGAAAATTGCAACCAACCCATAAAGTCTGCTACTAGTAAATGCAGTGGTAATGCTGGACTAATGGGATGGGGTGTGGGGAGGTGGGAATGGGTTTAACACTTAAAAAGAATGAATGACTATTTGAAGGACCACCTTTTCCTGTCAAAAGGAAGTATAAAAACCGTATTTAAAGATATTACTCTGTGATTATTACACTGTCATTTTATACCTAAGGGTCGTAAAGTCAGATTTCCAATATCTTAACATGTTGTGGACCATCAACAAAATCTGTGGGGCTACAGGGAGGCGATAGGTACTATCATTTAGCCTATAGCATGTTTCCCATCATTCCAGCAGAAAAATGGCAAAGGTTGTGGATGAGGGGAGAGGAATCAGCCTGAAGAGGCTCAGCTGGCAGCTGGAGCTCCAGGGGGCACCTCCACCTTGAGTGAACTTAAGAGGCCCTATCAGGGTGGCATGAAACTCATGTCTAACATTTCACAATACATATATGGAGGTCAGCTCAGAAATACTAATTGTTTTGCATAACCATTTGTACAATGGTTGTTGATGTGCAGGTGAAGTTTGTGGCTCTGACTTTGGAGTGAGATTGAGGGGACAGAAGAGTTTGCTGACCTGGCTGTTGGCACAAAGCTATGGAAGATGTGGTGAGATAGGACTGGAAAGCTGAAAAGGAGTCTTCAGTTTCCAGTGCAAGTCAACAGCAAGGAAACGCCAAGTGATTATATATTCACTCTGACATTTAAATAATGTAAGTTCAGATTTCCAGAAGCACCTCCTGACTTACTGAGCTGCAGTCTACTTTCTGCAGGTTACAATTTCTTCGTGTGGGAGAAAACTTCTCACCGAGTTCATGGAAAAATGTTGTTGTTATAAAATGCTTGTAGTTTAACTTGAGTTATAAGCAGAGATCAAGGTCATGAACATTAGGTTGGTACTATCTTTTAGAGAAAATTTATTGCAGAAGCTTCATATTGCCTTCAGACCAAGTAAAACCTCACAAATTTTTAGAAGAAAAAAAATTGAAGCGGTAAATCAGTCACTAAACAACCTCCTCTGTAGTGAGTAGTGAATACTTGTAATCATGCATGAGTGGCATCTTTCACATGATCTTCTTGTGATCATCACTGAAAATGAGTGAGATGGTTCATGTCCACACTCCCCAGCACAGCTGGTGTACTTTCTTTTTTCCTCAGGAGAAGGCTAAAAATTGAGTATTTGGGTGCTGCAGGTGAGAAATGTACTGAAAACTGCTTGTAAAGATTTTAATAAGCTTATCTGTTCCTCTTATGGTGCTACATGATTAAGGCAAACACGTTGCTGCACTAAAAAAAAAGACAGGGTATTTATCATAGTCATTCAAGTTTTAATGTTGTTAAACCAGAAGTGTCTACCTGCCTTCCACACTTTCTGGTAAGGCAGAATTTTTAAAATTACAGTATTCCTCTCTGTCAAAAGCACATCAAAATGCAACTCAACTCCACAGCAATATTATATAACATAAATAATGTCCTTAGCATTTAAGGCTATTTAGCAATAAAGACGTAGCAGCCTTTATGGCACAGAAAGAGAGAGAAATGGCTTCAACCATTCCTGCATCTTTAAGTATGAACTTTCGTTTCATGGAGAGAACTTGCACACTTTCTTTTAGAGGTAATAAGGAAAGTGTTTCATTTTAACAATTTAATGCTAACGCTGTTATAGTCTTTCATTATTCTGCACTCATGGACTGCTTTTGGAGAACACAGCTTTAAAATACAGGTCAACATTAAAGGATTTTGAAATAAGGCTAAAATGCTCTTATTTCTCTTTTGAGTGGGTCCATTATTTTGGTATCTATAAGAGAACTACTCTCTTCTCCAAATCCTTTCTCCCCAGGAGGAATCAGCGGGGACATTGTGACTTATTTGAAAGTTAAGAAGCTGAAAAGCTTTAGAGGAGGCATTGTAATCTGCTATAAAAAGTGTGCAGGACAGAGGCATAGATTTGGAGTTGTTGGTAGCTCTCCAACACGTAGGAGAGAAGCATGAGATGATTAGATTACTCACAAAATGTTAATCCTGCAGCAATGAGGAAATTTAAAAAAAAAAAAAGAAAATCCCGATCTTTGTGTTTACACCAGATTAGTGAGTACAGAGAGGCAAGCATCTCTTTTTTCATTGTTGCTTTGAAATGTATAATCTCCGATTCTTTTGACTCTTCCAAAGTTCACGTATGGAAGATGTTATCATTGCAAACAGAAAGCCTGTCTCTAAAATTATGTTAGTTGCAAAGCAGTGTCTCCCCTCATTAAAAAAATCAGTGCTCTTAGCTTCCTGTTTTTACAGAAACAGTATTGATCAGACCCAGAAAAACATGGTAACATGGGGGAAAAAGATGGGGAAGCAGGCTTGTGATGGGTCCCATCTCTCATTTTTCCCAAGTTGCCAGGTCAGCATTCACAACCGATCATCTTAACTCATGCAATTCTTGCAATGGGATAGGTGACTTTCTGCTTTTGGTACGTTGTCACCCAGTCACTGGGTCTACTTGGCTTCCAAGAAGATGCCAAGTTTAGCGTTCTGAGCTAGTGGAGTTGAGGTTGCTTGGTAAATGTACTAAGGTAGTTGGCAGGAATCTTGAAAGCCGTAAAGCAATGTATCTGAGGAGTCACAGCGCTGTGAGTCCACCAGCAGTGATAGTCCTACAAGACTATTTTGTGAACAGTGTGAAGAGCACTGTGTTCCCTGGGTGGAAGAGCATCATTCCTGGCAAGTGCCTCCTGCTAAGCCACATCCAACCCAGTCGTACAGACTTAGTTTTAGCCATCATAATGATTGTGACTCCATGCTATTGACTGAAATCTTACACTCCCAGCACCTGTAGAAACTCAGCGGACAAAAGTGAATACAGCTAGCAGAAGACACAGCGTTTGTTCCTTTGTAACGCGGCTTCCATGAGAGCAAATGGTTCCTGCCCACAAAGAAGGCACCTTCTCAAAATGCCAAAGAATTGCAGATTTGAGAGAGAAATTTGCCTCCATTCACAGATTCATCACTGTGGTAGCAGCCAAGCCCTGGTCAGTGGGTCAGGACTTGGAGAGGCACCGTAACAGATTTCTTGGTGGCAGCATCATAGGAATTCAGAAATCCTGTACTTCACAGACCTACATGTGCTTCCCCTTGCTCTATCACCAGCCACTTGGGCTTCATCAGATGTCAGTCATCTGTGCTCCATGTGTAAGGACATTTTCCAGAAAAAAAAGGATTTTTACCCTTGTCACATGTTAGTGATATTGGTAGAATAGTGAATATTGGAACTAATCAGCCTCCTGGGAACCATAGTTAGGCTTGGGATATTTTTGTGCAAATAGATAATAAAGGGCTAATATTCTTACATTATCTGTAAACATCTGTCTTGCATCTAACTGCTGACACAGCATACAGAAAAAATATTCTTCTGTTCCTTTATGTGCTTTTTCTTCAGTTGTTTTCAGTAGAGCAACTAATGTAACTTTAAGAGTTCACAGTTTGAAAATGGTAGGCTTCATTGATTTTTATTTTTAATTTCCCACTGCTGGTGTTTGCTACTAAATACTTTGCAGTGGTGACAGAGAAGTGGACTATATCATGATGTTCTGGTTTATGTGAAGTGGATATTCCTTTTTAGCAGTATACTGAAACTCAGAAAATCCAGAGCCCTACTGGAGGCATTTAGTTGAAACCCCAGGCTCAGCGCATTTGTTTGCTATCGAGTATCTCCTGGGGTTCAGTGGCCAGTAAGAACCACATTGCTAGTCTCTCAATAGGTGAGATTTTATTTGCTTATGAAATGGTGCGTGTTAAACAAAAATTGCGGACTGTGGCTTGCTTTGCACTTTATAAAGAAAAGTCCAGAGTCCCTGAAGGAAAACCTAAAGGTTACAGTGGGGCTTCTGTTTTGTTTTGTTTCTCACCCATAACCCCAGGTTTAAAAGACAAAGTTAAATCCTCTGAACGTCTTCAAATCTGGAAGTGCTGAGAGTCCAGCATTCCTGATACTAACATCATTTCTTTAGGGGTTCATAAAAGAAACACGGACACTAACCTTGGCCTTTGGTTTTCTAAAATCTTGGTGTTAAGAATTTTCTCTTCACTTAATTATGTAACAAGCTCCACAGGGCTTCTAGTTCCAAGACCCTGATTTTTATAATTATTACAAAGGGGAAATAACTTTGTAGCCTATAATAAATACTCTTTTATAGGAAATGTTTTCACGTCCTGTAAAAATATATTGGTTCCTGCAATGTAAGTGCAATAAATTAATTAAAAATAAACTACTATGGCAATATGCAGAGGAACAAATCGGCTCAAATGAGAAAGCAAACGCACAGAATTAGTTCATGTTCATTGTCTCAGACTTATTTCTCCTTCCTGGAGGCTTTTGGGAAAGTCAGCTTTAATTTATAGGTGGAACCCTCGGATTCCCCTCTCCAGTGACACCCTCAGTAGGAAACGTTCGGGTCTGCTGTGGGTTACCCTGCAGTAACCTGTGGTCGTGTTGCCTGAGGATACGGTGCAGGTTCTTTCCACCTTCTACTGAAGTAACAGGTGGAGCAAGAGCCCATTGCCACGTGGAAAAGAATAAAGAACTTGACAGTATCTCATGGCTTTATAGAAGCTTTATAGAGCTCTGGGGATGAATCGGTTAGGATGAAGTATTGACATCAGTGATGCTTACTGTTGAAAGTAAGAAACCAAACTCCGGTGTTGAGTCCTTCCCCCCAAAAAAGTTTGTCTGCCTGCTGTTCTTTGCTCATTCTGCTTTGAGGTCCTCTAATTAGTCTTCATGTACTCTATTGCTTTCCCCAAATAAAAGCAGTGATACATTTTCATGAAAATGTTTTTTTTTTTTTGTGGTTCATTAATGGCCTAATGTTCTTACGTTATCTGTAGATCTGTGTAAATAAAGGCTATTTTTAAAACCCTCCTGTGCTGTTCCAAAGCTTATTTATGTTTTTCAAAAGGCTGTGGTGTTGGCATTATAATGTAAAAGGAGAGAGCACCTCTTCTGATAGTAGCAAAGCCAAATAAAACCTTGAGTAATGTGAAGCAGATATTTGCTCATGAGTTACTTTTTTTTTTGCCTTAGTATACCGGACACTTCCAAAGTACAAACAGTAAAGAAGTGTTCAGAAATCAACATTTATACTCTGAGACCTAAAATATCCTGTTTTACATAAAAGCATGGTAATCTGTTTAGGTTTATTTGTCATAGAATCATTCCAAATATGTTGTTTATTTTTCTGGTTTAGGCTCCTCAGGACCCAGTCTCTGGATTGGTACTATAATAATGTCAAAAGCCGCTTTAAGTGTTTTGGAAGTGCCAAAGTCCTGAAGAACTTATATAAGAAGCATAGACTGGAGAGTGGAGTTTGTCCTGATGCAATAGGTAAGAACAGATGTGTTGATTTCTTATTAGTTTATCTACTTTAACACACAAGCTGAGAAAATGGAGATTCTGAGATTATTAAAAAAAAATAAATTGAGGCTTTTTTTTTAAAGAAACACTTTAGTGGGGGGAGAAAAAAGAGGTGAAATGTCTAGAGACCTGTTTGTGTATTCAAAGAATGTTTAATCTTAATTATGCCACTGATACAGAAGAACTGTTATCTTCAGTGTGTAAAGTAAATTGCAGTTTGTGTTCTAGGCGTGTTCCAAAATTTATCACAGTTCTGTGAAGTCAATGAATGAGAAAATAATTTTGCATTCAACATTCGGCCTTGGAGCACATTTCCATGGTGTTTGAAGCAGAATTTGGTTAACGTGGGATACATTCAGTATCCAAGTTGACCAAAACTTAGATTGTCCTCACTTAGAGTTTTGCACACTTAAGGATCTGAAACTGGCCACATCTTATTTTTTTATTGATGTTTGTAAATGGTTAAAAGATGCAGACTAAGTATTGGCATCAGCCTTTTAAATGAAGACACACAATTCTCCCTTAACTATGGTGTTAGAATGCATCACCCCATAAGAAGAATAATTGGAGATATAAAATGGGTTAGAAGTGGCGTTTGGTGTCATACTGGTAACTTTAGCAAATTACTCAACACACTGTGAGATGAAGGTTTGAAATTTCATTGGATTTCTTGGACCAGATACTTTCCTAATGCAATTCTTTTGAAATTTGTACAGATACTTTAAGTTTTCTGTAGTCTTTCCTTTGTCTTTTTCTGAAATTATATGGGATGGTAAGTGGACTCTCTAGTCCTGAGTGAAAATTTTAGGTGTTTCTTATGAATATTGGCATAAAAGCTTCTAGGGACAAGTGAGCTATACATTAAGTTCTGATTTATTAGTCTTTTTGCTTTCTCTGTATCAAATTTGTTTTTCTAGAGAAGTTTCCTTAACAGTTGAGAGCAAATAATGTATGAAGACATGAAAATCCGTGTCTGTGAGGGCAGAAGTGGGACAAAGGAATTAAAAGCCATGGGGATGGATTCTTCAGAACTTTAATATGATGTGTTGCCTTTACTTAAGCTGTAGTCTCACTCATTTTGTCCTTGAATGGAAGTGTGAACAATGCAATGATGAGTTGCAGTGGCATCTGCACTCTCGGTGAGACCTTTCTGAGGAAGGCCTTTGAGTCTAAATGTCATTGCTAACTTTCTTCTGCTCTCCCTGTGACTGTTAGGTAAACCTTTTGTTCCCTTTAAAGATAAATACTAGTATACGTTTCTGGGGTTTGGCTTATTTATACAGAATTGCCCTTTAAAATGTAGAATCTATTTCAACTCCAAATGTCATATTAAAGGCAAATTCCCTGTACTTAACTTCTACCATGTAACTTTTATACCTAGTGGCTTCTTCCTCTCTCTCTCTCTTTTACTGTACAAATAGTTTTCTCCATCCAAAATGAATGAGAGGTCTTTTGTATAAAAGCAGTCATGTTTTGTACAAAAGCTGCTGCAATCATGGTTTATACAAAAGGTAGGACGAACTTTCTGGTAATTCCTCTTTGTGTGTGGTGCCACCATATCTTGAGTGAATATTCTAATCTAATAATGCCTCTGCTCTTTTACTAACGTGTGGTACTGTCTTTTTTGAGCAGAAGGAGGTTTTTTTGAAGGCAGCTTTGAAAATGAAGGAAGCATTTGCGGCAGTGACTCTACGTTCTACCGACAGACAGAAGGTATGCTGCTAAAAACTCGTTTGATTAAAACACGGTCTTTACACTTTGAGTTACTGGACAAATAGCCTAGAGTGCTGGTAAGTCTTGTTCACAGATCCCACTATCTTTTATCTGAAACATTTAGAAAAATACTAAAAAGACTTTCTGTACCTTTCTGGGATATCTTGTGTCAGCATTACAGCTAATACATGCTTATTCTAGTGTGATTTTCTTAATGTTGAGTTTTTGTTACTCCTCTCCCATTCCCTTTCCTATGCTCATATATTCTTTTCATTATCTTTCTTATATTCTGTTGGTGTTTATAGGAAGTTTATCAATTTTCTTATGATTTCCTCCTATTTTGCTGGATTCTAAAATAAGCAACATAAAAATATCGTGGTTTATTGTATTTAATATTTACATTTAAGAAGTAACATAGACATTGAGACAAATTTCTCTGTCTTAAGGTGTTTATTTTACTGTGCATAATTATGGATTAAGGAAATTTACTTTGTCATGAACAACCTAAGATTTGAATATATGTCCAGAATATGCATCTGAATTTTGGAGCTCATTGTGCAAAATTTACGTATATAAAGAACATGGTGGTTTTTCTTATTCTTCACCTAGGACACAGCATGATGGATACCCTTGCTGTGGCCTTACGCGTTGCAGAGGAAGCAGTAGAAGAAGCTATTTCTAAGGCAGAGACCTACAGTGACAGCCTGGTAACACTTTCAAACAAAATGTTTTAAATAGCAAATTTATGTTTCTTTTAATTTGGGTAGTGGTACAAAACCAAGTAGATACATAAAAAAACATAAAGAAGTAGTGACTATCTCATGCAATACCTAAAGAGTTGAGTGTGGGTTTTATGAACTTGTATCCAAGATGCATGTTGCATTTCGGAAGGTGACATGCAATGTAAGTACCTGTAATTTCTTCCCACAGTGCCATATTGGGCATATTCCCCATTTCCTGATCAATATCATTTCTGTGAAAAGGGTGGTTTTATGTGATTTTAGAAACTACAGATATCCATTTTTATGCAGGACAAGCAGAACGAGGCTTGTTACTTGCAGGAACACAAGGAGGACCTCATAGAAGAGCTGGCAACAACCATCGTGCAGAAGGTATGGCATGCATTTCTTCCTTAGCTTGTTTAATGGCCAAAACACGATCTTTCAGTCTGGTGAGCTTTGACTTTGCTAACAGAAAAAAGGATGACACCAATGAAGAAAGTAGAGTAAATGACAAGTTGCAACTTCAACTATCACAGTATAGGCTTAATCAGCTACATCTGACAGAGAGATCAATTTATAAATAAGCTTAATCCAGTGCCTAAACTGATGGCCTACACCCTCGGAGCTGAGAGGTACCACTTCCTCAGGTCTGTGATATCCTTGCTTGGAAGAGGAGGCTCCATCTTGGTGGAATTTTATATCTGTGCTTCAGTTCCCAAAAGGCACAAAGTTTTCCAACGTAAAGAAGTGTGGCTCTTGACCATACCAACTCTACTGAACGCTACAACTACAACACATACAAAGAAAACATCGATCATTAAAATAGAATTCTATTAGTGATGCTGTGAGAGAGACGCCCAAAAACTCACAGAACCCTCTGTGTGTCTGATTTATGTCGCTTTTTCTGGAAAGCTCATTCCTCTCCCTGCAAAGCTCGTGGTTGGCACTGACACAGCACTGAAACGGAGGGCTAGGGGGAACAAATACACCTTGAGTTTATCTGGACAGTCTGCAGCACGGCAAGACGAGCTGAACTGAGCGTTGCTGAGCTCCCGTGATCAGTAAAGTAACCACTGTGCTCATTTAGTCTCCCTCCATGTGAACTAAGCTAATTGCCACATCTGTGCATGGGATGCGGCATATAACAGTGTACGGATCACACACCAGTAGAGGAACATGTTGTTTACACGGCTATCAAGAAAAGCCAGAAGACCAGAAGCTCAATGGAAAATAATCTGCCTTCTTTTTTGATAGGGATGTTAGAAGATTAATTCTGCTTATCAAGTCTTTGATAGTCCAGACCCTATCTCAGCCAAGCGACCGCTTTTATCAAAAGCTGCCTAACAAGATCTTTTATGCCATAAAATAATATTCTGTAGATATTTTAAACTGGAGTCAGAAAAGTTGTGGAAATGAAGTGTAGCAGGGATATAATCTCTCAGTGTAGGGAGACAGGTAGTCTATATGAACTTCTCTCTCTCTTAAGACGGTGTAGATTTTCAAAAACAAAAATAGTGCCCAGACACCTAACACCTCTTTGTTTTCAGCAGAAATGTGTCTCGATGCCATGGGAGCCTTTGAAATTCTCCTCATAACTAGTATTTTATGTTTCTTTGCAAAAATTCTTGTCTGAGAAAATACTTGATAGATGCTGCTGAAGTTTAAAGTCTTGATGTAGGAACAGGTTTCCGTGTTTATTTAATTCACCTCTGATGTTCCTACAGGCATTGATTATGATTTATTGTATCAATGCTTATGCAATTGCAAGATGGGAAGAAATGCATGCGGGTTGTCAGAATCATCCTTGCATGAACTAAAGCAAAAGCAAAAAGAAACTCAGATGTTCTTCCTAGCCACTTTGCCTTCAGACAGGGTCAATGCAGTTTTTCTCCATACAGCTCAGACAGTATTTTCCAAGCACTGTTGGGGTTTTTTTTTCTCCCCCTCCCACCCCGTGCCCCCCTACCTTACAGATTATAAAGAAGCAGAAAAGCAAAACTGAGCAGGCCGAGGCTGACTTTGAATGGCCGCCCTCCAGGAGCAGCGGCCTGGCGTCTGTCGCTGTCTCGGACCAGAGTATGCTGACTTTCCCGGGGAGCCGCAGGGGGTCCTACACGTTATGGGTGAGTGACTGAGCACAACTATTGACGTTTGCGGCCGCACAAAACTGGAAGATGGAAAACATGGAGAAGTGTACCTGCTGCCTGGAATGGTACGTGGAGGCTTGCAGACAACAAGCATTAAACCTGTTTCTGGACAAACTGTGGCCATCATGGGCCATGGGAGTAGAGCACAGACACTCTGTGGTATTGGTGAGCGTGTTGGGGAGGACTAAGTTTGCGGTATGAGCAATCTCGCTGCTTGATTTGGACGCTAACAGGACTCAATACCTCAGTGTTTATTCCTTAAAACGTTTTTTATGCTCACCTAGCTTTTATTTGGATTTTTGTGGAATGTTGTATTTTCTTTTGTACGCTAGATTTCTGTAATGTTTTTTTTATTCTCCTGAGCCATCTTAAAGAAAACAGCCAACGCCAACAACAAAAAAGTAAAGCCAACTGTAGAGCACCATTTATGTCTTACACTAAAGAGTATTTCCTCCTTCTTTCACTTATTTCTCGGCACAATGCCTTTAGCTCCTGCTGTAAAGCTGAAGAAAATCTGACAAGCCGCATTAGTAACATTTTAAGAAGAGCAGCAAGTGAAAACAAGTGAAAATAAGCTGTAGGCTTGGATAGGCTGTTTCACAATCCGTGAGGGAGGACAGTGACGGATGAGTTCCAGCGCGTTTTGATACAGTGGTTTAAGCTGCTGCTCCCAAGTGTCCTGCTACCAGGCCAGTAACCACCTCTCCCCCACTCAGCAGAACTGCCAGAATTGAACGTGTGCTGTGCCTTTAGTTCCCAGCTAGGTTTGCTGGCTTACACTGCCAGTGAAAATAGATTTGTGCCAGAATATAAGACTGTGGGCCAGAATCGCTGAGATACAGACTTACATTCTCATCCCCCACCTATTTCCAAATTAAAGGAGTAATGCCTTTAAGCTGCCGCTGTTAACCAAGTGATCACAAGTCAGGGTAAACGTGTTTAAGCACTTTGCTCTATAACTCCTAAGTAGCTTGCTTGTGGAACAGAAGAGCCAGGAGAGGGAGAGTTAATTTTGTGTCTGACTCAACTGAGTTTTCTTTCTGGAGTTTAAGGACAGGGCCTAGGGAAAGCATGCTGTTCAAATCCTCAGTTATTGCACCAGAAGCCTGTTGTTCTTCTCCATTTGGAGAGTTAAGCTTGAACTCAACACAATTTTGAAATTCTGTTCTGACGTAACAAGTTTGAGTCCCAAATTTTCGCCAGAGGGAGACTTATTGGTTTGAGAAATAGTAGAAATGTCCCGCTAAGGTGAGAAAAGCCACAATGAACAGCTTCAAAACTTCTGCAGCCATCAGTCAGTACTAGAGATACAGATGTGTACAGTTCTTTATAAGGACTTTCTACCTCTTTACAGGGTCTTTCACCACATTTGTCACCATTTGGTCCAATTGTCTTCCCTCTTCCCACAGTGTGTTAAGGAACATGAATGAATTTGGCCATCTAGTCTGGATTCTCTCACCCCTCCCATATATTCGGTTTCTGCCTTTTGCTTTGCTAGGGTTGTTTTACTGTTTACTTTCGTCCCTTGAAGTACACATGTGTTTATTTTTGTTTTGCTTTGAATAGAGGAGAATTTTCTTAGTATAACCAGACACCCTTGGAAAGGTAGCGTAACTCCAGTTGCTCCCGTAGGTAATGTAGTTTTGTAGTTATGTTAGCCTATTAGGCGAGCAGAAATAGAGTCCTAGAAGCTCTAACAAAGGGTCTACTGGAAAGCGTACTGAAAAAGCAATTTGTGCAGAGCAAAAGTAGGGCAGTTACAGCCTGTGTGATTCTCATCAGCAGCGGTGGAACAACCCAATTTCCTTTTCCTGAGCTTTCCGTTCAACTTTGCTTCCATTCAGCTATGAACGGTAAGCATGGGTCTGTCAGCAGATTTGGAGGACTAAACTGCATCAGTTTCTCCTCTGTATATCATTTGAGAAAGTTACCTTTTCTGCCAGAAGAATTGCGATATTTTTTTAATTTCTAAAACAAAACCTCGCTTCTACAGAATCTGGCAGAGAGGGCCTATGGCCACATGCCCTTTCCAGACACAGCTCCTTACTCCCTCCCAGGTGGACTTTGGAACTCTTGAGTCCAAGCTTCTGACAGCAAATCTTCATGGGCTCCACTGCAATAAGTGAAGTTTTCGTCTTTCCTAACTGATGACATTATGTTGACCAAAAGAACCCCAAACTCTTGATTTGTGTACACATCCTACCATTGAGCTGTGTGTATTGGCTTAGTTTGAGCAGAAATCTGCCTGTAACGATAAAAAACCCTTTCTTACTAGTACATGCCACAGCTAACAAGGGGGCTCGTGCAACAGATTTATTAAGATGTTTGTAGTGTAAACAAGGGTTTTGTAGACAATGTGGCCACAACCATCCCAAGGGAAGCAAAAAAAAAAGTGTGCATTTTTTTCTATCAAAGCTATAAAGTTGACTCTTACTGGGTTAGAGTTATATATGTGAACCTGTTTCCCAATAAGGATTATTTAAGATTTAAAGCTTCCTCTGTTTAAGGCTTTCTTTGTTACCTGGCAAACAAATTAGTACTTGAAGCAAGCAGAAGCAGGATAGGTTAAATACAAGGGAAGAAGAAATTTGATTAACTGACAGACAGACGTGGAGAGGAAAGGGAGGTAAGGACAGCAAATCTTAAGGCAGTTAGGATTTCATAATTTAAAACTGGAAATTTATCTTAGAGCAAGTATTTTTATTTGTCTTCTGTGTAGAAGATAGTACAGGCAGTTTTGCTAGCACAATAAAGCTAGTAACGATGAGGTACTTAGGGCAGCTGCATGCTGTAACACTGGCCTTTAGAAACGCGTGTTTATTACTGCATTGCATTTTATTAGCAAGGTCACTTGCTTCCAGTGCGAGGGGGAGCTGTAATAATTTCAGATAGGACTGTGCGGTTATATCTGCCAAGCAATTTTTCTTTTAATCGCAGCTATTTGCGTGTAGCTCATCGGTATCAGTCAGAAACTTCCAGTGGGCTCTGGAAGCCCTGCATGACCTGCCCGCTCGTGCCTCTTTGTAGAATGAAGTAAAAGATGTATGCAGAGGACTTGAGCTGTGTAAGCTGGGGACAGCACGGTGCCAAGAGACCAACTGCATGAGACCTGCTTGACTGGAGCAAAAATCTATTGATCTTCATATTAAGGAGCACACACACGTGTGCGGTATCTCCCTGAAATATATTATTGATTGTTTAACTGCAGTACTATGGAGCAGTTGTAGCTATAGATATTATCTTTTCCTTTTTTCCTCTTAGATTTTTTTTGAGATCTCTTGCCCGTGCTAAAAATAGTGATACAAGGCTGAATATTTTATTTCCCCATCTCATAAAAAGAGATGGATGGCACCATCTGTTTCTCATTACCAATAAGCAAAGGCTGTACAGCGTTGGGGTAGGAGGAGGTTAGAGCAACGGGCGGATGCTTCTCTGCTCTCTCAGTCCATTTCTCCCCCCATACATCACTGCCAGCGAGAGCAAACGACCAGTTGGCATGTTGTATCCCATTTAAACATCGACGGAGTGCAGGCATCCTGGTGTGTTCTAAGTGCTGTATTAGCGGTCTTTATTTTACAGCTAAAAGATTGCATATATAAACAGAAGCTGATCCATAATTTATAGTATATAAAACAGCTAGGGATATAGGGAAAAGGAGGATTTCATTAAATACACATTATGGTGCACCTCGGGGGAAGCAGAAATTTACTGGTTAAGCTAATTATAAGGTCCACAGTGTACCGACAGTTGCTTATTTTTTTCTTTTTTTTTTTTTCTCCTTTGATTTGTTTTAAAGAGAAGGAAGGTTCCACAAGCCTGAGGTCCAAAACTGCTTTGGAAATCTCTGGAGGTTTTTCAGGTGCTCTATGCCTTTGTAAGTTTGTCCCAAACAAATATTTGAAGAAAACCTTTTTGAGGAGGAATCCTGTTTAGCAGTTACGACACAGTGGGAGAGCTGCCTCAGATGAGGGAGGCATAACACTGTGGGAAGTCGATACCAGCTGACATCAGTTCTTTCCTGTCAACGACTCTGTATCAAAAACCTCATATTTATGTCTAATTAATAAATGTGTCACGTCATAGGGAAGATGGAGCTTTTAGCTTTTATACATGAGCTGGGATCAGAAGGTTGCGCAGAGTGTATTGCTGGGACCTACTTCCAATCAGGCAGGCATGCATTTATCCAGAAGCCCATCAGCTGGATCCTGGTGGGTTATTTACTGTCTTTTTATCTCCCAGAGGAAGCCAACTGCAGCACTATTTTCTCTGCACCGAATGGGAAAGAACAGTACACTTTGAGATGGAAAAGCACTTGGTACTTTAGAAAATAATGCTTTAGGTTGTTTGGTGTTTGGTTTTTTTTTTTTAATTAATTTATTATGAGAAGACGCAACTTTCTCTAAGTGCTTTCCAGGTGAGAAATCTTACTGTCATCTGCTGACTCTGCAGGTGTAGCATTGTAGTCTCACTACAAAAGTGATCTGGGTTTCAGATCGGGACAGCCCCATCCACTGTAATCTGGCTGATTTCCCACATTCCACTGCAGCAGAAGGATAGGATACAACTGCTTTTGCAATTCTGACTCAGCAAATAGTACCACATTTTAAGGCTTCGGGTGGCTAAATAATCAGCGCAAGGCTAAACATGACAACATTGGCCTTTTAAGGTTGTTTGTATAGTTTGAGTTTGAGATGTATCTCTAGCAGAAGATTACTGATTCTTGGTTTCATGCACTTGACAAACGTTGAAGACGACAGTTTTGGATGCTAGATATATGATCAAGCCCATGCAGGCCTAAATTCAGCTGGATTACGCTTACTGCCAGCAAACCAAGATAGGTTTTAAGGCAGAAAAGGGAGTAGGAGAGAGGACAGAGAAGGATGGTCATTCTATAATGTTATTTTCCCAATAATTTAGATCGTATGTTGTTCTTTCAGCTTGATTTTGTTTTAAAGATGTTATCTTGAAACTGCTGGATATCACAAAGCTTTAAGGTCTAACTTAAAACCTGTGATGCTCAGAGCTAGGCTGCCTGACAAATCTTACGTTATTTTTAGATGAAATCAGGGTGTATATTGTCACAGCAAGAAGCAAATAAACACAGAACACTTAAGGCTTCCTCTGTCAAGTGGGTGTTTGAGTAGGAGATGCAGTGATTCGCTCTGATGGGCGAGTGCACTGCTGAGCACAACTTTGTAGACAAGGGTCAGGATGGGACATGAAAGGTTGCATGGGGTACTGAGCAACCTAGAAATTAATAAAAATAGAGTAATCATGTGCAGTGAAGAATATTGTCTTTAAAAAAAGGTGAGTTTACGTGTGAGGCTGCAATTAGACTTGAGCTGAAAATGGCAGCTCACCTCCTTTCCCTACTCCTTTATACACATTGCAGTCTCCCAGTGGGGTCCACTAGTAGCAACTTAGAATCATATTGCCCTACACCAGAAGAGGGATCTGTCCTTTGCGGTTGCTCAGCGTTCTGATCTGTAAATAATACAGCAATACTGTAATCAGAGGATACTAACTGAGCTCTCAGTATCTTCAAATGAAAGGTGTTACACAACTGGGAAGCAACTGCACTGTTTGGTTTTCTAAAGAAATGTAACAGAATATTCCAGGTTTGGGAGGAGGGAAGAAGAATGGGCCATGGGGGAACATATGAGAAATAGTAACAGCTAAATGAACAAGGGTACCTGTAAAGGCACTGTTCAGATTACAGTTGCATTGGTATATCTGCCCTCTATTCCTGTCAAAGCATGTAACAATTGATTTGCCACAAACTTCTATAGACTTCTTCACATAAATCCATTACATTGATTGAGCTATGCTGTTTTACGCTCCTAGCAGTTTCCTAAATTGTTAGCCCCATAAGTACAATAAAAGGATGTTTATACTCATCTCCTGAAACCAATGTTTAAAATCTCCCTTATAACTAGTTTACAAATCCCTTGCAAATCCCTTGCAACCAAAGCATTTTCACATGTGGGGCTTGCTTACTATTTGGAGGGGGGGGGGGGAGGAAGTCCCTCAAATGCTATGGATTACACTTCTGTGCTTGCACGCTCAGCAGCAATGGGTTTGTTGGCAAATAACCTCCTGCCTCTCTCCCTTGCAACCCATCTCTGGATCCTCAAGGTCAACTAATCCAAACTGAACCAAAATAAATGCACACCCAGATGTGGCTCTACATATTATTACACAGCTTGCACTTCCTACTGCTGACGGACCTATTCCTGATTAACTGAGCCTTATCTTTGTGGTTCTTTTAAAGGAACAATACTGTTAAGGGGATCGGCTGCCTGAGAGGCCGGTAGAAGGATCGCAAACCCACCTAAAGTGCAGCTGGGCTATGTCTGTGTCACTAGTGAACAACAAGCCAGCTTGGGCAGACCCTGGAAGGACGGATGCTCTAAGGCTTTTGCAGGAGAGGGAGCAGTCATCTTTGCTTTCTCCCTGTCAGTTATGGAAGGATTTGCCCTGGTGGATGGGATATCCTAACCAGGGTTTAGGTCAGGGCATGAAGAAGGGAAGTTTTTTCCAACTCAGTGTGAAAACCTCCCATTCATCTCCCTGTTCTTGCCCTTTTTCAGAAGCCATAGGGTTGTTAACAGATACTTTGCCACATACAAGATTAACTAAGGAACAGATGCTTGAAACCCTTGGTATTTCACTCCCACTGCTAAATGTCTGGACTGCATACGTTTGAGCAGAGTGAAAATCACTTCCAGGGATAAATAGGCTGTGGCAGAGTGGCACCGATCGCAAGCTCATACCGTCTCCTTCCTGGTGTGGGAGTTTACTTACCAAAGGATGCATTTGCTGTTGATGCTTAGGGATTGCTGCTGTATTTGCTCAGGTAGGTGGGACCGGCTGGTTCTGTCTGTGCATTGATTTTATCCATAAAGCACAGATGAGAAGCAGGCATAGCCATAGAATTTGCAGGTGAGGAGAGGGGACGGATAAGGTTGCGTTCAAGTCATCTGTGTTTGTGCTATCAGTTCTAGGCTGCTTCCCTGAATAAATAAGGCAGTCTTCAAAGCCCAAATTAACGGCTGCCCCACAGGTCAGAGCTTGCACAGCACTGGACCCAGAGGTGCCCTCCCCGCCCTCAGCCCCGGTGTTGAGGTCTCGGTGCTTCCAAGGGCTCCTGCCACGGTGACCCTGCAGCTGCTTTACCCTTGTGGCACCCCGGGGTTCTCAGTCCCTCCTGAAGCTGGGAGAGTCCTTCATCTACTCTAAGTAAGTGCAGAATAAATCACATTTTGACTCATTAAACCAGATCAAAGAAATAGGGTGAAATAGGAGGGAAGCAAGGAGAAAAACGTGCATGATCCAGAATATCAATTGTAGAGTTCAGTCAGTTGCTTTTGAGAGCTATTTTGAATTACCACTTTGGCTTCTCTTTAGAAGAACGAGGAATTACCCATACTCTTTCATCTTTTGAGGAACAACGTAGAGCAAAATCTTGGTATTGTCTCTCTAAACAATATGCATACAAATAATAGTTATTCAAGGTAAAGAATCCATAGATTGTCAACGTTAGACTCAATATTCACAAGCGTGTTTTATAAAAAGTAGTTCTTGCTTTTGGTTACTTGTTTTGGTTTTATTTATTCAGTGTTCAGAAGCATGAACTTGTGAATTGTTATAGACAGAAGATGGAATATTTATATTTATTAAGTAATTGGAGACATTGTATGTGATTATTTTTTATTCACTCCTTCCTTCTTTAATCTTCAGAAACCGCGTTGCCTTTTTTTTCTCCCCCTGAAGGCCAGCAATGAAACAGGACTGTACATGCAAAAATTATTCCTTTTAGCGCTAGCCCAGTACAAGATGAAGGCTGAGTTCTCTCTGTCCAGACATCATAACTATGCAGCAGAAATTCCCAGAAAAGGGGAAAAAAAAAAAAAACAAAAAAAAAACCCAAGAGAATAATAATGTGTCTGGATTTTCTTTTTGAAACAAACATCTCGCAGCAGATGCCAGTAGGCAGGATTCGGTGGGGAACTCATCTAACTAAAGTGTTTGGAAATGCCTGTCAATACTGTAACTATATTTTGCAAGCTGTGCTGTGCTGCACAGCAATCCAGTATGCAGCACATGCCTCCAAGGGAGGAGAGAGTGCAGCGAACATAGCAAATGACCTGTTTGGTTGCAATGCCATCTGCTGATGTACTAATTTATTGCAGTAACTAACAGTTGCAGTACCTTAGTGTCTGACTGCGACCATACAGGGCAGCCTGATAATTCATAACAAATAAATACACCTAACATAGTAGCTGACTGACACGGCTTTGTTGAGGAACCAGAACTTCTGGTTAGAAAAGGTGCCGGTAGCTTCACCTGGGAGGGAAGGGTCTTCTTGACCTCTTGTGTCTTTATAAATCAGAACCAAAGCTCCCGCATTCCTGCCTCCTTTTGAAAATCATATTTAGGCTGCTGTATTATTTGGATACTTTTGGAAAACGGAATGGATTGGTTCTTCTGCCCTGAGATCTTGTTGCTCCCCAAATTTATAGGCAATTGGTAAAGACTCAGGGCCATGACTCCTCCACTTGGTTGGTATAGATCCCTTGCTCCAATGCAAACTGATCCAAGAGCCTATTGGGGTAGCTGGCCTTGCCTCTAGGACTTCCTTGCATCCGTGCGCAGGAAAACTACATGGAGCACCAGCCCCCAGATAGGCTTCTCAATTCTGTTCCCTTATGTTCAGTGTTTTGCTTCCTATGCAAATGTCCACGAGAGAAAAATGTCCCCTGTGGATGTACAAATGGGCTGTGATCTCTGTGCAGAAGGGAGGCACAAATGCAGCACAGTAATGTGTACTTCTGCTGCCTACCACAGGAAGGCATGGCAGTGAAGTCAGCAGCATGGGCAGGCACGTCCATAGGTTTGTAGCCCAAGCTGAAGCCCATGCTATAGCTCTAGAGCTGTTGCGTTAGTGGTGCCAGCTGAATTCAAGTTGATGCAACCGTGCCAACCACGATTAGAGCTTTTGCTGCGTAACCTCACACCAAATAACTAACTTTCTAGTTTGCTCTTAATTGCAAAAGCAACAAAAGGAGGTCTTGAGTCATTTGCTTTTCAGATAGAGTCATCAGTTGGGCCGGTAATTGATTGGAGATAAACTTGTGGACAAACATTTGCTTTTGTGCTCTGAAAAAAAATGGCCATGTTTATGCCAATGTAGACTGATTTATTCTCATGCCAGGATATGCTTCTGTCTTATTCCTACACCAGGCTTGGCTATTGACACTCCTTTTTTGTACCATTATCGGTGTTACCAGTGATTTGAACTGCTAACAGGGATTAATATTTACACTTTCTTTCCACCCATACTCGTCTGAGTAAAACACAGTCTTACTATCTGTCCTTCCATCCCTATCTAAACCTAACTTTCAGAACAAGAAATAACCTAATCCTCTACTTTAATTATTATTCTTAATTGGACCTTATCAGAATGCTGTCACTTCTTGATCATTTAAACCTCTCCAGTTGCAAGAACTACAGAGAACTACAAAAGTAGTGGTGGAAGAGTGCTAGTTCAACAGCCTCTTCCAGTAGCATCATTTCATCCTTTTTCAGGATCTGAATGCAGGGATGCAGTCAAGCTATTTTAGCTTGGCATTACTTTTCTCTTCTTGAGCCTTCTGTGACATTGAACCATCTTCAGTGAGAAGAGGCGGTACTTATAGCAGAGCACTCCAAGACAGATTTTATCAAAAATTCACATAAAGTGTAGAAAAAGGATGAGGATGGCCTCAAGCCAAGCTTTGGAGGTACCAGAAGTTTTTTCCCTTGCTGCATTTGGAGGGATTTTCCTGGGCACTAGCAGCAGCTCCTTCATAATACCAACTTTCTACTCTCCACAGAGAGTTGGCAGAAACTGTGGAGAGCAGTTTCCCTCTGACCTGACCAGAAAGTTTGAGCACACAATTTAAAAGAACCAGCTTGTTTTAGATAAGCTTGTTTGAATAAGTTTATTTGAGATCCTAGGCTGCTATACCGCAAAGGACTGTGTCTACTTTCTTTGCTGTGCTTCCTTGTTTATCACTGTTTTTTGTCCATCAGGCCCTTCATGCTCATCTTCTTTATAAATCCTTCAAGCTGTTGCGTATCTTCTAGACCTTCAGAAAGACATATCTGCCCTATAGTGTAGGTGCACCTGACCTACCTTAAAATTGCTCAGGCTGTGCTGGTAGCAGCGTTGCTGCAGCAGCGCAGGTCTGAGGGCAGAATTGCCGAGCTCCTTCCGTGGGTTTCACAGCCCGAGCCAAGTTCTGCGTTGCCAGGACTAAGCTGCTGGTGGGTCTGGGGTTAGTTGAGAGCTAAGTGCAGACGCTGCCGTCACTGCGATGCAGCCTTTACTGTGATGTTTGTGAAACACTGAGTAGGCGGGTGAGAAACTGCCATTTAAACAAAGCACCAGAAAAACTGTCAAACCTACAGATTTTTTCATAATAAGAAAAAACATGTTACTTTCATTATTTGAGCCCAGGTTATCATGGAACAGACTACTTGAGTTTTTCCTGATTATTTTTTTTTTTCTTCTCCTTCTTACAATTCAGTTCTTTAAGTAATAAGGGAAAATAGATACTAGTGATTAAACTGTAGGATATTCCTTCTTCTGGGTTCTTCAGCATCTCTTATCTCTCTGTGTTTGCCATACTCGTGGAAGAAGAGTGTGCCCTGAGGGACTATTCTTGGTACTGTGAAAATGGTGACAGCCATGACAACTTGCTCTTTTCAGTACATAACAACTTTGAACACAAAGATGTCAGAGGATGGCAGATGTGAACTGGACCTAATTTATTGTAAGAATGGGAAGTTGAGTAGTTCCCGCTTTACAACGAAGTGAACTGAGCCACAGCACAGTTCAGGCTGCGAATTTGTGGCAGAATTGTTTATATTCTCCATATATCCTGGCAGGATGAAATAAAAATTAATGAGCAAATTCCTATAGCAAAAAAAAAAATATGTACCTGTCTGTATTGTGTTAAATTATTAACTCTTTAAGGAGTTGAGGACTCGGATGATCTTGATCAGTTGAAGATCTAGGCTGAGGTTTGAAACAGCCTAAGTATACACTTGAATATAGCTGGTTTGTGAAAGTGGTCATCCGAGTGTTTCCCTATAATAAAATTATACAGTACTATGAGCTTGTTTATGAGCTTATTTTTAGTAGTTCATGTCACTAAATTTGAAAGGAAACACTCAAATGCGTCATAATAGAACCTGTGTCTTTGCATGGACAGGATTAACCAAGTTATGCAGGTGTTGCAGTTACAGAAAATACTTGATTCTAGGGCACTAATTCTGGCTTTTTCTCCAGATTTTAGAAGCCAAACTAAACCCTGGTGTTTGGTTGTGTTTCTTTTTACTGAATCTGTTATGAAATCACACCGCTGAGCCAAGGATACAGGAAGATTTGCAGTTAATTAAATCTTTCTGGCATGGTACAAGGGTCCCACACAGGAGCATTTCAGATGGGAAATGTGGGAAAAAAAAAAAGTGGTGAAATTGTTGCTTTCAAGCCAGCAGGACTCCAGCAATGCTTATGCTGTCCTGGGAACTGAAGGGACTTGAAAATAGCTGAAAGTCAGGTTATCCTTTTCCTCATCTGCACCAGTGCAAAGCAGAGCTCTGATGCAGGCAAAGACTGGCCCTTTTGAGATTAGCAGTTTCAGTTAATTATTCGTAATTTGAACATCAGTTAAAAAGTACAAAGATTTGAGAGTGCCAACTTGGCCAGAGTAAAGAAGCTTAGCCACTTGAAAGCACGCTTCTTAATGAAACCCTGGCGTATGCAAGCAGTCTTTCACAGACTCTGTGATGAAGGCCAAGACAGCGGGTTTGAGTGGTAAAAAGGTATGGGGAAAAAGCTAATTGTTGTTTGAAAAAGTGATCTCTCTTGCCATTCAAGATGCCTAAGCACATACTGTCATCAAAAGCAAAAGTTATTCATTAAAAAAAAAAAAATATTGCACTGCAGCCAAATAGCGTCAGCCAGATGTTAAAACTTGACTCGAGCTGCTGTAGCTTTGCTTCTAGAATTGCAGATGTGATTTGATATGTAAGAGTGAATTATGAAACACTGCCTGCTTTCACAGGTTTTTTTCAACATCTGGCCAAATTTAAATGTGACTTCTGTAACTGACCCCTGTGCCTATGTCAAAACTAAAATGTATGATCTATTTATGTGGTTCCAAAGGAAAGCATATTCCCCTCAGTAGCAGACAGAGCTCATTAACAATCACAACAGTGTTTTACCTCATTTTGACTTGAAATGTGACCCTCCTAGAAACAGATAGATGTGCAATTGTAGGCTATGCTGACTTCATTAGCAAGACTGCATAAAACTGCCCGGCTTATTGTGTGATATGTATGTCCTGGCAAACAAAAGAATTCTGCATTGAAGTCAGTTGAGTTGCACATCTATTTTTGGGGAACAGGCTGTTTGTTTGATTTTTTAAAATTTTTAATTTCAGCAAATTGTTACACCAGATGGCCTGTTGAGCCAACAATAGATCATCATGTCTCACCACAATGGGATCTCTTTCTGGCTAGCTTGAGTGAAAGCAGTTAGATATCAGTCCTCACCAAGCACATTCCTAACGACTTCACCTTAGTTATTTCTCTCCATCTGGTCCGTGGTAGTATAAACAATTTCCTGCCTCCTTGCATAGCATCAGAAATGCACATAAATAAGCAATCTAGCGCTGAAACAATTCTTTTGAATGCATTAAATTCAATTTCTGGATGCTAGCAGATCCCCCACTTCCATGGGTAACTGAATACTCATACTAATTACAGTAAAGAGTTTGATAATTAAGTATTTCTATTTTTAAATTATGCTGTTTGATTTTTATTCCCACAGAGGTCCCAGTCTGCATTCTCCTTGGCTAGTGAAGATACACCCAGTAAAGGACTAGACCCTGCTTCGTCTGTGATTGAGGCTCTTTGGAGGCAGCAAAAAGGACAATTCAGGAAACAGAAGGAACGCAAACTTTCTGCATTACCCAGCTGGAAAAGTGTGGACAGGCTAAATGAAACAAGTAAATATTTCTAGTACGAATACGACTTTTTTTGGTACTCACTCATATGTGGGATAAATAGGACTTAAAGCGAGGACCCTCTCCAGGAAATTTCTGCCGATCTCTGTGCTTGCAGGGGTCACATGTAAAGATGTCTATTTGGTGATGCTGAGTGTCATGATTTCATTGCTTATCTTACTGTTGTATTTTTTCCAAGAAAAGATTCAAAATCTGGGCCTTTGGGGAGTTGATTTTGGGTTGGTAGGAAACATTAGGCATCTAATTTGGATACATTTCAGAGCTTTTAAGACATAAGATCCCAAAGGGCTCTGCTTTGCCACCTGCTTATCTGTCCTCGGGTTGAAGGAGTTTGCAGCTGCCCACAGACTCCCTTCTGTTGCAGAAGTTAACTGTTTATGCGGTTACATGGTGAACCAAACAGTGAAATAATTCACGTATAGGATTCCCCCTTGCACCTTTATTTTCAACCCTGATGAATTCACCAATGCAGTGTTCTGAGCATCACTGCTAACAGCTGCTTCCGCACCAGTTTGAGGAAGCTGTATGAGTAGGAACTTCACAGACCAGCAGTTTCCCTAGATCTACGTCCCCTGTCTTTCCATGCATTAGGTATGATGTGAATATGGATGATGGATGGTGAGTAGCTTCCTAAGTCAGCCCTGTTCCTGAGTCATCACCCTGGGATAGAATGCAATTCCCTGCTTACTTCAAGATGACATAAGTACAGGCTGTCACTGAGGAAGGTGGTTCCTGCTCTTGGGAGCATCCCATTGCCACCACCTCTCTTGTTCTGGCTGTAGTGTTCATGAGGCCACAAGAGTGGAGCACCAGGCAGCTGCTGCACAGAGGAATTGGTTAGTTTTCAGCCCCACAGCGTTGCAAGGGGAAGGGCTGAACTGCTCCCAGCAGCAGCAGCCCCTGGCTCCAGGTGAGAGGGAGCAGCAAAGCTGCTGTTGTCCTCCCATGGTGGAGTCTGCTTGTTCCTGCTTCTTCTCTTGTAACAGCTGTAGAGCCCATCTCACCCCTCCCTAGCAAATTGGTTCATGAAATTAAACAAGCGGAAAACTTCTCTTTTGTAGGGTGTGTTTACAGGCGCTGTAAGTCCCACAGCTGACTCGCGAGGCGCTGGCAAGCAGAAGCAGCCAAAACATGTGTTTGGGTGTAGTGGGAACTGGGGATGGGGGCTGGCCATCGATTTGATTCATTTATCTGTAAAGCCAGTTGATAACCTGGGAGGCTGAAAATTGGACAGTGCCAATGCCCCTCCTCCCCCAGAAAAGAAACTGATAGTAAAGTAGTGCTAAAATCCGACTTAACTAAGTATGCATTACTTTGTGAACTGCTCATTCAACCCCCTGTCAGAAGTGTTGTTCTTCTGGGCATTTTAGTGGAAGGCCTATTTTCAGTAAAGCAGCTAATTGGGTGCTTAAATTTAAGAACCCACTTCAATCCCATTGAATTCAACTGTTCAGTAATTCAGTACTTAACAATTGCTTAACCATAGCAGAATGACAAATTGACACAGTTTCCTTTCAGGTGCTCTGCTCAGAGGATTTGTTCTGCTTCTTTCATCTAAGAACCACATTGGTGATGAAATTGTGGTGCCTATTGAGCTTATAGTAAATTCCTGATTGTGCTAATTTGTGTAAATATGATCTCACCTGTAAGCATAGAATCATAGAACAGTTTGGGTTGGAAGAGACCTTTAAAGGTCATCTAGTCCAACCACCCTGCAATGAGCAGGGACCTCTTCAACAAGATCAGGTTGCTCAGAGCCCCGTCCAACCTGACCTTGAATGTTTCCAGGGATGGAAACCTCTCTGGTTCTTCCACCGCCTCTCTGGGCAACCTGTGCCAGTGTTTCACCGCCCTCATTGTAAGAAAGTTCTTCCTTCTATCTGGTCTAAATCTCCCCTTTTTTAGTTTAAAACCATTACCCCTTGTCCTGTCGCAACAGGCCCTGCTAAAAAGTTTGTCCCCATCTTTCTTATAAGCCCCCTTTAAGTACTGAAAGGCCGCAATAAGGTCTCCCCAGAGCCTTCTCTTCTCCAGGCTGAACAGCCCCAACTCTCTCAGCCTATCCTCATAGGAGAGGTGCTCCAGCCCTCTGATCATTTTTGTGGCTGTCCTCTGGACTCACTTCAACAAGTCCATGTCTTTCCTGTGCAGCTCTCTATTTAGATACAGAAAACAAAAGAAATCTCAACTAAGAGTTTGGAGTGTTAAAATCAGTGGGCTTTTTAGTCATGTAGCCAAAAATCTGTTCACAATTCATTTTAATTACTGTTTACACTGGTTTAAATGATGACTCAAGAGCCGAATAATGAATTGGTGCTTTTTTTCCCCCTTTATCAATAGTTTCACAATGAGACTTCTTAAATCTATTGTCATTTTCACAGGGATAAGTTATAGGATATACCCAAAGAATTGTGTGCAAAATCCATTCTTTTAAGTCACTTAACAAGTGACTTTGTTTTGGAAAATCAGGAAGGGACCATTTGCCATTACTTGAAGCTGGGGGAAAACTGAGTCAGCTTTTCAAATATAAAGTTCTTGGTGGCTTTCCTTTCCACCCTGCTTGCCCTCTAAGATGTAATCAACTGCTATCCTGTCCTTTCTTCAGGTAACTGAGGATGTTTGACCGATTCCTGTGTGGGATATGGTTTGGGAGAGAAAAAAGTGTAATGATGTGGCACTCCACTGCATTACATTTGTGTGATGCGGTGCAGCTTAATTCACTTCCTGTTGGAGATTTAGATCTTGCAGAGCTGTTTGCTTTGTTTGAAGGAATAATGTTTTTAACAAGAAAAGCTCCTCTTTCTCTCGAGAGAATCCTGTGCTTAGATTAGTGAGCAAAGTTGGAAAAAAAACCAAACAAGCAGAAGTTCCTTAAGCTTGATAGCTTGTATTCTTTTTTTCTCCAAAATCAGCTGTTACAATAAAGAGTTATTAGTTCTCCATATAAACCTGACTTCGGTTGTATCATCAGCTGGTCACTGCTACAAGAAAACTACTACTATTTTGATTTCTTTTTAAGCAGGAGTAAGAATGATTTCAGTGATGTATTTTCTTAAGTTCTCTGAATTGGCATGAAATTTAGGAAGTGAAAACAAGCCAAAAGGACTCAAACGAGTAACAAATACAAAACCTGTTCTAAATCTTGCATAGCTCCTAGGTTTAATTACCATTTAATTACTGTGTTTCATTTTTGTGGGGGTTTTTTGCTGGTGGTAGTGCACCACAGACTATTTTTTAAAACTGAGCACACCTTCTTACTGCGTATTTACATTCTTTATGAACAATTCCAGGGAAAAAGTCATTTTCTTGAGCTCCAAGTATTTGTAATCATGTAATGCAAGATGCCCGAGTATCATCTACAACAATATCCAGATTTCACTTCCATTTTTAAATAGTGATGTTCTGCTTACAGTTTTGGAAACTAATAGTTTATAGTAAGTATTTCTACAGTTTTCTGGAAATGGCAAATTTGAACCCATGGAAGGAATCTGTAAGGCTCAAAAATTCATTCAGTAGGTGCATAAATCCAAACCATGACAAGAAGAAATGCAATTCTGTGAGTTATACAGCACTTTTTGACCATGTTTGTGGCATTTATTTTTTTCTGTCAGAGTTGTAAAACATACTCTGAAAAAGTGTAAGAGCAGCAGTGCTTGGGTCAGACAAAAAGCTCACGTAGTCTAGGATACAACAGCAGCAACAGTAACCATAAGCAAGAGCCTAAGAAAGATTAAGAGAAAGCAAGTATTTTTCATGCTGCCTCTGAGTAGGCTCTGAACCTCCAGAACTTTCATCTTAATGACTACCTCAGCTAGAAGTGATTTTCTGTATTTAGTAAACCTCAGTGGATTTTTCTTTTGTGTCCATAGCCATCTCTGGTTTGTCCCAGATTAATTTCTACCATCGGTAACACTCTTAGGCAAGAAGCTCCACAGTTCTGGTACCCATTGCATCCCACTTCTTTCTTTTTGTTTGTTTTGAACCTCGATTTCACTAGTTTCACTTGATGTCCTCTAATAGTTAGGTTGGAAGAGATTCCACTATATCTTTTATCATGTATCTTCTCAGTCTTCTCTCCTCTGGTCAGCTTACTTAATCATTCCTTGCATGGAAGCCATTTCAGAACCTGCTGCAATCTTTGTTGCTCTTCTCTGATCCTTTTTCCATCTGTCCTTTTCAAGATGGCAGAACTGCACACAGAGTTGAAGACATTTGCAAAACACAGGATTTATACATGTCTGTGTACTGATGCTCCCTCATCCTTTCCTAATAATTCTTTTAGAAAAAAAGCTTTGGTCCAAGTACTCTCACATTTTAAATAGTCATCACCATGACTTTAAGTGGTGGCTTCTGATTAAAAAGAGCATGGCAGCAGGGCTCACAAGGTGGGACAATTTATGTAGCAGCAACACTTGCATTTGTTCATTGGTTTTGTTGAACCCTCCAATTTGTGGCCAGTTGATTGCAAACTGGCCAGTAAAATGAGCCTTTCACCCTGTGATCACATAGCGATAATTGTTCTTGTTTCATTTTCATAGATCCACCTTCTGTTTTTCAAAGCACTGATGGAAACTGGGTGGCTTTGCAGAATGTCACGTTGCCTCGCCCTCGAATGCTCGCCAAACCAAAGAGTCAAGTATTCGAAGCTTTGGAGAACGAATCCAGCGTTGTCTCTGCCTATGATGAGATGGGCTCAGACAGCGAGGATGACTACGACTGGAATGTGGCCTTGAACAAGCTGCGTCGGAGACCTCGGCAGTTGCCAGACGATCTCTATTATACCAATTCCCAGTACAGTACTGAATGGGTTTATGGCAATGATCAGTACCAGGCAGTGACCTCCCCTTCCTCTGGGTTATACACCAATACTGAGACGCTGTTCTCAGATTCTGAAACATCTTCAGTAAACTCTTCCCAGGAAGCTAAAGGACCTAGCAAACTTCTCTGGTTACAAAGCAGAACTCAAAGTGATATGCCCAGAATGGAAAAAAAGCATTTCCACGGAGAACTGGATGTAAATTTCAATCCACAGGCAACCAGCTTGGAGTATTCGGACAGCAGTGAGACTGAAGAAGTCCATTATGATTTAGAAAAGAGATCAAGAAGGTGGAGGAAGAACAAAGCGATTTCTGAAGAATTATGTGAAGGAAAAAATCGCACAAAAGCCAACAAGATGAATTTAAGTCAGGTAATGAGGAAAGACTGAGGGACTTGGGTCTTTTTAGTCTAGAGAAAAGAAGACTGAGGGGGAATCTTATTAACGCTTACAAATACTTAAAGGGAGGGTGCCAGGGGGATGGGAACAGTCGTCTTTCAGCGGTGTCCAGTGATAGGACAAGAGGTAACAGGCACAAACATGAACGTAGGAAGTTCCATCTTAACACGAGGAGGAACTTCTTTACTTTGAGGGTGGCAGAGCACTGGCACAGGCTGCCCAGAGAGGTTGTGGAGTCTCCCACTCTGGAGACATTCAAAACCCGCCTGGACGCTGTCCTGTGCAACCTGCTGTAGGTGACCCTGCTCTGGCAGGGGGGTTGGACTAGATGGTCTCCAGAGGTCCCTTCCAACCCTGACCATTCTGTGATTCTGTGTGATTCTGTAATTGTGTTTGAGCTTACCGAATGCAATCTCAAAAAGTTTTTGCAAACTTTATCCTCCTCGTGCCTCATAACTGAGAAGAAGCAAAGGTAAAATGTCGTATATACCATGAACAGGCTTTGCCTCTTTCTCAAATATGCCACTTGCATCTCATCAATGACATTGTTAATGCTGTAAAATGCAGTACTCTTAAAAAAGAAAAAAAAGTCAGGATTTACCAACAGCTAACAAATGTTGACTGATCACCTGTTCTGTTGTATTTTGTTCGGTTTTTTTAACTCCTTTGTTCTTGGAATAAGAAATAACTCATATGCTTGGGAACTTTCTGTGTGCTGTTTGAAAATGTCCTGGTAAGGGATAAAGCTAATGAGCAGCAGAAATTCAGAAAGGGCTGGTTTTGAAATATAGTCCAAGTGATGTCTGCTTTTAATTGGTCACTTGATTATGAGTTCTGGTGTGTTAGGGTAAGTGTTTACAAACTACTTCCATTTAAATAATGTGTCATTAGGCATTTGATTAAGGAAAGAAAAAAAAGAAAACCAAAACAAACAGAAAATAACAGCTCAAACTTCGAATAAGTGATCATACAACTTGAAAACAGCAAAGCACTCCACAAACATTTCTTTTAAACAACAAGTGTGGGATAACCCGAAAGCAAAGAAGTCTGTCTGGAGTTTGTCCAGGCCTGGGACTGATATTATGTAAGGGATCCAGTTGTCCCCCCAAAACTTTTTTAGCAGTGCAAGCACACTTCTAACTGATTACCCAGCTGGATGAGGAGAATACTGACCCCTCGTCCAGTTCCATTTCCCACATCCTGCCCCTCTCAAGTCCTGGAGCTGCATCGTTGCTGCGGTAGAGTATTGGTAAGCCCGAAGCAAGGAGCTAAGTGCTGTCTTCTCCCTGTGCCTCTGACTCCGAGCAACCCGACCTGGTCTGTAAAGCCATCTGAGCAATTGTAGGATGCCTGGAATTGTCTGTCATTGCTTACGCTGTATACGCCTGTATTTCCCATAGAAAGACATCAGTACAGCAGTAAGTCAAGATTAGGGTTCTAGGATTTCAGCAGGTTTTTGACGCTGCGTAAACTATTGTTAATTCTGTATCTATTCCAGGAGACAGGTGTGGGTGTTTTGTACTGATTCTTTTATACTCATGTCCTCATACATTTATAATGTACAGTTGTTGAAGGGGAGTTATGTATGGTAACGTGCTGTAACAACACATCAGTGGCCATTAATGACTTCTTAGAACACCAGGCAGAATTACAGGACTTTCCAGGGACTGCACAAAGACCATATTTCGTACATCGACTTCTGCATTTCCCTTTCTGGCCTTGAGGATTTGTGCATATTCTGTGCGTCTATGTGTGTCTGCATTCATATCATGGCTTTCAAGTTACTACTGCTCTGCAGAGCATAGAAGAGCAGAGCTCACAGGGAAGATGTCCTGGAGAGGTGTTCCTCCAGCAGAAAACAAAAAGGCAGGATACTTCCAGACATACGTGATGGCATCCTGCAAGCTGGTGCAGAAAATTATTGGCTTTTCCAGCTCTTTTGGGAGTTGCTTTGTGTCTCTACCTCTCTGGTGTGCTCAAAAATGCAAGGTTTGGGATTCTGTCCCTTTCTCCCCTTCATTTTACCCCTGAGGCTAAAAGAGGCTGTTCCTGCTGTCCTGCTCCCTCAGCCGCAGTGGGGCAGGCGGAGACACACTGCCTCCAGATCACGCCACTGTTTTCAAAGCAATCAAATTCTCGCTGGGAAGTTTATGTATGGGGGGGTTTGCGTATGTTTACTTTGTGTTTGGACACACACAACCTGGTGGCTGATTTGACAGCTGGTGCCCACATTCGGAGAACCGTTCCTCCAGCCTCCAGCACGTGAGCGCTGCTGGGAGCAGGAATGGACTGGCTACAGCAATTTATAACAAGGCTGTTGCACGGTTGAACAGTTCTAGGAAGTAATTAAAATGATCATAAGCATAAGGAATATGATTTGAGGTATGATAATAAATTAGCCAGACATCATTTATATTGCTTAAAAAAAAAAAAAGAGAGATTAAAGAGACGTCAGGGTTCCATATAATCCCCAAAGTAACGTACTGATCTTGGTAAAATGATTGAGGCTGCAGCAGAGAGAGTCCTACATGTAAATAGTTTGTACAAAATCATGGTGTAGGTGCATGGAGAGCTTAAGGAAGCTTCACTGGGGGGGTCTTTAAAACAGTCATAGATTTTTTATGTGCTGAGGTTGTACAGAATTTACAGAAACCATACAAAATGCTCTTCTGAGCCACGTTGCATCTAGATATTAGACACTGAACAACTGGTCATATGTAAATTGCAGTGAAGAAACGTATTTTTTCCTGATTTCATTGCATTGTAATAATAACCTTATTTTACTGCATTGTAATAATAACATGACAATTTGTTAACCATTACGTTTTCATCAGCATCGTACAACAGGATTTCAGTTTAGCAGTCTAAAAGTTGAGTTTTCTTTTTTAATTTTCAAGTAATGCAGGTCGTTTTCTTGTTTGCTGCTCTGGGAAACTCACAGTGAAATGAAAATGGGCCCTTTCCTCTCTCCCTGCTCCATGTCTAGAGAATTTTAAGCAGTAACAATCTGGAACAATTGCAGTCATTTCATAACTCACAATTGAATTTCTATTAAAAATTAGGGGGTTTTTAATTAAGATCCAGTACCTAGATTAGGATAACGCTGTGGCTTTTTTTTTTTTTTTCAAATGGATTTTGGACTCAGCACTGAAATGCTAACTTTGGGACTGAGAAAGAATTCATTGTATAAAGTCTGGAGCAACTTAAAAAGGGAAACCTGAGAATGGATATCAGGATGTACTATATTCGGGGAGAGTTTTTTACCACTTAATGATAGATAAAGAACAACCTGCTTTACTGGGTTGCCTGTAGAGTTGCTGTAAGCACAGTAACAAAGCAAGTACACAAAGTACAACATGAAAACTGTCCTGATAAAACCAAAGTCCTATTGTAATAAATTTCTGATAGCCTGATTGCTTATGTACCACAGAATACTTATATTCCTGTGGAAACTGAACTGGGAAGTGCAACCTTGCATTTAATGATAATTCTTTTGCAAATTGTAACTGTTTACAAGAAATTGCCATTCAAACCACCAATCTCTGTCTTATTTCATTATTAGTAGTAATATTAATAATTTATATTATTCTTACTTATATATGGGCTTCATTATCTCTTTGAGAGGAGGAGATGTTGCTTAGCGTAGCTGCAATTCTTATATTTCTGATGGAAAGTGTATGGCTTAATTTCTTCAAGTGAAGGAAGTGCCATCATTATGAGTTTGCTTCTCTCTTAATCAGGAGATCCCACCCGTTAATTACAGCCCTCCTGCCCTGCAGCCAGGTACGGGGTGAGCGCTGTCGGACTGCTGGTCCCCACGGGATGGCGCTTGGGATGTATTTATTGAAAATAGCTGCCCTGAAATTACACGGGCTCTCGCTGAGAAGCTGCGTGCAAACCTCACAATTTCTGTCTTTTCCTAAAAACTGTCGTTTCCGATTTTTGGGTTCCTATACGAATGGAGCTTTCTCTCAAGAGTTTAAAGTATAACATGGATTCGGTTCGGGAGCCTCCTAGCCAGTACTGTGCTTGCTTGCTTTATTTTGGTTTGGTTTTTTTTTGTTCGCTGGGATTATGTTGTGTTATCAGCCATTTGCATGCAAAGATTTGGACAGTGTGTATGAGGAAGGGTGTATTTCCTAGTTCGTTGTCTGCTAAAGGACTTATGCTTGCATTAGAAACACTTGATTTTCTTTTAGTGAGAGCAGGTTTGCGGCTGTGTCGGTCTGCCCGACCCCCGCTGAAGCTCTGATTTCAGACACAGCGGTAGTCCTTTCTTGTTTGCAGATGTTAGTATTATCTGTTGCTGATAGATGCAAATGGGACCTCACACAATGATTCATATGAACACAAAGATGTCATTAAACTTACCAGATAAAGCCAAAATGTGAACACTAAAGAATAATGAAGTTTAAGATAGCATCTATTAAATTAATAATAATAGTACTTTTCAATGTATTTATTATTTTTTATTGTTGTCATGGCTTCTAATGCATAACCTGTTAGTCCATGAAAGAGGTTATCATCCCCTTGCAATAGTTCGCTGCCACCATCTGAAAAGCTCAACACACAAGCCAAGCAGCCTACCAGAAACCACAAAGTATAGCATTATAGGGTATCATTATCTCTGCGTGTAAGCGGGAGCTAACAGCTCTTGCAAATGTAAATACTCCACCTGCTCATTGTAAGGAGGTTGAAAGGCAGAGAGATGGATAATAGACATACCTGAATCCAGCTGTAATAAAATCAATACCCTTAAGGTGAGTCCTCCCCTGAGAAAGGATGTGTATTCATAACAAAAATTTAGCTAATGTGGAGTAAAACCCTAGGGATGCCAAGGCAGCTCATGGCTTTCACCTGTGGTGGCAAATGTAGCAAAAAGCTAAAAAAAAAACATAGCAAAATTTTAGCAATATGTGGGTATTTTTCATTAGCAGATTGTTGGGCGGGGGTTGTAATGAGTTTTTGAATGACATGCAGGATATGTCTGAAATAAAAATCTCTTGCTACAATTTGAGGAAGCACCATTATGATAAATAGATTTTTAATTAAAAAGGTGAAATGACACCGGTCTTCTAAATGTGTATAGAAGCATATCGTAACATATTAGAAAACTAAAGTGGAAACATACTGACTTCAAATCTTGTTCTCGATCTGATTAAGAACAGCTTGGAAATTCGTTTGGTAGAAAAGGCTTTTTATTCTGCAAAAGCTGATTGTTTGGGAAAAGAACAGATTTCAGCATAAGCCTGTGGTTCCCCTTCTATATAACTAATCATGTACTTTCAAATCCTGATTTTCTAAAAGGGCCTTCTGCATCCTGAAGGTGAGCTATAAAGTAATAATTTAGTTGTGTAATTGATTCACAGGTAACTGCAGACAAAAATTGTCCAGAAAGCTGTGAAAGTGTTAGCCACTACGTAGTGTGGTTTACTGTATGGGAGATGAGGAGTGACATTATATGAACACGAAGTGTCAATTCATTAAGAGCAGTTTGGCAGGTAGGGTTTGTTAAGAGAGTTGTCAGAGGTAACGTTTCCCATGAGCACTGGAGGTAATTGGTCCATCCATAAATACTGCTGCTGCGGCTGCAGAGGGAGTAGCTGCGCAAAGCAAATCTCCTGTTTATGTATTTCCAAATGGACGGTAGAGAGAGCGCAGCTTTTCGTCTCTCCAGCAGTGTCTGGTCCTGTCACAGTAGGAGAGCATAAGGCGAACAGGAATAATTTCCTATCTGAGAATTGCTCCAAATCCTCCTCTTAAACCTGCCGCAATGTGCCTACCGCTTCTGGGTCCCAGGCTGCATCCTTTATAGCCTCCTTCGGGGTGGTTTTGTCACGATTGCGCTCCATTTCAAAGAATTCATCACTTTTAAAACCACTTAATTCCACTTTACTTTATGCACTTGACTGAAGCACTAAAAGTTTCTAATTATTCCAAGCTCTCTCTTAGCAGTCAGCAGGGAGAGAAGAGCATTCCCAAAGGCAGTTAACGCTACAGGTGGAGCGGGTTGCTCTGGGAGATGCCTGTCTCTCCATGGACTGTAGTGGAAACCGGGGGAAATTGCGTCCTAATCAGACAGCACAGATCCAGAAAATAAGTTAGTATGTATCTGGACATTAGTTTTTGGCATAACCACCAGATACTTTTAGATTTCCTGCAAGGGCTGACCAAAAAACAAAAAAAAAAGCCCCCTTTCCACATTATTAAACGTTGGGCAGGCACCCTAAACAGACTTGCGAAAGGATTTTGCTCTTCTTCTGTTCAGCCTCCAAAGCAAGGAACTTGTCACAGTCGAGTCTGTAATGCCCACAGTACTTAACTGAGCCTCTGAGTGCTTCCCATCTTTAAGGATCCAAGAGTAAGAAAAGAACGTGCTCCTAAAGATTGACCTTGTTCCAAGGAGGTTGGAGTTTGGGAAATAATCGTCGCTGGGGAGGACCCACCTATGTAAATAATCACTGGGAAAGCTGGAAATCTTGAGCACCATCATGTAATAAAAGAGAGATATTTCAAAACTTGTTTCCAGTAGTCTTTAAGAAAAATAGAGATAATGCTCAAGACCAGCAGTCAGGGAATTCGAGCACAGCTTTCACCTGAAAGCTGGACACAACTGCCAGGCCACAAATCATTTCATTCCCACACTTCAATTTATCTGCACCATGCCTGAGGGTGATGGCAGTGCAGTGCTGGGAATGGGAAATGCCATTTAGGCTTTTGTTACAGTAGTTGCACACAGATACGTAATGATTTTGATAGATCCTTTTTACATAATATGAAAGCAAGCAGGAGTTATAAATATAATCCAATAGGTGTGGGTTTACTGGCATTCCTCTGTAAAGACATGGTATTTTTTCATCAGCACACTTCGCGTATTTTCTTTCCAGCTTCCCTGCTGAGTGATCATATCTATGCTTTTCAAGAAGCTATTTGTTTTCCTTGCTGTACCTGTACAGTAATTACACTGTTCTTCTAATTTCCTTGTAGGATTTCGATGATTTATCAGAAACAGATATAAGCAGTGAGGATCAGCATCATAACATCAAGCCTGACCTTATGGAAGAGGAGCTCAAATCCAGGTTATTTCAGCTTGCTGCTAAAATGAGCGACAAGGAAACATCTTCTGGTGAAGAACAAGAGTCAGAACCTAGAACAGACTCTGAAAACCAAAAGGAGAGTTTGTCCTCAGAGGAAAATGGCAGAAGTATTCAGGAAGAGTTAAAGAAGGTAAGCGGTCATTGGAGAGCAGCTGGGCTAATCCTGTAAAAGTTAGAATCCAGAAAGAGAAAGTTTTGGTAAGAAAATTAAACATAGTTGCTTAAAAAAAAACAAGGCCCTTTACACTGGGTCTGAGCCTGCAACCCTTGTGCAGGTAAAACTTTGATTAAGGTGTGCGTTCCTCCCTGTGGCCCTACAGCATCAATTGAAAGCAGTGTACTTTGCTTGTGTAATAAACCTTTGGCTGATATTAACGGAACTATGTCAGCTTATACTGACTGAGAATTGGCTTATATGTGTTTTTTTTAAAAAAACATATCCAGTTCTCCTTTTTGCCTCCTTGCTAACCAGGTGGTTTAAGTGGTTTTTTTTTCAGTCCTTTTATTCGCTCCCCTGTTTTTAGTGTCATGTAGTTCATTCTGATGTCATAGATTCTTCTTTTGCCTCTCTGTTGGATTATTTTGTGCTTCTTTAAAGCTTTAAAACCCTGTTACTTTGTCAGCTAATACACCTCTGTGAGTAGAAACTGAAATCCAGTGTCAGTTCTAATAACGTACGAGATCTTCCATTTGTGCCATTTCACCCTTACAATGAGATGTCTGATTTCAGTGTCACTCCACAGAACTTACCGCCTGTGCTCTTCCCTTTCTACCTCTGAATTTCTCTTCAGATCATGTCACATGCTTGAATTTTGGTGCTGTAGAATCCCAGCACTGCCCCTTGCCAGTCACTCTTATCCCTGAGATCCACTTAGGCTCATTCTTGTCTGCTTTGTGTCTTGACTTACCTCTTGGGGTCTTCTCTGCACAGCAGCTCAGCTTTGACAGCGGGTGTGGACAACTCGCTAAAGGAAATCTATTCTTCATTATTTGAAAGGTGTTTTGTTCAAATGCTATGAAGAACTAACGCACTGGGAGGTGAGGGAGGATCAAATGTCCCAGGTGGATGATGGGACGCTGTCCAAGTGTTCAGGAATGGTGTCAGGGAAGCCAATGCCCACCTGGAGTTGAATGTGGTGAGGGACACAAAGGGAAATAAGAAAGGCTTCTACAGGTATATCAGCAGCAAAAGGCAGATGAGGGAAGGCAGGGCTCGCTGCTGCAGTGACCTGGTGATACAGGACATGGAAAAGGCCAAGTTACACAACATTGTTTTCACCTCAGTGTACAGGTGAGATTTGCCCTCAAGAATCCCAGGCCCCTGAGACCTGTGGGAAAGTTTGAAGCAGTGAAGACATACCCTTGGTAGAGGAGGATCAAATTAGCAAACATTTCAACAAATGGGACATACACACATGCATGGCACCCAATGGGGAGGCACTCACAAGAGCTGAAGAAGCCGCCCCATGTCATGGTGAGGCCACTCTTGTTGATCTTTGAGAGATCACGGTAATCTGGGACGTTCAGAGCACTGAATGTTGTTTATTTCGACTTTAACAAGGCTTTCAACACTCTCTCGCATAACATCCTCACAGACAAATGGAGCAAGTAAGGACTGGATAAGTAGACAGTGGCACAGACTGAAAATTGCCTGAACCCAGGCTGAAAGAAGAGGGTCAAAATCCAGCTGGAGGCCAGTCCCTAGTGGTGTACCCCAGTGGTCAATACTGGGACCAGTACTGTTTAACATCTTCATTATTGACAAACAGTGAGGCAGAGCGTACCCTAAATTTGGAGGAGCAGTTGATACATTAGATGGTTCTGTTGTCATTCAGAGGACCTTGACAGGCTGGAGAAATGGGTTGACAGAACCTCATGAAGTTCAGCAAAGGGAAATGCAAAGTCCTGCACCAGGAAAGCAATTATCCCGTGCACAAATACAGGCTGGAGGCCATCTGGCTGGAAAACAGCTTGACAGAAAAGGGCATAGGGGTCCTGGTGGACATGAAGTTGAACATAAGCCAGCAATGTGCACTTGCAAAAAAGGTGGCCACCATCCAGTGGACAAAGGGAGGTGATTTTTCCCCTCAATTCAATACTGGTGAGGCAAGTTCTGGAGTGCTGTGTCCTGTTCTGGGCTCCCCAGTACAAGGGACACATGGACATACTGGAGTGAGTCCAGTGAAGGATCATAGAGATGGTTAAAAGATTGGGGCATCTGTCATGTGAGGAGAGGCTGAGAGAGCTGGAATTGTCTAGCCTAGAGAAGAAAAGGCTTAGGGAGGATCTCTTCAATGTGTATAAATGCCTGGGGTGGGGGATTGGAAATAAAGTAGGAATCAGGCTCTTCTCACCCATGTCCAGTGACAGGACAAGAAGCAGTGGGCACAAACTGAAATACAAGAAATTCCATCTAAACATAAACAGCTTTTTTCCCTGTGAGGGTGGTCAAATGCTGGAGTAGGTTTTCAGGAGAGATTGTGGCATCTGTGTCCTTGGAGGTAATCCAACTTGCCTGGACACAGCCCTGGGCAACCTAATCTAGTTGACCCTGCTTTGAGCACAAGGGTTTGACTTGGCAATCTCCAGAGGTCCTTTCCAAACTTAATTCAGAATCACAGAGTCACAGAATATTTATTTAGCCATGGACTACACAGCAGTGGAAGTACCTTCGCAATCATGTATGCAAATACCTCCTTGACGTACACACAACCTTTCTGAGGGAATCAAATAAAAGCTTTCTTGCCAGTGCTCGTTGGCAGCTTTCAGTTTAGCTTGTCTTTGGTTTACAAAGACAAACCAGCAATATCAAATTATTCAAAAGGATATGTAGGCTAGCTAGGGTATAACATGATGCGATTAAAGTCTAGAATTAAAGGCTGTAAATAGAACTTTCTAAAATGCTCCTATATGGTGAACTGAGCACAGAAAACGGCAGATGTATGTTTTGTGGTGTACTTATTTGTCTGCATGCATCTACAAAGTAATATTAGTTGTTTTTTCCTCCTCTAATGCTTTTATTTCTTTAACATTTGTATGTCAGTTATTTAAAACAATGCAAAGATTAATATTTTTTTCTCGGTAAAATTTTATTAAGTTTAAGAAAATAAGAGACATACCATGTTCAGCAAAAAGAGTATGCTTTTTGTTCCTAATTCTTTATTGGTTTTGGATGAAAAAAAAAGAAGTCTTAGTCATTCATGGTTGCAGTATATATTCTTTCTGTCTATAATAAGAAAACCAAAATATCCCAGTACTATTCATGGTCATGACTTCAGCGGAATTGATAGCGGAACTTGCTCCAGCTTTAGAGAAACAAGCAGGCTGCTTTCATTCTTATTCTTGACAATTGTCCTTAAAGGTGATTTAAAGTCGTCTGACGCGTGCCTTCTCTTTGGAAAGGTGGCTGACCAATATCTTACAATGAAACGCTGGAGATGACAGCGTATAATACCAGTTGTGGCTATGGTAACCTAAAATACTAAGACCTAGCTAAATTGATAAAACACGCAATAACTTTAAGATGAGTAGCTGGCATGTCTCAATGGAGACAAGCATAGACAACGTATTTTCTGGAAACCAGTAATTTTATGTGCCTTAAAAGCCAGATCTCCCAATATGCTCTCTCTTTAAGAAGCCTGAGTTTTGGAGAATGCAATATGTAGGGAATTACAGATCTTTCAGACTGGCACTTAAGATTCTCAGCCACAGATCCAGATTCTGACCTGGGCATCAAGTTTCAAATTAGGTATACAGAAGCACTAATTCTGGGCCATTAAAATGAGAGCTCAAGTGCCTACAATCTGCTTTGAGCTCCTGAACACAAATTAAATACTGTATTTTAGCTGTTTTGCTTATATTTTAGCCACGCTGCTTGTCTTTGTTAGCCTTTAGTCTTCTATTCTCAAGCTTATTCTTGAACACATGAGCAACCTTAAATCACAGGGAATTTCTAGTTACAGTATACCTGACCATAGAGTAAGATTTAAAAAAACATGTCTTGTTTATTGAATCACTGGAAATTAAGTACCTGGTGCTCCTGAAAATTTGACTTTGACATGTCTGCACCTTTAAAAATCTGGACTTCAGTTTTTAATGGAAGCTGGGAATCTCATATAATCGCATGTTGAGCTGATGCTTTAAAAAGGGTATTTAGTAGATTAAGATCTGTGGTAATGGCAAGCATTGGCACGTCTTGAGTGCAGAGTTAGCTGAAGTTGGGCATTTATGTGTTCTCAGTTCTCACCTCAAGCTAAGCTCTTGAGTTGTGTGTCTGCCTTTAAGATACAAGTTTGGAAACGCCAAACTTTGAGTTAATTATTTAGTTCATGTGGGATACTTGAGGATTTAGGTGGGTATTAATTAATACCAGTTAATTTTATGCCTTAGACTTAAATCCTCTTAGACCTTGAGCACAATCATTTTCAACATTTCTAAGTTTGCGATTACCTAAAATGGTCTTGTGGAGATTCGCAGCTCTCTAAAACAAGCATAATCCTGCAGCAGGCTTGTTTTTATAGACAACAGTTAGTGCTTATTAAGCTACAGAAGTAGTTCATGGTCTTTCGGGGATATGCAGACCCCTGAAAAGCCTGATCATCTCCGTAGTGCAATGAAAGGCCATGAAGTCTTCTATGTTCAGGCTACAGTTACCTTTCAGCCCCTCTAGACTTCAGGTGTGAGCAAAGCAAAAAATCACATAGTGCAACTGTTGTGTTAGTGAAGCATCTTGTACTAGCACAGTGATTTGCACAGTTCTTTCTGCCTTGCTCATTTGGTTTGGTTTGGGGTTTTTTTGCTTTACCCCCCAAACCCTAACCAAATACCTAAAGAAAAAAGCAAAATGTAAATCCCTTTGGGAGTATCTTAGTGACACTGGTCCTGAGAGTGGCAAGCGTGATAAATGGGATGTATTTAGTTCTTGCTCTCTTCTATCCTCTCTCCTTCTCTTTTAATGCTTGTATGAAGATGAATATGCTGGGTCTCTATTTTTTTTTTTTATACCCTAGAATTACATTCTAGAAGGCAATTTCAGCAGTGCCTAATGCAGACTGCATTTTAAATGCAGTCTGTCACTGCGACGACTTTATCAGAAACTAGAGATACTGTTTAAAAAAACAAATTAGCCCCTGCCATTTTTGCAAATTGCCCCACATAGCTTAAAAACTGAAATAGTTGTTAAAACCTTAGTTGCGTTTCTCTTTTTGTCTCCGTCTACTTTGTACTCCCCCTTGCAAATGAGCAAAGGAGTTAAACTTCACTAGTAATGTTGAGTTTCTCTCCTCTTTGCTTTAGCCTGATGCAACGTGCTGTGTGCTCGAGGAGTTTCTTTTAATCCCTTTATGTGTTTGCTTCTGCTCAGACTCTTACAACCTCTTAGTAACTTTGTGTGAATCCTGCTGGTTTCTGTTGACGTTGTTACAGGGCTAGGCACGCAATAGCGCTTTTCCAAAATGACAACCTGTAAGTCAGTTTGTTAAGTAGCACAGTGAGATCCTGTTCCCTAAGTGAAATCTCCAAGTTGCTTGACAGTATGAATAACGGCATAAATATTCTTTCCATAAAATATTTATGCCTTCATTCTCTGCAAACATTTTGTTCGTCTTTGGTTTTATAAAGCTTTAGTTGGGGGAAAGTATGTACCGTGAGCATCATCTTCACGTGTATTTGTGCCAGGGGCACAAATTCTTTGTTTTGAGAGAGCACATCTCACATATTTCACCAGGTAAATTAGCATTTTACGGCTACCGGTAAAATAAGATTGACACTTGTTAGAAAATCTGCTCGGCGCCTCTCTTTAGCAAGAGGAATAGCCAGTAGCTGCGGACGTGGGTGCATCATACCACAGCAGAAGAGGCAGCCAGCTCCCTGGCGTGGTGTACGCTGGTGGCTATGCCTGGGGCTGGCCATAGAGAGGGTGGCCAGGGCTCGGAGAGGGTGGCCAGGGCTCAGCGAGGGAGGTCGGGCGAGGAAGGGCTCATGGAACTTGGTCACTGGAGAGAAATATGCTCACGGCCTTGATGGAGCTGGAGAATGGCATTGGACGTGCACGTGGCAGTGAATCCCTCCTGTGTATCACAGACCTGTTAAAGCATCACAGTAGGGATGGCTGTGATGTTATAACAGCAGTGCTGTAATAACGAGAGAGATCCTGTGCCTGCTGGTGGCTGGGCTTCCGTTAATCATTTGTGCTGGTGCACGTGCTGTCCTCACAGAAGATGATGTAGTAGTTTTCATCATGGTTATCTTGCAACTACCTGAACTGAAAACGTTGCTGAGAAACTCCTGGGTATTTTGGTTGGTGTGTTGACACTGGAGAGTGGTAGTATGAAGGGTTTTACTTGTCTGCTTTGGGACAGTGAAGTCCAGGAGAGGGACATCAGCAAACAGTAGGAAGCGATTTGGCACGTGATGCCTTAACTCAGCCCAGGTGTTCCCGACGTGAGCATCTGACTGTGGCATCAGTGAGGTACAGACCCTTTTGTAACTAGAAGCGCACACAGTATCAAAATCGCAATCGTGTAGACCAAAAAAATGGAAGATAGCTGGCTTTTCTTTTTCTCAAGACTGCTGCAAACGTATTTTTCTATTGCTAGTGCCACTTTGTTTTGTGATGGTGGAAATCAGTATTTCCCATCTGTTTCATTTTATAATAAATGATGTGTGATTTGCAATATCTGTCTTAATGAGGTCTGGTATTCTAAATCCCACAAACAGAAATAAATTAGGCATTGCTTTATTTTAAATATTTTAGTAATAGATATAAAATCTAAATTTTATGGTCTTTTATATTTGCTAGTTTCTTTATCCTTGCTGTTCATCCTAAAGTTCTCTGTAAGTCTGAACCTATATAAATGTTAACTTCTGTAGCTGTTAACATAACCTTTCTGCCTTTTTATTTAACTGCTTTCCCACTACCTAGGAAAAACAAAAGGCTTTTGATCTTCATTTAAAGTTGCAGTTTTTATCCACTGTATTGCAGCAGGTGAGAATGCTTTGTTTTGTCTGTGTCTTCTTACATCTCTTACATAGTAAGAGATGATATAAAGTGATATTGAGGGTCTCCACATTTCCCAAGCAAAATTCTAAAACTCAAAATTTTTTCCTGGACATATCCAGCCTGAAAACTCATACCTTTTAGGCAAAATCAATAATCATTGCAGAAAACTATTTTATAATTATTTTATAATCGCAGCTAGCCCTGTGTTATGATGGGAGTGATAAGCATGAAGTAGACATGTGGAGCAGACTGGCTCTCTTATTTGGCTTTGTGACGAGAATTTGGTTTTATCAGTAAAGAAGAACAGAAGACAAAGATAAGGTGTATGATCTTCCTATTCTCATGTACTTACCTACATTAATAAACTTGGAAAAAAATCAAATTTTATTTCAGCAATAAGATTTTTAGCAGTTTCTGACCATAGTGGTCTTCAAAAACCTTTCTAAGCTACCAATTTAAAAAAAAATAAAACCCTTAATTCATTGTAGAGATTGTACACAGTGATTAGGCACTTTTCTCACATTGCTGCTAATGTCTATTGCTTATTATACGTCTAGATGGAAAGAGGTTTCATATTCTGTGCTACTTGAGTCTCAGCTTATGAGAATCAGATTGAAAATAGATTTTCATTTTATTCCCTGAGCAAATATATACTTGTCTTGTATTTTAAAATAAACGCTATTTTTAGTATGTCGTATATAGTGTTAAACAAATTAATTCTGTAGCATTCTCTCAGTCATAAAATAAGAATCACTTTTTTTGTGTCAAAAGTTGATGCTTAATTCAGCAAAACACTCATCTCAACTTTTTCTTTTTTCCTTACTTACAGTTAAATGTTGTGCTATGAATTTTAATCACTTTTTAATCATCTTGGTTTTCTTTAGTGAAAGTATCAAGGATGATTTTAAAGAAAAAATATTTTTCCATTTGTGCAATGTCATCAGCCTGTGTCCATTATAGATACTCTTATAGAATCCTGTGCGGATTTTAAGATTTAAATATTTCCATTTCCAGCTTGGACCATAATATTTCACCTTTTGGAAAATAACTTCCTTTCTCGTGATTATAGGCAACTTGTCTTTAGAAATGAGGCATTACATATTATTAGCAATAGTATCTGTAACTACATTAAGGCAGTGGATTGAATTCATTAGTAAAAATCTAATACCAAAAAGAGAGACTGTATTTCTCTGTGTCATACTTTAGAGAATGTCAGTAGAATAATAGCTCACTCGGTTAGATAATTTAGCTTTCTTTTTCTAAATGAGTGCCCATAAATGAAGATATTGATGTTAAAGTCAAGGCAGGAAGTTTTAAACTTGCACAGAAAAGTAATTCCATA
>VUYV01000224.1:0-118065 GCA_008711295.1 Anarhynchus alexandrinus
AGCACAGAAACATTTAAAACTAATATGGCGTCTTTCGGGATAGTTCTTCAAAATCTTAGTCCTTGGATGTTAATGGAGAATTCTCTTAACAGGAGATGCAGCAGTAGAAATGGAGTTTGGAAATAGTGACGCTAATTATTTGCTATTGTCTGTTAAAAAACATCTCTGAATCAGTTCTTGGTGTTCTACCAAACATGTAATAGGGTCCCGGAACTAACCACATGTTAGTTTTTATTTTATTTCTTGACTATATAGGCTAGTGTCTCTGTTTGTGATTCTGCTTTTATTTTTCAGCCATTCCCAGATTGCATAGCAAACTTGTTATGTGTTTATAACAATGTAACAGAAGACATACATTTGTGACCTGACACTAAAATAGTTCTCTTTGCATCTGAGTTTAAGATTGTGTTTTATACAGATGTGTCCCCAAGAGTTGAGAATAGGAAGGGCCAAAATACAGAGCCTCTTATTGTCTGTCAGCTGTATGTATATGTACACCTGCGTAATGTGTTTCTGCCAAAATACTTGACTTCCAAGTGAGTAATATTTTTCTTCTAACTTTAGAAATAAAGATTTAGCAGTGTATAAATGTTACCTGAATCTTTTATTGTTCTTTACTTGTCATCGTATTTAAGTACTGCGCCTAACTAGAGTTGGCTCTTTCAGCTGTTGGAGACTAACGCTTGATCAAAAGATACGTGATCAAAACTGTACCAGCAGTCACAAATTAGAACTCCTTGCCTTTCGTCCTCACTGAAGGCTATAGGAAACACTGCCTGCCTGTGCAGAAGTTGCAGATTATGTTTAACTTTCAGGCTTAGACTGTATTTCTTCAATTAAAGAACAATTCATAGTATAGCTGCCTTTAATATCTTTGACACTGTTGGGAGACAGGGCATGAAATATTTGTTATATTACAATTTATTTTGTAGCAAGGTCCTTATGTGGTGTTTGTATTTACATAGTTGGCATTTGCCTTTGCGTTTCTTTTAATAGGCTGTTTTTTTGTTTCTTGGAAATGAGTTATATAATGTAATTTTGTGTATCTTAACAAGCATAAATATCCAGATGATTTTCATGGTGGTAATACAGTGGAAGCAGCTTTTCAGAATTTTGACAGAAGCTGTTCTACTCACCTATGACAATACAAACTTCCAGTGTGTTTACCAAGAAAACCGATGAAGGGACAGCGCAGAAAAGCAGTTTTGTTTCCAATTGAAATCAGACTAAACACCCATTTTAAATACTGAGAAGAGAAGACAGAGAGCTAAAGCCATCATCCTAGGAAACCACGTACAAACTGTGAAGAAGCATCAGGAGAAAATAGTACTGGAAAAGGAAAGAAAAAATGAGGAAGGAAGAGGTTAGAAATTGAGCAAAGAGCGATGACTATGCTCAGGTGAGGGCAGGCATGCCAGGCAGGGTTGCTGACTTCTAGGGCTTCCCTAACTCCTGGCTCATTTTTGTCCACGCTTCTGTCTTTCAGCAGGGAGTTCAGGGTTCCTGGTGCTGTTGCTGCAAGACGGCTTATGCTCTCTGTTCAAAACCACTTAAAACTTGTACCTCTGCCTCTTTTCCTTCTGCTTCTCTGTACGGTTTCCACGCCTGGCTGTGCTGGTGGGCTAGCTGAGTGTGTTTTCTCTGGGGTCAGCAGTAATTTATTCAGAGCATCTGGAGCAGTAGCAGCACCTCGTCTTGGAAGAAGTGATAAGTGCTCTGACAGGGATGTGTGGCCGGGAAAGGTGGTGTCCTGTGATTAATCAGGGCTAGAAATCGCTCTGCTCAGCCACCGAGAATGAGTTTACCGGTTATTTAATTGATAACAGTAACTACTTTTATCCCTAATATTGCAGTCCCTTGCACTTAAATTTTCAGCATTCGTATAGTAAAAGTTGTTTTAATGATCCGCAGAGTTTTCTGAATTTTCAGGTTCTTTCAGGTTTCTTCTGTGGCTTACAGGGTTGGACCGGTAAGCATATAAAACTAGGCTCTCTTAATTCCCGAGGATATAAAATATAGCCAATAAGATTTAAGTGCTCAGATGGTGGGAGGATTATTTCACTGTTGGGGCTATTATGTAGCAATTCCTATCCAGGCTAGTCTTATGGGGAGGGTTGTCACACAACCTGTACTGATTAGCTTTGCTTGAAGCAAACATAATCCAAATAGCAATGTGACAGCGTGTGCCCTGATGGAGATACTTTACAGATGGATAAAACAGGCTAATAATACTTAATGGCATCCTTTTTGAGGATGGTAACCGTGAGAAGTAAGCTCTTTGAAGATTAAAAGCATCACATAAATGCTAAGTATTCATGTTACAGAAAATTGGCAAATCCTATTGTAATAACTAAATCTTCTTCCATTCTCCCCACACAAGATGTTAAACTTCTGATATACGTTATGGTTAGGTCTAACAGAGCGAAGAAAAGCTTTATCCCCAGGATGAGCCACTACTACCAAAAAACAAAGAATAGGTAGGAGGAAAAAATACAACTGGATTGAATAATTTGATTTTTTTTTTTTTTTTTAAATACCAAACCCATGTTGCTGTTATCCTTAAACTCCTGTTATTAGTAAAGGTCATGTTAAGGCTGTTAAGTCTTTATTAAGATGCACTGTTTAATTTGAATGGTGCCATTTTTGATATTCTAGTTGTGAACGATTCCACAAGAGTGGATTAATTTTTTCATTAGGGGAGGCAGGATTTTTTTGTCTGTATTTTTCCCCAAAATATTCTCAAGTGGATTCCTTTTTGGCAGGAACGGGTGGGTGTGGAGCTTGTCTTTTTCGTCGTAGCTGGTTCATTTATCTCAATTGTATTTTGCAGTTTGTTCTTCCTATTTGGGGTTCTTCCCAAACATGCTTTACATTCGCTTGCACATTTTACCTCTTTGAACCTTTTTAGTAATTGCTTTGGTTCTTGACAACTTCATAACCGCAGCCATTAAGTCACAATAAAGACTAATGAAAAAAGTAATAAAATTTCCATGTATAACTAGAATGAAGATTCCTGGGGGAAATATTGAGCAAGTGATTACAGGGAAGATAATTGTCTGGTTAGAGAATTATATGCCCTGTGAGTTTGATATTGCACCTGTAAAATTGTCGCTTAAAAATCAAAATATTAGAATTATTAAAACCCGATCTGGAAGTCTGGAAGAGCTTGAGGTAGGTGAATTTTGCTTGCTTTCTGAAGGATGATCAAGTTGTCTGTTTTGTTAAAATTCAGGTTTGGTTATTTTTAGTAAAGAATAAACGCAGTATTATGCTGATGGTTGCAAATGATTGCTTGCTCTGTATGCTTGAGGTTTGTGGGGCTGGTTTGTTTTTGTTTTCTTTTTCAGGCACTGACACAGCAAGCTGTTTTTCATCCAGTAGTGACATTGGAAACTCAGGATTTTGTGTGTGTGGTTGTAGAGTATTGTGGCCATTTTGATGCTTACAATTCTGGGACAAAGTACCAGCCCTACTAGATATATTGTAAGATACTTTAAGTCAGATGAGCTCAAAGTTTCTTGACCCTTCACCTTAACTGAACTTTTTATCCTCTCAAGTTTTTCTTCTTCCTGCTTATGCAGTAATTTGTTTCCTGTTTTGATTTTCAGCATTGTTGATACGTTGTGGTCTTCTGCCTCAATTTGGCTTTTTCTTTTTTTTTTTTACTGGTCACCTGTAAACTAGAATAAATAATTTCTTATCATGTAGCCAGATGAAATATTTTAGGCTTGTGAAACATTAAAATTTTATCAGCTTTTTGATGCTGTTACTGCTGCTCATACTAATGGAAGTGATGATTTGCATGTTACTTTTGTGATTCTGGTGTAAATAGCAATTACCAAATCACTGATTTGTTTTCAGCACTCGGTTTCTCTAATAAGATGTAAGGAAAGAAAACAGATACATGCTTTGTTTCTGTGTCCAGTTTGTTATAGATTGTGTTAATTGGCTGTCAGTTTGTAGTAGCCATGGCAGATTAACTCCACCTACCCTCAGTTAAACTATCGGGATTCTGTCCTTTTCACTGATTAAAGCAGCTCCTTACTAGTAGCTTATAGTACTTTAAAGAGTATCTGAGATCGTTTATCAAACATCTGTCTGCTGTACACTAGAATTTATGTTCATTTTAGTGTCGAGACAATTAAGACGTGGGCAGGCTAAGTGTGTCTTCCCTGCCTGTCTGGGGCAGTATTCAGAGAGTTCAAATGCTGTGCTTTTATTCTTATCCTTTACTACAACAGACAACTGTACGCTTTCGAAAGCTGCATTTTGTGTCTCATTCTGTATCACCACAGCATTTTACATAATTGTGCTTGGATTTTGAAGGGTGAGGGAAGAAACATTGTAAAGGAAGGTATTTTTGCGGCTGGTCTAACTTTCCTAATAAATATTAAATAGGAATTTAAAATGCATTTATTGTGCTCGCTCTCGTTGCGCATGTCACAGGCAAGGTATATAGTAATTATGTTATGTAAGCTGTAATAAATCCATTAAGCCTGACTAACCACTTCTTTTAACCTTTAGACAAGCTCCCTTCAAAATGAATACTTGTTTCTTATAATGCTTAACGTTCACGTGTGAGCTGTTGCATCTTAAGCAGCAGTGCTTGCTTGTAAATTTTGGTGTCGCTTCTCCTCAGTGCGTCTGTAAATCTTTAAACTTCTTTGCAAGGGCGTTGGAGAGCAGCCGTATGCTGAAAGACGGGAAGATAAGTTCCTCTGTTGGTTCTTGCTTTCGGTGCGAGTTAGTTACTGGTGTCAAGCAGAGGCTGTAGTGCATGACAGTTCTTATGTCCACAACCTCGATATTGTTACTAGTGTTGCATCACTAAAAAAAAAAAAAGGAAGATTTTTAACTACTTTCTTACAGTATTTGAATAAAACATATTGTTGAGATAATTTGTACAAACCTGAGCTTAGATTCATTAGTCTCTGAGGAAATATGATGGAGTATGCAATGTAGGTACTTCGATTAGTGAGGAATTGGCTTTGATGTCACCATGTTCTGCTAGCTCTTTTTCCAAGACAGGAAATGAACAAGCAAAAGTATCAATATTAGGTGTATTTAGTTATGTAGACATATTTTTATGATGACTCTTAATAAATTTCAGTAGCAGTCCTGTAACAGCAGAGCAGCTTTTGCTGAGACGGGAGTTTGCTTCCCAGCTTGCTGAGTTTTGCATGGGTGTTTGTTGTATAAAGTTGTCCTGTGCTTTTCAGTACGACCTTTGTCTTGAAGCGACAGAGGTTGTGCTGTACGTTGGCCCATACATTACTCACTATGCATTTTAAAACTTCCCAAGATAAAGACAAGAAGGTGGGGGTGGGATTAGTGCTGCAGGGTGTGGAAAGAAAAAACTTTCTAAAATGACTAGAGAACAGGGGATGTGTCTGCAGAACTTGCCAAAGCTCCACTGTAAGAGCTGATTTCTTCCACCTTAGCTTAGTTAAATAGAACTTAAGGTACGTCTAAAGGTGTACTTTAACGTTACAGAATGGGTGAGCAAAAAGAATGGTATCTGTTGCCTGAATAGAAATTGTGATGCATAAATTACTGGTTTATGTATACCATTTGGACTACAATTTTTATACAAAATGGACTTTAAATTTGAGAGTAGTTGATTGAGTACATGTAAATTTGAATATTAAGACAGTAAATATTTCAGATAATTCACCTTGTTTTTACATAACCCTGTGAGTTTTAAGTATGAGGAGGAGGGGAGTAACTTCAGCTGTGTTTTCTGCCTTCTTTCTTCGTATGGAATGTTATATCTAATGTCCAGAATGTGGGTATCTAACATTGGGCTTCTACGTAAATGTAGCATACTTTTTCTGAGACAGATTCCCTGCAGCTCCCACTTATATCAGTGACACAGCTGGTGGGGATCCCCTCTGAAATCCAGGTCAGTTTTATGTGGGTGGTGAAATAAAGTTTAAGTCTGCAGTTGGGCATCTAGGCTTGCATAGTTTGAGCTTTAGATACTTTGATTCTAAAAGGAAAACTCCAGGATGACTCGGTGATAAATACGTGGAGTGAAAGCAGTGGAAAGAGGGTGGCTTCCAGCACGGACTGTTTTGGAAGGCACTACACAAATCATTACCTGGACAGAAGTGAGTTTAAAAAAATAGTAGTCTCATAAATCCATGTAAACAGCATTAAGTTTAAGTAACACTATTAAACTAAAAATATCCTTGGCAGTTGAATGAGTTGAAGGTTTGTTACAAGTACTGTAAGTTGCGGTGACATTTTTAGCTGAGGTTGCACGGTTTCATTTAAACTTTATTAAACAAACTGGAGCTCGAATATTCCCTGGAGAGTTGGAAGCAGCGCTAATCTTCTGTTAAAGTGTTTTTAACTTCATTGGAAACCATCCAGCCAAGGTAGCATTGAGCAGGTTTGTATTAGAAAAGTTGCCTAGACAGAATGACATAGTCTGTGGCTTTTCCATTTGTTTCAATGGTGTTTTTTTCTGGAGTTAGGCAGATACAATTATAAGAATTAGAGTATAGTATCTAACTAGTGCAAAATGTTTTTATTATTTTGAATCATAAAATAATAAAAAGTTAGCTTCCAGAGTCTTGAGGTGTGCAGTTGCAATTGCATTGCTTTCTCTGCTGTAATATTGAGGTTGTGCCACCTGTTATTGGTAGGAGCAATGTGGCGATGTTTTTTGCTGCGTTGGCTACCATAAACTTATTTTGGGAAGTCTTACGTGTTCTGTTTTTCGGTGTCAGGTTATGAATGCAGCAACAGTATATCCGATAGTGTAGTGTCTGTCTAATGAAAGCAGCTTGTGAATGGTCTTTTCTTAGGTGTTTGTAGAGAACTGTCTTCTGAAAGTGTTTGGTAAGACTGAGCCTTTGGAAAAAGTGAATATACTTCATGAAGGAACTTAAGTCAGTGTAGGAAACAGGGTTGTTAGCTACATTTATGTCCAAAGGTGGGACTAAAATAACCTCCATGGTCTATGATGCTTCCTGCAAAGGACTTGTGGAGTTGAGAGAAAAAGAGGTCGCTTGTGGGTATGTGTGTTCTAATTTTTAATATTATTATAGTAATAGATGTATTGCTTCTGGAAATGGTACTTTCATCATTTAAGACAGTTTTATTTCCTCTCAACATGCCATCATGTTCCATCTCTACGTTGAATAATTGGTACTTTGGTGTTGGGATTTTGTATTCAAATATTTTATTTGTCTTCCAGACATATAGTAACATTGATAATATCTTTGATTTATACTCTGCTCATTTCAGTAGTACTTTCATGTGCCTGGATCTAAATGTATAATGAACTTATTTTTACACAGCTTTGCAGATGATTTGACATGGCCAGCATCTGCCATTTTAATGTGTCCTGGGGAAGGAATGGAAGTAATGACCTTTTCCTGTAATTCCATGACCCATTTTGTAGTTTCTGCATGCAAACAATAATATTACGTGGTCTCTAGCACTAATAACTTGCTTTTGCAATGTAACGTGGGCTAGCAGTATCAACTTATCCCCTACCATTAAGTGATATACTGACATTTCTTTTTGAAGGTGTTAGTAGTATTGGTTGACTAGTTTTCTTCCCACTTGTCTCCTCGCCAACCCATCCTTCAGTAGGACCTCAGACACTTCTGTGTTTTCTGGTGTATGTATGGGATTTTCCTATTCCTGAACACCGCCTGAAACCCACTCTCGGCACTCGTAGGTGCTCAGGGAAGTACCAATAACGGCTGCCTGCCGTGCTTTTGGGCATCTCCAAGATGTAGTTGGCCTAATTTTCATCGCTGTGCTTGTTGGCTTAACTTGTGATAGTGAGACCTGTTTGCTTAGAGGGGAGGCCAGCTCTGTCCTGCGAAACTGCAAAACAGCGACTCTTCCAGGGTTAAATGAATGCACTGCTCCTTGTAACATCAGAGTTTCACACAAGGAACACCGCTCTGTGCAGCTCAGCCACCACAGAGGGGATTGCGTTTCGGTGACTCCTACAAACGTGTAACTTGTTTCATGCACTGAGGGATGTAAGGTGATACGTAAAATATCTCTGGAGTACTCATATGGTCTGCAATTAAGGTTGTCAGGTTACAAATTGCTTTAATTTCTGTTAATACAGGTAAATTCCATAAAGGAATGGCCAGTAAATTTTTTTATTATGAAAGTAATTGACTGACTAAAACAACTTTATATTCTAGCCTATTAGGTATAGTCAGTTCACATTTATTGGATTAATAAAATTTTCTATTAAACCAGTAATTGGAAGTTTTACATGGCTATGGGCTGTTGTATTTCTTTTAATTAATCCTAGCAAGAAAATAGTGCACAGGTATAACTTGGTGAGATTGTACTTGTGTTCCTGTTGAGCAGTGCTTTTGCCATAGGTGGGCTCAGCAGTGAGGGCAGCCGGGAGGCGACCGGAGTTGTGTGAAACTGCGCTGCCCGGGAGCCGCAGCGCTGGCTCCACACGCAGCATCCTTCGCTCCTCCCCACCGTGCTGGGGAGAAACTTTAAACCAACTGGAACAAGGGACGCAAGATCAGTAGTTGGAAACAAATGCTGGGAAAAAATATTTCTCTTATAATTTTTTTATGAAAATTATTTGAATTTTCTGTGCAGGCAGGAAACTAAACCTGCAGACGTCGAGAATGACACTATATTAAGGGGCTGTATATGCTATGTATGTTTCAACCTTATTTTTGCAGTAAGCATTAATTAGGTTACTTGAAAGTTCATTATAATACATGTAAAGCCATAAGCATGTGGTTAGTTAACGCTTGGTTTGTGTATAAACTTTTTTGCCAAATGACCACAAACCAGATTGGGTTAACTGGTCAGGAGTTCAAAAAAGTTAACTGAGGGGGAGAAAAAAAAACCAGAATGCAGACTCTGTTTTTAATAAAAGCATGTGTGTGCTCACGCATATAAAAAATAAGTTAAAATACTTTCATCAAAGAACTGTTGCTAGATTTTGTCTAGGATCTAGGTTGTTTGCTGCACCTTGCCAAGATAATGAAGTCAGCACCATCCCCTTTTTCTGTCCCCTTAACAATCCCAAGCTTTCAGTCACTAAACATGTGCTGGAGTGTTGTTCCTGTGGGCTGAAAATGTGCTGTAGTTACGCTGTGCATAAGAGGCGTGGAGGAGACGAGGGGAGGCATCCCTTGATGGGATTTGTGTAACTTGTTCATTTTTTGCACGTGTTTGGAGGAAAGGCTGCGGCGTGAGGGTCAGTTTCTTTGCAGAATCTTTATTTTGGTTCCCGATTCCGTGATTCAGAAGAGCTGGGGAGTGTGGAGAATGTCACTTCAGGTTGTAAATATTGTATGGTATCAGAGAGTCTGTTTCCAGTTTAGGCAGAGCAAATCTTGGAAGAAAACTCTAACTGGTGTGCTTAACAGGGTTTGAGCATTCATTAAACATCGCACGTAAAGACACAAAGAAAGAAAATGACTCTATGGACAGATGTTAATACAAAATAGTGAAATTCAAACACCATATAAGCCAAGTAACAGTATTATACCACCATTCTTCTGCTGCATAATTAAAGTATGCTTGTTTTATTAAAGCAAGGTATGTGATAATGATAACTTGATTATGTCTTTTGCCAAATTCATGGTAATTGATAGCACCAGTGCTGTGTGGGTCACACTTTAGGTTTATATCTTAAATCCTTTGAAATTTTACTGGTCCAAAGCTCCCAGAATCTATAGTAAAATTTGAAAAGAAACATGGCCCAATTTCTGGTTTTACATGCAATTGTTACATTAAGTCACTAGTCTGTTTCAATGTTGACTAGGATTAAAGTTAGGGAGGAATGTTTTAATGTTATTTACTTTTAAGGATTGATTTTTCGTTTGTTGAATGAGTTAATTGAAATGTAGAAGTTTTAGAGAGAGTGTTGGGTTAAGCTCTCAAGTGTTCTGTTTTATTTTGGCTGACAAAAAGCTTGACAAGCTTTTGGCCATGTCAGTGTTGTTTCTGTCTGGCGTGTTATATCAGGGTAAGGAAAATGCCTTACTATAAATACAGTGAAATAGCTATCACGTACAGCATCATTTCTTTTGGCTTCTGGACGGTAAATAGCTCTTCCTGCACTACAGGGTAACTTACACGTGATCTGGGTCATGGTGTGTTATTCTCCGCAACTTGATTTTTGACAAAGGACTTGTTTTGTTCAGCAAGATACTTCATTTCTTAGACACTTTGTTAGAAAGTTGCTCTGTACTTGTCAAATCTGAAAGGAGGGGCTGCTTTTCAGGAAGCTCATGTGTGAGTATAAACGGGATGTCATCAAACTTTTCATGTTTACAGATTGTGAACAAGTTTGAACAGGTTTTAGCTGGCAATCAGATTTTGACTGTGCAAGAAAATCTTAGGTGAAGAATTACATTTAGTCCAAAGTTTAACTATAGTAACCTGGTTAAATTCATGCTTCACTGTACTGCCTTACAAGCATGTAAGTGGTGATTAAATATTTTTTTTGTACAGAAAAGTAGACTGGTTGCTAGATGAAACTGCTTGAAGCATGCTGCTGGAGCTACGCTTAATAATATTCACCACTGTTGGTTACAGATCATTTCTCTGGTTTACGTGCAATGTAAAATTGATCATAAAGCTAGCCTATTTCCCCTTTGTGTGACAATCGTGGTGCTTAATTTAGAACAAATTATAATATGCTATTGTAGTCAGAGAAGACAGGCAGTGAACTGTTGTAATCGTTGATGTTAACTTTAGGTCTACTTCACTTTTGGGGTGGGAGGAAAGAATTGATTATTAGATCTCATTTTCTAGTAGTCAGATCTTCCCACTATTTAGGTGAAATCATGCACTTAATTTCTTCCTGTCTTTTTATTGTAAAGGTAAATGTAAGATGTATAGGATTTTGAGAGTCCTTAAGTTATTACATTTCTACGACACTTCTATTGACCAAATCTTTTTTTTCTCCTCTCTTCTCACTCAACACAGTTACAGACATAGAGCTAAAGCGACTGAAAGATGCTTTCAAGAGAACTTGTGGACTCTCATATTATATGACTCAACAGTGCTTCATCAGGGAAGTTCTTGGCGATGGAGTCCCTCCAAAAGTTGCTGAGGTAATCTATGAACTTGCTGGTTTTTGGGGGAGGCATACGTGGTTGATAATGTACACCTATAGATGCGCACACACAGATATTCCTATACAGGTACAGGGGCTAATTTAATTTCTTTCCATTTTTCATACAATGTTACAACGTACATTCTCTATCTGAAAATAACTTTCCAGACTTGGATCGTGGGTTGTCAGCAATGTGTGCTTGACTGAGCTACTGATTCCAGCCCAACTAATAGGTGGTAGATGACTTTGAAGTAAACCAGAATATCCAAATGTAGATTTGGGGAAGTAAAATGTTGGGAAGTTTTAACACTGTACGTAGCTATTATAAGAGAGGATTTTGTTTACTCTGGAGATGTACTTGCTTTTGGTTTCTCTGAGATTCCATTGGCTTTTACTTTGTTTTCTAAAGTGCGGATTAATCTTTAAAAGCTCTTAAAAATAATTTTATGTATAATAAATGTATAAACTGAAAATTAGCCAGAATCAAAATATGCTACATGGGTATATATATTGTGTGTATATATCTAGAAAAATAGTAATACCATCTTGCACACGTGCACGTTTAAAAAAATTGTTTTCTTTCCTAGTGTTAACCCTGTCTTGAGAGAGAAATTAAAATATTGTTGGCAAAGAAGAATAAGATTAGCCAGACCTTTCAAATGATATCTTGCTCCATGTCATTTCTAATCGCAGCTTCTGTTTCTGATATCTCCAGTGGTATTGACCTCACAGGAAGCATACAAGTCTTCCAGTTTTGTTTAGATAATGGGAGTAGTGAAGTGTGCACTGCAAAGTGTTGAACACTGTGGCAGAGAGTTACTTTTTTCGAAGCTTAATCTTTTTTCTGTTTTTCTTTAGTGTTGATGAAGAGGATGATATTACTTTCCGTTGTTATATAGTTACAGTTTGATTTTATTTTATTTTATTTTATTTTATTTTATTTTTAATGTGCTTAACAGGAAAAATTGCAATGTGTGTTAGCGCTATCCAATCAAAAGAAAGTATATGATTTGCCCATAGCTTAAAGTATGTCTTCTGTATTAATTGCTGTATGTGTTGTCTGGATGCTTTGACTGTTAGTAGTCCATAAGAGTAAACAAAAAAGTATCCTATGCTGTAAACAATTGGTTGAAATAAGATCAATTGTTGAGAATTTTACTTTATTAATTAACATGTACTTTTTTATGCCTTTTATGCCAGTAGTAAGGATTAAGTTACTGATTTGGATGAAGTAAACTTTTGGTCACAAACAGAGACTCTGGGTTTGCAAATGTCTGCTGGCTACCTTCTACTGTATTATTTAAAAATCTGTCCTTAAAGATACAGTTTTAGTGATGATTATCTCTTTTAACACTCGTTACAGTTATACTGAAGTTCTTGGTTTTCAGTTGGTGAGATAAAATTAATGGAAGAATTATAATTGTTTTCGATGTCATCTCATCAAAACTGGCACGTCAACGTCTCAAAATTCTAGTACAAATTACTGTGTACTTCCAACATTCATATACAGGCAATGCAGTAGTCGTATCTGTGAGCTTGAATACTGTAAATTTGGACAAAATTTGGATTTGTTTCTGCTCATACCATAAAGGGATGCTTTGTAGTTCCTGGCTTCAGGATGTGGAAAGGCAGGCAAAGTCATTAGGCAGCTTAAAGCCTTGTTCTGAGTTTTCAGCCTTTCAATGATGAAAATTGATCATTTTGAGCCTCAGACTGCTGGGCTGTCTTCTCTACATGTTTTGAATAATAGTTTTTCATATCTGAGTAGTGATAGGCCTTCAGGAATTCATTAAATTAAAAACACAGAGTTTTACAGCAGGGACATAAAACAGAGAACTGAAGCCAGTGGAACTTTGTTCAAACAATTTGCATGATTGTCATGCACGCAAAACATTTTTTTAAATGTTCAGGACAGTAATGTTCTGAAAGGATCTCTTGGAAAAATGGATTTGAAGATATTAATAAAATGAAATTAAGAGATGTGCTGTGTCTGCATCGTTTAAACTGCAGGGAAGCTGGTCAAGTGGTGAGATGTATGAAGACAGCATTTATTTTTAAATCTAAGGAATAATGCAATTACCATATGCAGTTGTGGCACCTTGGTAGAAAAAGTATTGTTCAGAGGAGGTGGAAGGACGGATTGCTGGTAATATTTCAAGAAAGCATTTCTAGTAGCTTTGTATTTTAGACTTGGGAGGGGAAGAATGTTGAGAAAGGACTTCCTACCTTTGGCCCGTGCAGTCATTTAAGTGACTGATTATACCTTTTATATATGCTTACATATGTTATGATTGTGAGAAGGTTTGTACACAGCAATCTGTGATGTTTACTAAGTAGTTAAGTGTCAGCGCGTCTTTTTCTCCAGATGGTTAACAAGCTGCAGTCCAAGTAATGCAAAGAGAAAAGGGATGATGCGAACAGAAACATGAAGGACACATTGAGGGGGCTGCCAAAAGAACAAGAACACAGACTTCTCAAGGACTGAGAGAGAAGAGGGGTCATAAGGATAAAATCAGGAAAGAATCCAGGACGTTCTATACTCTGTAGAGAAAGGAGCCAAAGGAATGCCTTTAGCATCCTCTTCTGCTCTTCTGTCAGGCTTACTAGGGCGTATACAGGGCCAGGGATTTGGACCTGAGGGGAACTGTTCGTATGGACTGAGCCATTTTTTTAACAGAAAAGGAACCATATTGTTAAACTCTTCAGTTATCCATGAAACGCAACATGTCAGATTTAAATTTTATTTAAAAATATGACTATGTACCGTATAATTATTCTAAATTTTACGTTCCGAAATGTAAATTGCTATGATACTGTCTGGGTGTGGCTATTTTAAGTAAAGCTGCAACAGTATTAAGTAATTTTGGAAAATACAAAATTGCGTCATATTTTGGTGGTGTATCTTATTAGAAGAAGTTTTCCACATAACACATTAATAGAAAAATTGTGGAGCTCCTTCCTTAGAAATGCAAACCAGTCTCATATATATTTTTGTATAACTATTCAGTGTTTATAAACTCTTCCCAAAGAATGGTTAAGCAGCTAAACTCAAAGGAATGCCAGCTGCCGATGGCTCTAATTACGTATGTTAAAGACTAATACATCGGACATTATCCATAGAGTTCGTTTTCTCTGTTTATATCATGAACACTCAATGTGTTATGTTGAATTAATATCTAAATCTAATATTGGGCATTCAACTAGTATCATAACTGAGATATACAAAGGTCAACAGAAGTGAGTGGAAAAACTCAGAAAAGGGTATGAATTAGAAATACGCTTTTGGATGAAGAGAAGAGGCAGCTTTATTCGAGGTAATTTATAAAATAGCTGTTCTTAAAAAGTCTAAAAGCACGGAAGAGTTAAATCTGAGTGATGGAGAAGAATAAAGTGTAAGGAAAAGATAATATTTTATTAAAATTTGTGAAGTAAAAACAGTGATTTCTCTTGTTTATTGATATATACATATTTTGTCTTGGAAGTCCTGTTAATCTGAAATGTAAGAATTCTCTTCCTTTTTTTTCTCTTCATAGGAGTTTTTTTGGATCAAAAATAGTTATATTAAGACTTAAACTATAGTGTTCAGCAGAGTTAACTGCATATTTTTTTAAAAAAGTAATGATTCCAATGTAACGTAAAGGTAAATTGCTTACATATGCAGTGTAGCCTCGAAGGCATCCTCCGAAATCAGAATGATTAGAAGTAGAAAGTATGGAATTCAAATCTCTGTCATGACACTGTCCGTGAAGCATACACAATCATTGTGCCCAAATGGAGCACAAATTTAGTTTCAATAATTTAGCCCTTCGAGCATTTGCAAATGGATTAAACTCTCGTAATAGAAGAGGATGATCTGAGCACCCTATGGGAAGTTAATGTATTTAGGTAGTGCTGCGTCTTATAGGAGAGTGAAACTGCAGGTTCTACATAATGTTTTCTGTAGAATTTGATCCTTCTGTGTTACCAGCCTCAATTACATTTACTTGCCTTCAGACATCTTTTAATAGTCCTCAGTGAATAGCAATGAAAGTGATAGTTTGATGGGTGGACAAGGAGAGGATTTACCGCGGGTAACACACACAACTGTATTGAGGTGTCTTCAGGGAGTCTGTCTGCTTCAGCATCCTGTCTGCTAATAACTGTGAGAGCAGAGAGCCAAACATGAATTTAGAATTTTTTACTACCTTGTTGCCCGACACTGCTTTGGAGTTGGTCTAGAATACATTCTGCAAATGAATTCTGCAGGTCTGCGGTGGTAGGTTTTCCACACCTTGTTATACCCGAAGCATAAGGGGCGGTTCCTGTTGTCAATCCGACGTCTGGCTTAGGTGTTTCCTTTTCTTCTGTCTGCCACTGCAGCGCCGTGTGCCTTAGCCACATCTACCCGGTGCCCTTCACAGGCCCATGGCTGGTTTTGTTTGGTCACTCCCAGTCCTGGCTTAATTTTGCCTTTCGATGGAAGCCACACCTGAGATAGTCAGAGCAGTGACTCATCCCCACGGCTCTGGAATTCAGCTCGCCTCTTCCACCCTTCGCTTGTGCTGGAGGATTCTGGCTGCAGCACGGTGAATGGTGCCAGTGGAGGGGAAAAGGGATAGAAAGAGGGATTTTGGTTCCAGTAACTTTCTTCTTGTTCCACTTAACCTCGTGAACCTCTCGCAGAATCACAGCTCCTGTAGGCTGAGGTGCTTGAGGACACACAGATCTGTCTGAGCGAAGCTCATTTTAGAGCCCCACTCCATTACCCTCGAGAGACTCGAAGGAGACGTATGCCAGCCTCTGCAGATGTGGAAGTTAGCAGGCATGTAATATATTCTTTGGGAATCTTCAGCTGTTTTCTTCTGCCTTTTTTTTAATAGGAAAAACAGCGGGTTCCAAGCCTCACCGTGATCTTACTGCACTTGCTGACAGAGGTTTCCTCTGGCTGCTCTCCATTGGTTCCCATCTTTACGCAGAACTGTCTCTGAAAAGTGTCAGATTGCTGTCACTTTGTGATTTACAAAAAAATTATTATGAAAAATTATTGTGATTAAGTTACTAAGGAAGCTAAATTTTCCTTTATTAATAAGAAATAGCAGTCAGCAGATGACCTCAAAAGCTGTTCTTTTTAACAATACAGGAAGATTTTATTTTCTCTCATGTCTGTTTCCAGTGTTCAGCTATTTGTTTTAAGGTAAATAAACATTTTGGTAACAAATCTTGTTGCATTTTGCTTTATCAGTGGAAAAGGTGAAAAAAATCCTTTTGAAGTGCTTTACTGATTTCTTAGCTTACAGTTAGAGTAACAAATATTGGCGGCTGTCAGTTCTTTGGTAAATCGTTTCCTGACCTGCGTCAGTGAGATGGTAACTTTTTTCAGTCTTATTTTGGGAGATGTGGCACTCACATTTTGCAAAGGGATTTCAGCCTGTTGAGAATTGGTCTCCTCCTCATTCCAGCTCCTTGTAGTGTTGTGCTGTCTGACTCCTTTGAAGGGCACAGCCGATAATAGGCTGCACTTGATTTCAGAGTGCCCTACACCCTTATGGTAGTGTATAGAAGTTCTCTTGTAAAGTTTGAAATATCATTTATGTAGTTATTTTGTACCAGTTTCACAGTCAGCTTATTCCTGGCTATTTATTCTCACCATGAGGTCACCCACCTTGAGCTGGATTAGTGAAACCCAATTAACGAAAATGGTTAATTCAAACCCAAAAGTTGGTTCCCTGATTTCAGTCGTAGTCCTGCCACATGCATGCTTGTTTTGGCAGAGATGTTGGAAGCGGAGTGTGGGTGGGAATGAGTTGTTGGGGGCAGGGGAAAGGCTAGCACTGGGTTAAACCAGCAATGAAACTACAGTGTTAAGAGAGGCAGAAGATGGAAAGTACTTTAAAAACAAATAATTAACTGTATGCGGTATGTGTCTGCAAAGAGACAGGCAAAATTCTAATAATATTTAAATCTAGTTTCAATTTTTAAATTTATTTTATTTTATTTAAATCTGGTTTTGAATTATTCCTGTGTTTTGTTTTTTTTTTCAAGGGTAAATGCATTCTACTAGAGTATTCTCTGGGTGCATCCAGTAGGTTCATGATCCTAATTGTGCTATTTGTGGGAGGTCCTCAAACAGTGGTAGATTTTATGCTGTAACAACTTTTTATACTTCAAAACTGAAGTTCTAATTAGTACGAGAATTTGTACACCCCTGTGATGATTTTGTTTTACAATGGTTTAAAAGTAGATTGTTTTGATGTGTTTCAGACTTGTTGGGTAGATTAACAGGGTGTCACCCACTTAAGATACTGTTAGTGACACACGTTTGTTCCAGAGCTGCTGATAATCTCGAAGACAAATGTCACTCCAGTTGCACATACCATCTCACACTGTTATTTTCTAATCAACTGTGAGCGTAAATGTTTCCTGACGGTTATGGTGGGAGTTTTAAAAAGTTTAAAAGTGTTTTCATTCTGTAGTTTGGTGGATTTTTGTCTGTGGGCCCCAAGGTGCCAGAGCCGCTTTGGTAGGCTTGCAAAAAAGGCTAAAATTCATTATGCAAACATTTGTAGTTTCAAAGGGAAGAAAACCCAACAAAGAAACAGAGTTTCGGAGGTCAAAAAAAGATAATGTTGCTTTAGCTGTTTAGAATTGTGTCTGGTTGTCGTTCATATGTTTAAAAAACAAACAAAATGTAGGGGGAAGGGATAGAGGTGTTGCAGTTCGGATCTGTGGGTTTCATTCCATGGTTTACTAATGATTCATTCTGCTTTGTGGGTAATACACAAAAGAGTGAATCTGTCCACAATAATTCTGAAGCTCTGCTGACCTCTGAAGTCTGCTATTGCTATTTGGCTAAATTCTCATATAAAGAATATATTCAAGGCTTTACTGGGGAAAAATGAAAAAGCAGTACATAACTGCATGTACACATCCTGGTTTTAATATTGTCTGTTTAGAATGTAATTCAGAGGCAAGCAAAGAAATAGTATTGAAAATGTGCACAACGCTTTTCTTAATAGAAGCTGATCTCTGTTCCTTTATCTTTCCCTCTGAAAAATTTATATTAAAAAAAAAAAAAAAGTTCAGCAAATAAGTCTGCTATCCAAACCATGATCAGTGACAAATCATTTTGTTCTGGTCTGTCACAGTAATAGTTCCCCACCAGCTAGACTTAATACTTTCTCTTTATGGTTAGATGCTCAGTGTGAGACCTATAAGAAAATGAAATTAAAAGACATAGATATTGAAATAATTCGTCTATGTAAGAATAATTTATAAGTTCTCACTGCTTTAAATTCTAATACCTAATGCAGATTTCTGTCTTGTGATACTGATAAAGTACTGGTGCTTGTAGGAATAGATTTGGGCTGACAGGAGGAGTCCGCGTTTGGAGAGCAGTACAGCATATATATATATATTTTCATTTGTGCTCTGTAGTATTAGAGGCAAGGTGAAGTAATACGTTGCAATAAGTGAGTTGGTAATTCTTGTTTACTAGAAGTAGTTGCTGTTGCTGACTGACTTCCTTCATCTCTCATATATCAGTGTTGAATCACTGTTAAGGTGCTGTTGAGTAAGTGAAGCTGCTGCTTGCACAGACTTTCCATGTGAAAGGTAAACACTTCAGCCCTTCCGTTGACTGCGTTGTTCCTGGTGGCCGCTCTGTGGATCTTTGAGTAACTTCTGAATAAAGTCTTGATTTCTAGTGCTTTCTATTGGAAGAAAGAATTGTTAGAGTGGGGTACTAAACTGGAACGGTCATTCTAGCAACAGTTGCGGTGTTAAGATAGTTAAGGTATAGTTGATGGAACGTGGGGGTTTTGTGTGTGTGTGTGTGTCACATCTTTTTGAAGCAGTAGTTTTTGAAAGAAAGTTTGGGGAAGTGGCACCAGTGAGGAAGCAAGAAGCTGTCTTCGTTGGAGGATTCTAACATTTTTTTTTTTATATTGCTGTTCATGAAAAGTACCTGCGTTTCACTAAATAAAAGACCCTGGAAAGGCTATTTTAAGGTACTGGAAGAGCTACAAAAGCATAAGAGAGTTAATATTAGAAGTGCGTTTAGCTGAATGTGAGGTGACTGGCCTAAAACCACCTAAGATGGAGCCTCAGTGTAATTTGTTGCTTTTAGTTCTGACATCTCTGTTGTTCCTGTTAACTGTTTGGTTAACGTCTCTGTTTGATTCTTCTAGGTTATCTACTGTTCGTTTGGAGGAATATCCAAAGGGCTGCACTTCAATAACCTGATTGTCGGATTAGTTCTACTTACCAGAGGCAGAGAGGAAGAGAAAGCAAAATGTAAGTAATGTAACTTACAACAGTAACAAGACGATAGTGGACAGTGAGTGTAAAATACACTTACGCAAAGCAAAAATAAATTATGGTATACTAAGTCCCTATATTTATATGTAACCGGGGCATACATTTGCCAATAAAGATGTTTTGAAATTCAGTGCATTTTTGTTTTCTATACTCGCCAAAATGCAATATTTGATAAGTCATCATGAATGTAAATGTTAGGATCCTACAGAAAGACTGTTGATCACTGTATGTGGGCAGAGGAAGGAGGACGGCACTGATATTTTTCTAAACAAATGAAAGCATCTGCCTACTGACTTCTGTTGTTTTGTCTTCCTTGTGAATCAGACTTGATAGTATTTATTTTCCTTTTGATTACTGGACAATGGTAAAAGGAAAAGGACATACTTCTTGACCTAAACCTTTTTGAGCTATATTGAAATTGAATCAACCTAAGTTTTTAGTTCTCTAGTTGTTGCCCAGCCTTTGGCATTCTCAGCCACTTGTAAACGTAATATTTGAAAAATGTAACTATCATAGTTGCTTAAACATATCTCTACTTCCTCAGACATTTTCAGTCTCTTTTCTAATGAATCTGGGAGTTATGTTGTCCGTGAAGAGATGGAGAAGATGCTGCATGTGGTTGATGGGAAAGTCCCAGAGTCACTCAAGAAATGTTTCTCTGAGGTATTTCATACATAGATTTTATTCAATTGCATTTACAAAAAAGTGAAAATTACACTGGGTAGTTTGTTTTTCTCTGACATGAACATGCTCGTGCATGTGTGGAACAAATTGACCATGTTTAAATTGGGTAAAAGCTCGTATTTTTTTATGTTGTGATATTACATGTAATTTGTATTGATGTGAATGGCAGCTTGGTATACAAATGTAGGCATTCTCCATGCTGCTTTACTTACTGTGCTGGTTTGAAAGATATCATTTCCCAAGGGTAATCATGTTATCAAGTAAATTTAAATACTAATATTGCTAGTGGAAATTTATTCATTAGTGTGGGCATTTTATTGCAATCAGGGAAGGAATCTAGAACACAGATCTGAGATGGGAAAGAAAATCTGCATCCTGGATTTAAAAATGCCTGCCAGCAGTGGTTGCTTAAGAAGAATAGTATTACTTTTGTCTCACTGTGCCTGCCAGGAGCTACGACGTTTATTTATGCTTTAGGTTGTTTGAGAGCTTTACGAAGCTTGCTGAAGTCCTCCTCTAAAAGAGGCTGTTGTTCCTTTTAAATATTCACAGTTACTTCTTTGGCACTAGTGATCCTGATGAATTGTCAGGCTTTTGTGCTTTGGTTGCTTCATTTGTTATCAGAGGACTATAGATCAGCGTGATCTAGTCATCATTATGCATTCCACTGAAAAACTGATTGACTACAAGCTTTATTTGTAGATATTAGATTACTTAATTACCTTAAATTTTATTGTACTGTATTGAAGATAACTTTGGTTATGGGCATTGGCTGAGGCAGACTCATTTAATCTGGCGGTGGTATCAGGTTGGCTTTGTAGGCAATGATTGCATTCTTTGTTCTTGGCTGGAATCATAAATCATATGTATACTGCAGTCCAGTTTCTGGAGCTGACCCACTTCAGTATTTCCTATTTATAATTTCTCATCAATATGGTGTGATGAATTATACTCTAAAAGTTAATTGCACACTGTCCAAGAAATCCAGAAATACTTTGTGAAGACTTTCAGGAAGAGAAGTATCAATCTGGCTTAGTACCATTTTCCTGTTCAAGAAAATGCTGTATATTGATTTTTCTTTTAAAATGAAAATAGCGTAATAACCCACTCAGCAGGATTTACTGGCCTGTTAATCATACTAGGTCATTGCTGGAGAGTGAGAAAGTTTAATGTTCCTGCTGTGGGCCTTCCTTCCTGCCGTATGGCGGATGAGTTTATGCTTTCAAGGATGATGTTTATAGGTACTTCTATTCTTCAGAATTATTGCATGTACTCATCTAGAGATATAAGCTTTAAAATATATCTGAGTTTTCCTCGCTCTTGTTTCTGAAATACAGGAAACAAATTCAGTGATACCTGTATTGCTCTAGTTGCTCAAGTTCCATCACAGCTCAGCTATAAACATTATTTGCTTCAAATGCTTTTTCCCCCTGGCCAGAGTGTTCCTGTCCCTCTTCTTCCTTGTCCTCCCTCTAATCAATCAGAACAATGCAGAGTCTCAGTGAAACGTGGCACAGCTATTGCTGCGTTTGCAGAAAGCAGGGCAAAAAGTAGAGGGAAAGTAGAGTGGAACAGGTAGTAAGAAAATGATCTTGTCTCTGATCCAAACTGTTAGAGAAATTAAAAAAAAAATAAAATTGAGGGCTGCTTTTTTCTTCTCTGTTAATTTGGCAGTAGAGGGTTTTTTTGCTTAAGGAAGTGGTTCCACAGTGGGTTAAATCCTTCAAATTCCACATTGTTGAGTTACCCTTTTCCTGACTGTCATTCATTCTCCTACCTCTGTGCTGGCTCAAGTATTGATATGATGCCTTGATGAACTGGATAGGGAAACTGATCTGGCTGAGAAGTAAGCCCTTTTTCTGTAGCTCCTAATCCTCTAGGTTATTTTTCAGCTAGATCTGTTTTGCCACCTGACTGCACTAATGTGCAGTCACAAAAGAGAAGGGATGAAGGATCAGAAACAGTGTTGGTAAGAGGAAGGTTAGGACTGTGCTGTCACTCATACTGTGGTTATATACAAATTAAACTGGTGATGTTGCATCTTGACTTCCTTGAATTATAACCGCGTGGAAGTCTATGATGGTAGCTGTAAGTATTGGGCTATTTCTGCATCTATTTGTTGGAGAAAAATGTAACGCTATTTAGACTAGGAAGAAGAGGCATAAAAAGAATGAGTATCTGGAACCTGAAATAATCCATTACAATTGGAATATGAAGCAACTGTTCTAGCAGTGATGGTCATTAACCATTCGAGCAACCTGGCAAAGGAAGTAGTGGATTTTCAATTTTCTGCAGTTGGCAGTTGCAGATAGTTCGTGGCCAACTGCAAATTGTTGGATTCTATAGAGGCGTAATTCAGTGAAGTTTAATGGTCTGTGATATTAGGGAAGCTTAAATAATCAATGATTTGAAACCTCTTTCACTTTGCAGACCCCTGTTTATTTGCCATGGAGAGTAGGATCTCCATTTAATGAGTTTGTCTACTGATAATAGGTTTGCTTTTATTTTAGTTAGTTTTGTAGGTCCTGTAGAAATCAGTCTGCTGATCCCTATGGTTTCATGGCCACAGCTTGGAAACCATTCAACTAAATGGTTTAAACAGCCTCTCCAGCATTTAAACTCTGTGAATCTATAGCTTTTATGTATTCCTGAACAGGTAGTTCCATGAGACATCCAGCAAGAGAGACTTGAGTTAGGGGATACTGTGAGTGTCATGTTTACATGTATGCTCCAAAGTGGGTTTTGGTCAATAGAGGTAAAAAATTGACGTGCTGCAGCAGTGATTAATCACACGATTAGTTATTCACAGATCTAATTTTTCTGTGTTAAGTGTTTATGTACTTGTGCAGATATAACAGAATGTTTATGGTTTTATAGCACCTGTTATTTGGCACATAAGAGCTTTTATCTATCATAATAAATTTAAATTCATAAAAATAACCTCTATTATTTTGAATTGTAAGTAACCATTTTTCTTCTAATCCCTTTAACCTGAGGTTCAGAGTAAATGACTTTCCAAAGGCCGCACTGAGTAGGTGGTTGAAATGCAGAGAGAGCTGAGGAGTCTAATTTCCCTCCCAGTGCTATATTTCAGAACAAAATGGAAATACAGGCATGGCTCCAAAGAAAAAAATTATTTTAGTACTTATTTTTATAGGAGATTGTCCCAATTCTTGTTCATACAGCTGGATGGTTCCTGTTTACTGATACTGAGAAAGCAGAGAAAAACAGCTCACACTTTCTTATTTTTCTTTCAGGGTGAAAAGGTAAACTATGAGAAGTTCAGGGTTTGGTTATTGCACAACAAAGATGCTTTCACGTTTTCCCGTTGGCTGCTGTCTGGAGGTGTGTATGTGACACTCACTGATGATAGCGATACCCCTACCTTCTATCAAACCCTGGCTGGAGTCACGCACTGTAAGTAAACTGTGCTTGTTATTATGCACATTTTCTTAAACTGTTTCAGAGTTCACAGACATAAGCTGTTGCCTTGCCGTAGTTGTTCATCACATCTCACTACTCTGAGATCCATACAGTTCTGTTCAGCAAGATAAATTTCTTCTCGATGCTAATTTGTTCTCTGCTTTTTGTGCTGTGACATGTAAAACATTGTTATATACAAGGACACCGTGGGTTGTTATTTTTAAGAGGTAACAATACCGAGATTACANCTCTTTGACAAATACATTTATCTAAGGTGACTTAATACTGGTTTTATATTTGGTCTTTCAGATATAGAGGATTGTAAAACTATTGAGACAGTTCTGAAAATAATGCTTATTTCAAAAATAAGTATTATTCCTTAATTTCCTTTCTGCAGTAAAATAAGTAATATTCTTGGCATGTGATGTAGTCAGGGAACTACATTAACTAAAGAGAAGACTCCTTAGGATTTGCATTTAGGAATAACATCCAAAGAACAAATGCTTCCTTATGTCTATATTAATGTAAAAGAAGGAGCAGCTGTTTTTTAAATTAAATGTAAAAACAAAAGGCTGATAAATTATACTTGATGTGCAAATATAATGTAAGCATACATTACAGTAGAGCATCTAAGGGACTGTGGTATCCCTGGGAGAAGGGTGTTTGCTATTGAGATGTCAGTGGTTTGAGCAATCTGGTTGTATTTAATGTACTCTCATAGATTTTCTTTGTTGGTGTCAGCATGGCATTTAATCTCTGTAATGGGTGGGTTACTTGAATAACGCAACATACAGTTTTTTCTCTTGGTTTTAAATATGAGCATTAAAATTCTGTTCTGACCATCTGACAATAAAATTAGCAGTTTATAGGCAGGTAATTTATTTGCATTACATGAGAGACTGCAGAAGACATTGAGATTACAGAAGACCACTAAATACTCTGAGGTCTAATAGACAAGGTAGAGAAAGAGGTATGCTAACAAAACCCCCAAACCCTGGGAAAAATCTCTCCAGCTGTATCAAGTTGAGATCTGCCATGCCTCCAACCATGTCAAGTCTCCTTGGCCCAAAGTGTTCAAAGAAAGCTTTACCTCAGGCCTCTGGATGTGACCTCAGAGCTTCCTTTGATTTGTTTCATGCTTTGAAATTGAAACTTTTTCTGAACAGTTTTTACTACACTTTTTGCGGAAAGTTTATTTTTACTGAAACTGATTATAATTAAAAAAAAATAAATTAAGAGCTACTGGTTTAGTAGACTCTATTTCATATTTAATGTTATTCTCACTTCTTCTGTTTTTGATATACCTGTCACTGTTACCATCTGCAGCCAGACTCTCAACTGTATTCACAGCTATTTCATATGTGCAAAATAAATGATTAAAGAAAAAATTGGTCTTCAGACTGAATAGCATAATAATCTACTTTAGCTAACCCACACCTATGTTCTCATATCAAGAAGAAAACCTTTCTTTCTTCAACTTACAGGCTAAGAGATTTTTTTCAGTTGTAAACAAAGAATTAGAGACATTCAGGCTGAAGTGCTATAATTAAAAACAAAATTAAGGAGACTGGATGAGAAGCATCTGAGAAAAAAATGAACGGGGACAAAATCTGTTCCGATTCTTGGAAGAAAATTGTTCAGGTGGTTCTATGTCTTAACCAAATTTGCAAAGCTATGACAGTTATGTTTGGACCTCTAAATAAAATTAAATTTTACTGTATTTTTGTTATTTTCTAGTTCAGTGCTGTAATAAGAAAAACAGACAGTAGTTGTGCTGCGTTACCACGTCTGCAGCCGGTATCTTTCAAATGACAGATATGGAAAACTGTCAGGAATTTAAGATAGCAGGAAAATGAACTGGTGAACTAACCCGCTGGTGAACTAACCAGCCTCCTCCAGGTCTGGACAAATACTTCCTTTATAATGTATCCGATGATTTCCCTTGTGATTTGAGACGGTACAAGAATCTCATGCCACAGATACAAAAGTAAGGAAAATATAAGTGCTTGAGCACTTGGAATTAATTGCTGTAAAGTATTAATACTTGGGGCCTTGCTGTGTTGTTTTTTAAGTTTAGTAATTGCAGTCTAATCAGGTCAATCTAAAGAATAAGAAATTTAGTACAGAAGTATTCTTAACACAGCCGAATGTGTAAAACAGTAAGAGCTGTTATGACAGTTCCTTTTCTCAGAACGAAGGCTTGGTTTTAATACTTTTACCCAGGATAATGGCTGCCTTTGGGGAGAACACGTAACTGAAATAATGTTTAGTAAACCCAGGCAAAGACTGCTAGCAGAATACAGCGAAAGAGTGAAAAGTTTTTAAAATATCCTCTACTGTAAGATGAAAACTAATTAGTGAAACTTGCTAATTTCTCACCTGGCTGCGGGGCCGGGCTGGGTGGCAGCACGCCCTCTCCTGGCTCAAGCTTCAGCCCCCCCCCGCCAAACCTCACCTCCTATCGCACCATGCTTCCCATCAAACGGCTGGAATAACGCGTCGGAGACGTGAAAAATTGCGGTGATAAAAATAGTGGAAGTTATTAACATTGATTTAGAAACAGACAGCGAACGTTTTATTGCAAAGCATCAGTGACTCCATTTACATTTGTTTAATGAGCCAAGCTATCGGGGAAACAAAGGAATTCTAATTTTTCAGTTGTAAATAACATTTATTTTGGTATGCAGATGACTTTAATTATATTTCTCAACACATAATTAGAAATGAAATTTTAAAGTTACAGGAAGTTGCCCACACTTGCTGCTTTTAATCAAATTTTGTTCCATTTCACTTAAATCATAAATATTAATCATTTCATTTGAAAGCTACCAAAATAACTTAAGTTTCTCTTGGACCTTTGTTCCCAAAACCCAGTTTCAGGGATACCTGAGTGCTGACCAGCTAGCAGTAGTTTGGATTTTCTCAGTATTGTAGTATGATCCGGTACCTTTTGAATTTTTTTTTTATTATTATTTTTTAATTTTTTAAACCATCATATTGAATAGCACTGCAGTGGAGCATGTTCATCAAAGATAAATCCTGTCAGGGACTACCGCTAACGCTGAAATTCTCTGTAGGGGAATGTTCCCCTAAATCATTATGCATCCTTAATAATTACAAATTAAACACCTGATCTCTGGTACTGGGAGTCCAAATGCAGTATTTCAGTAATAGACCAATTCTTGGCTGCTGGCGGGTGTCATTTTGAGCCTGCCCTGGCTGGTTTGCGCTCTTGTACGCATCAGGATGGAACCAACTCCATCCTACCTGCAATATACGGCTTTTGTGGAGTAGTTCGGCCAACGGACGGGAACGTGGGATGTGTGGGAAGGTCTCCTGTCCCACCAAGTGCAGACCATGGGGGTCACGTTTCTCTCATAAGATAGTAAGGCTTATTGGTTTTGTTTTGTGGTTTTTTTTTAACCCAGTGGTGGAAAATTATTCCAGTACATCTTCTACATATGTTTGCAGGTACTTTATGGCTCAATTTTTTGTCAACTTTGTCCTAGAGAGTCTCTGATCTCCTTCCTGTCTACTATTCAGTATAGATGCAAGTGACTCTTATGTTTCTCTTGGCCTTTTTGCCAACATAAGATGAGCCCAGTTCAGGGCTGTTTGAGACCGGGTGCTCCCTCCCCTGTTCCACCTCAGAGGTGGGTGATACAGCGCTGTCATGCTGGCTCCAGGTGAGACCTCATTGCTTTCCTTCCTTTGCCTGGAAATATTTCTCCCGCCGCAGCGCAGGTGGTGGTTTCTTTTTTATGACTGTGTCATTTTGGTGTGTCTCAGTGTCATGTGATGGGCTTACATACTCAGGTTTTCAGTCCTTTTCCATGGGGGGAATACTCCCATTTATCAGAGGGGTTACTGGTTTCAAACCGACAGACCGTGTAATTTGTACTTCTTTGTTACCCGGTCGTTGTGTCACCGAGTTCTTTTCAAATAGCGTCCTAATTCTCCTTTGAGTTGAGAAGACTCTTTTCTGCCATCAGAAAAATTCATCAAAATGCTTCTGCTTTTTCTGACAGCTCTTACATGCAGAGATGCAGTAAGACAGCGTGTAATCAGTGTAATAATTATATTTTAGAACATACAGTTGTCGCTAATTTAACGTAATAAATGAGAGAAGCCCTGGATAAGCAGACAGCATGGTTGAAAGGGAAGAGTGAGTTTTTAAAAGAGTATAAAATTGAAACTGAATGTTGTGGAAGTGACCTCTTCCGTCAGAGATGGGTTCATAAACCTATAGGGCTTTATGGTAAGATGAAGATGCGTCAGTAAAAGGAAAGTGAAATGAAGTGATCACTCAACTTTGCTCCCATTAAAAGGTGGTCTGGATATAAATACATGTTCTGTAGCTTGCCCACTTCAGGTGTGGTACCCACTCTTCAAACACCATTTCTTAATGGTGTACGGAAGGCCACTAGAAGACAATTCTGAAGATTTTGGATTTAGTAAAGGTACCTTTAAGAGCATATTTCATTCTGTGCTATTTTTTTTTTCCCAAGTGTGTGAACACTTGTGCTTTGAGAGGAACTGTAGTGTTTAGTAGCTCTTCTGTAGGGGTTCCCATCTTAAGGCACTGATAATCTCTCCTCTGCTAGATGAACGCCTGGGTAGTCATGTCTGACACACACAAGGATCTTGGTTGAAGTCACAACTTCTCTGTGTGTCTGTTTTTTAATTAGGGGAAAAAAAAAAAAGATGAAAGTATTACAGCAGACATGGCCAATAAGAAAAAGCCTCGGTGTCACTTAATCTGCGTCTTGCCACTTTGTTATCCTCTTAGTTCCCAGGCTGTTTTATGTCCCGCGAAGCAGCTCGCTCTGCCCAGGTCCCGGAGGCTTCCCTGTCTTAATTTGAAAGGGACAAACAGGCGGGTTGAGTCAGAAATAGTGTTTGGTGTTCAGACTCAGCCGTTGCACGATGAAGAGCTCGCTCTGCCACGGGGGACAGGGTTTTGCGTGGAGGATATCATGGTAAACACTGAAAGAACCAAGTTTCAGTTAAAATGTTGGGAATATGGTATGCTTCTACTGCTGTGAACCAGAGAGGATTGTACCAATAGGTGGGTAAAAATGAAAGTTTTAAAATGTATTGAAATACTTAGTTAATTCTGGTCATATAAAGAATTGTAATAAATAGTGCCTGAAATGAAAACATGTGTTTAATTTTTTTCTAAGACAGGGGATTATTCACGGCTTGCTACCTGTGTAATAGTTAAGGAGGGTGTACATTTCAGGGAAATGGCATTAAAATGAAGGATTTTTTTTTCCCTTGTTTATCACTGTCGTGCAATCTGACTGTCAGCCACAGTATGGCAGCTGGATTTAAGTTAATTCATTTTTGGTAGATTTACAGTTTCTCAGATGCATATTTTTGCTGAAAATGTTTACCTGTTCTTCCTTTTACAATGTGAAAACTGTAGCTTGAGGTGTAATTGACATTATTATTCCTCCTATTACACTTGTCTAGTTCTTAGAGAATTGATCTAATAAACGCTATTCATAATTTTACAGATCTGAATGTTTTTCATATTTTTAATGGACAAGTGATGAAGGAGACATAAAATAGCATATGGTAGTAAACTGGTAGTATGTGGTTAAAGTTCACAGATGCATAATATCTCCATGTGACCTCAAATAATTGTATCCTGTATTTAATTGACAAAAATGAATACTTACTTGGCGTAGAAAGCTAGTCCATTGTGATGTTTTGGACTATATTGTATATATAAGATACACTTTTAAAAAATAATAATCAAAAGTTATTTAAAATTTGAACTACTGAATGAAAGCCCAGATCCCACTTCTTGATGTGGTTTAAACAGGCATTAGGAAAAAAAATATTTATACTTTGAAAAGGTAAAATCCTTTATCTATATAAAACCTTTTTAGAATATGGCATTTTTTTCATACGCATTGGTATGATTGGATAATAAGTGCAGTCTGCTTTTATCATGCTTCATTTAAACTTCAATAACAAATAAGATTGTATGTACATATCATAAATTGCAAGAGATTTCTTTTAGTTTACGTTTATGGAGGAATAGATGGTGCACTACATATCCTGAGACTGATTTACAAGGCTATGTGCAAAAAATCAGTGTGGAGAAATCAAATTATGTAACAGCTGGCTTTTCAGCTGCAGAGTTAAACTCTCACGTGTGCTGTAATCCAACAAATCTTTCTGTATTTATGTAAGTGAAACTATTGCAGCGGGCTGCAATTCATTGTTACTGTGAATGAAAAATAGTCTTGTCACGTTTTTCCTTGTCTTCAACCTCAGTTGTGGAAGTCTAATCAGTACAAAGAGTATTATTTACTACTTCATCAGTTTTACTTTCTAAACTGTTCGGCTCTTCTGCGGAAGGTCAATAGAGTGGACCTGCCTTGGCTGTAATATCAGTGTAGCACTTATGCTAATACTTATCAGCTATTCTTTTGAAGAGGGTTATTTGAAAATTCTTTGTCTTTTAAATGACCATGTAATTTCAACCACTGCTTGACAGAAATGCAGATAAGATGCTTTCTGATAACCTTTCTTTTCTGAGATTAAAATAATAAAGCAATAAAGTTAGCACTGTGGAAACTATCTGTGAAGTACAATTTAAAAAAAGATGGAATACAACTAGCTTCTAATATAGATATTAGAGAATTTTTTATTTTGCCAGAGAACCTGTCTTTCAGTTCTTAATTACTAAAGATAAATAATGCACCTGCCAGTAACAGCAGGCTTCTGCTGATTTACTGTTCAGTAAAGACAATGTGACCTTCTTTATGTTTTTGGAATATTCTTAGTGTTGCATCGTCTCAAGAATGAAGTGCAACTAGCACATTTGTTATCCTTCCCAGTCACAAAGGTAGATTAAAAGGAAACAAAGTGATTTACATGCTCATGCTCAAGAGAGTTAGCGTAATGCTTTTGTATTTGCTAATGAGAGCAATAATGTGTATGTGCAGTTCTTCTAAATGACAGTACAAACTTGCCCTTCATGTGCAGTTGTTTAGGTAGTATAATAGTGCTGTGATTCTCTTCGTGTACTTAAGGTTCTGTCTCATAAAGTGGCTTTTACCTTTCGTTTTTTATTTTACTTTTTGTTTATTTCTGTCCTGGAAACTCCCTGAATATACTTGTCCCAGTATTTCCTGCGGAATGCTGGTACTCTAGTCCCAACGTCGCGTCTTGCGAGCTCTTTCTTCTCAGTGCTGTAGCACCCCGATACCTGTAGAGGCAGCAAGATTGAGGGAAAGTGTGTTTTATTTGGTAGATTTTCTCTCATCTGTTGATACACTGGCTGTTGTAGCGCAGGTATGTCATTAAATTATCAAGACATCCCTGTATTTCTTGGAACGTACCAGATGCAGTTCTACATCACCTGACTGTTCTGCGTAGGGTCATGAAGCTGCTTAGGTCTGTGGCAGTCCTATGATATTTCTCTATGCTGATCTTCAAGAAATAACTGCTCTATTTCACTTTCATGATTTCTACTAGAATGATGTTCCTTTATACATTTAGATTACTGTTTCCTTATGTATTGGGGCCAGACTTTTTAGTAGGGCCTGTAGCAATAAGACAAGGAGTAATGGCTTTAAACTAAAAGAGGGAATATATAGACTAGCTATAAGGAAGATTTTTTTTTTACTGTGAGGGTGGTGGAACACTGGCCCAGGTTGCCCAGAGAGGTGGTGGATGCCCCATCCCCATCCCTGGAAACATTCCAGGCCAGGTTGGACGGGGCTCTGAGCAGCCTGGTCTGGTTGGAGATGTCCCTGCTCATGGCAGGGGCTTGGACTAGGTGGCCTTTAGAGGTCCCTTCCAACCCAAACCATTCTGTGATTACAACACAACCAAGAGCCAGGAGGTGGTAAGCCAGATAAGGGAATTGACCCATCTAGGAAGGAAGGGGAGAGGAGAAAGGTAATCAGTTTAGTTTTTCTTCTGGATCAGTTGTCTCATCTCACTTACTACATAAATGCACAAAGCCACTAATGATGCACTTGAGGATGCTGCAGCAAGTGAGGATGTTGGAGCACGTGCTTGGGGCTAAGGGGGAAGGTAAACTTTCTCCGTTCAGCCTGAAGTTATGATAGTGTAGCGAGACCCCAGAACGGCAGCTTTGCTGTGGGTGTTCCGCACACTGGTGCATGGTCTGCCTAGTGATGGTACGGAATGTACAGAGGAAAAGGAGGCCATTTTCACTGATGTTACTTTTCTAGTTAGACTGTCTAAAAATACTTTACAGGAAGATGCAAACTCCTTCCACTCCTCCAACTCTACTTCAGATATTAGTCTTTTGTCAAAATTTGTCCAGACTTTCTGCTGATGAGGGTAAGGTATTGTGTGGTTTGTGATGCATTATATGATGTGCCTGCCTGGGTAGTTACAACTAGTTCATGCTTAGTAACTTCGGTAACCTACAATATTCTGATTAAAATACTACTTCTAATGACAGAAATAGGAAAAGAAATCAATAAAATTTCAATTTGACGTATAACTTTTTTTGGGTCTCTTCTGTTCTTAAGCCTTACGGGATTATTATTGTTTCTGTAGACTAAACCAGGCCAAATAGCTCAAGTTAAACCTATTAGAAAGCTGGCGTGGATTTAAAGGCTCAGAACCATCTGGGAATGGGATCACACGTAGTAGTTCTTAATATAGACAGCTTTGTCATTACATATCTATTTGAGAACCAATTAATTTGCACTGACCTAAAGCGGTGTTGTGACACACTTGCATATGTAAAAAGATTAAAAGTATTGTTGAGCAGAAACGTAATATTTTTATATATATGTTTAATTTCAAGGATAAAACGTAAGGAGACTGGAATTTGTGTATCATGTTTTGAAAGAAAACACAAGTGCTTCCTCTGGCTGTTTTCATTCACCCTTGCCTAGCACCTTGTTTTACTCATTGTTGGGTTTGGGGTTTTGTTTTTTTCCCCTTCTTTAAATTAGCTTGTAAGTTCCTCGGTATAAAGTGTCTTCTAGGTTTGTATAATCACTCCCTAACGTTGACTGGGTTTCTAAGTGCATTGATAATATAAATAATAAAGTGAAACAAACTGTTTCATATTTGGAAAAAAAATAATGCTGAAATGTAGTGTTTAAATGTCACATTAAAATTTAGCCTTATTACTGTATGAGAAGGTAAAAAAAATCAAATAGGAATTTTTCAAGAGCAGCCGAGTCCTAATTTTTTTTTTTCCATAAAATTTCTGGGATTTTTTGTTTTTAAATGCTACTTTGAGTCCTTTTAGAGGATTTAAATACTGGATACCTTGCAAAAATAAGATATTGCACATATAATCTACCTGTTTCATTCACCAAGAAGAAATATGTGAAAATGAAGAGACTGCTGGAGCCATTAGCAGTAGGAAAAGTTCATTTCTGTATTTCTAAACATTTGCGATGATGTGTTATTGATGTTGAACTCCTAGATGATGAATGGGTAAGATGATCCTGTAGATAAAGACAGTAAAATTGGGCCTTTATTTCTCTACTGCTCGTATTCTTAATTTTTACATGCAGGAATCAGGCATAAAAAAATTAACAATTTCTCTTTGTGACAGAATAATGCTGCATTTTTATTTGGTGCTGAATTTGAACATGGTCTAGATACTATCAAAAATGTCTTTTATCTTTGTTGCTTATATAGTGGAAGAATCCGACATCATCGATCTTGAAAAACGATACTGGCTGCTAAAAGCTCAATCAAGAACTGGACGTTTTGATTTAGAAACGTTTGCCCCCTTAGTTTCCCCACCTATTCATCCATCTCTGAGTGAAGGTATGGAACTTCGGTCAAACATGTGAGGAAGGGGTGTTGCTGTGGTGCTCAGTACCTGATGGTCTACCGACATACACATTTTAGGGGTTTAAAAGTGGGCCTGTTTATTTTAAGCTTAAATTACAGAGGTTCATTCCACTGAGTTTGGAATGTTTGAAAATGCGAAAAGATGCCTGAGAAATCTCTCATTTGTTGGGAAATCTGGAATGACGAAGGAAGCGATGCTTCTGTGCCTTCCAGTCTTATTAGTTGTCAGGAAATATAGCAAACATCCTGTGTGATTTGCCTTGTAGTTGCTTAAAATTTTTCATTGGGTTCCTTAAGATTCTGTAATGACAAAATATACTGCTGTCCCTGAATGAGATAAAACAGAAGGCCATTTTTCAGATGGCAAATGTGAGTTGCATGTGTTAAATGACAATTCAGCACGCGAGTCAGACTTGTGTCATGCAGTCAGTGGAACAGTCTTCCCTAACAGTGTAAGTTAAGGCAGATTTTGTTCAGAAGACTCGGTCAGGAGCTGTGTGTTGCAATGCAGACACGTTAATTAACCAAGCTGGTCTTTCAAGTTGAAGCCGCTCTGGTAATAACTGGAGGTTGCAGTTGTCTAATTGCCATTTACTGCACAGCGTAGGGACATTAAGTAACATTCTCCTTCCATGCTAGTTTTTGCCTGCAGTCCTCGAGTGACAATTTTTGACCACCAACTGGTCAGCTTTACTGACAAGTGGCAGCAGTTAGTAGAAAATGGGGAATTCATGTGCAGCAGATGCAAGCTGTTGGAACACCAGAACTTATGTTCCATTCAGTAGGGATATATCCCCGTATCCTTTTGTTTGTGAGTGTGTTTTATCTACTTAGCAATATGAATTTACACAGCTGCTGGGGGGAAACTTGAATGGTTTCTGGTCATTCTATATGTCTTCTGTGGATAGTGAAACTCAGTCATTTCCACTAAAAAAAATTTTTATGGGATAAAAAAAGTTACATCTGCTCAATGAATGGAACTCTTAAATCCTTTGAAGGCCGGTAACTAAAACTCCTAACTCACTTATGGCCAGATTTGCAAAGATATTCAGTGATGTTCATAGGAGTTTCTGTCAGGCCCTTTGGAAAAGCCAAAGCTTTTGCAACCTGAGTACCTTTACTGTTTTGGTCCTTTAGCTTTTGTGAAAATGCTTGTCCTGACCATACTGGTTTAGATGTACACTTCTATAAATCAGTCATTACAAGGAAGGCGTGAGAATAAGGCTACAGTTCAGAATTCTTGATTCCCTCCCTGCCACTGCCTTTGTCTAGCCATACACGAGTCACCTAATTCACCTTTAAAATGGTCTTAGCAGTGCTTAATTATCTTTATTACACTTAGTAAGAATTAGTTACAAGTGTTTGTACTTCTCCTTGCAAATGTTAACCATTAACCCCTCATGTAAATGCTAAGTATGAATGTGAGCTGTTTCAGCCAGATGCTGTAACAGGAGATGCTTTTGTGGTTTGCAGGTTTGTTTAATGCTTTTGATGAAAACCGAGACAATCACATAGATTTTAAAGAAATTTCCTGTGGGCTCTCAGCATGTTGCAGAGGACCCTTGGCAGAAAGACAGAAGTGTAAGTATGAAAACGTTAACTATTAATGTTAGAGAAGTTTTTCAGTTTGAGCAATGAAGTTTAGTTGTTTCCACCTTTTTAGAAATTTTTTCCACTGAACAAGTGTGTGTCTGTGAAAGGTGACAGACTTTAGAAGTTAAAAAATTAAAGGAGTCTTAAATATCAAGGCTTCCTTTTATAAGGGATGACTAAACCTAATTCTGTGTATTTTATAACTTATCCATAGCTTCCTATAAATTATTAACTTGTTAGGAAAAAAGATTTCAGAAGTTATTTTGCAGTGTTCTGCATTATGATGCAGAACTGTGTATCTCAGTATAGGAAGTGCAAACACTTATCTGTTCACTATATATAATATAAAATGAATGCCCTATTTGATTGTCTTGTGGTAAACAGCATGTTCTGGCTTGTTTACGGTCCGTTTTTCAGCTGGATCCCTGCAAGGTTCTTGTGTTTTGAAATACCTTTGTTCCATACTTTTCCAAAGCCGTATTGCTGCAACTTGAAAGCTATCATTCACTGGAAATTTCTGGATGCACATATGTTCCCTGCTATGTCACATCAGAAAACACAGCAGAGAATTGCAGGAGTCTAGATTTCAGTTTATTAAACACAGCTGCTCCATTTCCTCACTACCACACATGCATCCTGCCTCATCAAAACTGTCAGCACTAAATCATGTTCTTGTGACTCTGCAGACTTACATTCTGCAGGAAAAAAAAAAAATAGTTGTTGAGTAGTTTTAACATAGAAAAGTAATTTCCTTTTTTTTTTTTTTCTCAGTTTGCTTCAAGGTTTTTGACATTGACCGGGATGGTGTGTTGTCTCGCACTGAGCTGAAAGAAATGGTGGTTGCGCTTTTAGAGGTCTGGAAAGATAACCGTACTGATAAAATACCTGTAAGTAATATTTGGTTTTCTATTCATTTGCTGCCGTTTCTTAAAGTCATCCTTCAAAAGTAGGAATGGGGATGTTGTTTGAATGTGGTTTCAGTGAAATACAGCCTTCCTTGAACTGCCTTCGCTGGGGAGCGTTGATAACTGGCCGTAACTTACCTTGCATAACTTTGACTTCCATTAACCAAAGCAGAGGATTTGACTATAACATATGCTATTTCCTATAAAGAAACCTTAGGTACAAAAGTACAGCTGTCTCGAAGCACTCAGTTGCAAATTACATAGAGGTATCCTCAGCATTTCTTACAGTTATATTTTCATTCGGAACACACGCAGCTCCAGAGTGTGCTGTGAGAATTTAACTATTTTCTAATCCTTTTGTTTGTTAAGGAATTGGGCATGGATTTGTCTGAAATTGTGGAAGATATTTTGAATATGCATGATACCACAAAGGTAGGCATTTGCTGTTCTTTCCTTCTCATTTTTATATCCTAGTATCTTCAGTTTATTGATAAGAAAGAAAGTAAAATCTTGTGCTTTCACAGCAGAGATGTGTCAATAAAAGAATCTTTCAAGAAATGTCAGTTTTCCATTAAAACGTTCCACATTGTTCTGTGAGAGAAAGAACATGTTTGAATTTTGTAAGCTGTATATAAAACTAAACCAAAAATACATAACCAGATGAAATGAATTTGAAGCATATACTGTTTGCAAGGCTTGGCTATGCATAATTAATACCAGTTTTAAATCTGATGCTTGACTTGTTTTCTGGAGAAACTATTCTTTTGTTTCATGTTTAAAGTGATCTTATGAAGAAACGGATAGTGTATTAGTGTCTCTTATGTTTTATGCTATGTAGAGACATATTATGCTCCTATGCTGGAACAGAATTGGATTAATTCAATAGTATCTTATGCATTTTCGTTATCAAACTATTTTGTTTGCAATAATATTGTATACAACCAGTGAACTATATATGACGATATTCTTTCAGAGCTAAGTGTCCACGAAACTACAGAGGCATCTGTCATGACTGCCGTGGCACACAGCAAAAAGTCTTAATACTTTATATTGTGCTTTCTAGTTAGCTGTGTGTAAATCTTTCATTATGTTCTTGCTTTTTCAATATAGGCACTATCATCTGCAAACAGTATAGGGGAAGTTGTTTCCATTATTTCATTCTTTGCTTTGCTAATTCGGAAGAGTGTCTGTAAACTATAAATAATTTAAGAAAAACTATAAAGAATGTCTAGAAATGCTTAATTACTTGTTTGAATAGTTGTCTTGCCTGCTTGTACTCCAACAAAGTGGTGGGCAAATATTCTGTTATAATTCTTTCATTACCAAAGCAGCAGAAAATACAGCTTCGGTGAGCTCTTTCTTTCATCCTGTGAGGTTTTTATTGCTTGCTTTTTTAAAAAGGCTAGTTTATAAGCAAGTGTATTGCAGTCCTGTTTCCACAAAGAGTTAAAAAAGACAACCGAGACTCCAGAATATATTTCGTAGTTGCATCGTGAATGTAGTGCTGGAAAGAGCTAATGGTGCAGTAATTACATAAATTACTTAACCTCTTTTCATCTGTTAGCTTTGACCTGTGTGAACTCTGGAGAAAATGGTCTGCAAGAAGAGGTGCAGTAACTGCCACTGCTGTAAAAATGGCCATGAATTACATTACAGTATAAAAAATTCAGATTGATGCTATCACTGAATTGTTGAAAATCAGAAGGTTCTGTGACATTGGTCAGTGTTACGCTGCTGTAACTTTGCAAGTGATTAAGAATTAACAGGACTTGGGTTGTAAGATCATAAGGACTTGATGATCCAAAATAGTTTTTCCCAACCCGGAGAGGAAGATGGTGGGTTTCTGAAAGGATGCGAGTATCTGTATGTGCAGAGCTTATTTGGAAAATCAGAGTCTTAGATCATCTTAGTCTTGTTTTGTTTCTTACAAAATGATTGCCCTGACCAGTTGCATACTGTTTCTGCTGGTTTCATGGTTTGAGGAAGTACGACTGCCGCAGTTGAGCACGAATGCTAAATCTGAGTGATGGAGAGCAGGAGCAAAGGTTACTACACGCTGTGCGTGGTCCATCCGCTGTACTCTCAAAGCTTTTTGGTTCTTTAGGTTGCATATGTTATGCTAAAACTGGATTTTTCTTCTTTCATTGGATCACATTTTATTATCAGAGTGGTAGGTGCTAATTTTCATCAAATCAATGTGTTTGTTATGCCTTGTATGACACATTTACTGAGAATTTAATTGAAATAGGTTAATGGTTTGATGTTTTTTCCTTCTCCCTTTAACTAAGCTTGGACACCTCACTCTGGAGGACTACCAGATATGGAGCGTGAAGAGTGCACTTGCCAATGAATTTTTAAATCTACTTTTTCAGGTATGTTTAGAGGAAATTTAAACTTGAAAATTGTAGTAATTAACTCATGAGCTTTTTGCATGATCACAAAGTGCATCATCAGCATTTGTGTCAACATACTTATGTTTTTGTCCATTGCAATAACTTACGTGGTTTTGCTGTTGTGCATTACCTTGGTGGAATGATTCCCTATTTGATTATTATTCTTCTCAGTGTATGGAGATGCCTAAAGCATAATTTGTGAAGGTGGTGTTCTGTTTATAAAATGAAAGTGTATCGGCAGTTATATTTTCCGTTAGAAAACAGCTGTTCTTAAACAGTTGTTCTTGCAAATCTTTGCCAAGAAAGTGACACAGGAAATGAGAAAAGGTATTGCGAACTCTTTGCAACCACTTTCCCTTTACATTTTCTGTTAAGGCTGTCTAAGGAACCTTTCACTGCTTTCTACATGAAGCAGTCCTTGAAAGCTGTGTTATCATATCACTATTGTGTTGCAGAAGCTGAGGATCAAGTGTGCACTGAATTTGTTTTTAATTGAGCTTGAATTGGACTTTTATAAATTCTTAAAACAGTCATATTTAGCGCTGGCTCGCTTTGTGCAGAAAATAACCCCCTAACAATATTTTAATTCACTGCAGTTTGTTCCTTACCCGTTTTTTGTAGAGGCTGAGCTTAAATGATAATAATCCTAATGGAGCCTTGAAGATTTGCCCTAATTTAGTATTCACCTCCAGCCCTGTATGACAGTCCCAGGGCTGCCAGGGAGGGCTGGGGAGAATGAGTGGGCTGCGTTCTCCTCTTACGAGTGAAGCTTCATCAGTTACAGGGTCAGATCGTAGCAGAAAAATATTTCATCAGAAAGAAGCTGTGTGCTTTTTTTTTTTTTAAATAAATAAAAATTGTTGTGACAGGCTACCTGAACAGCATGCTACCGATTCTCCTGTTTATTACCCCAGACTACTTTATAAATTGTATTTTGAACTATGCTTTGCCAGTAACTGCGTGGGGACTGAATGAGAGTATTCTGGGGCCATCAGCTACACCACAGCTGAAAAGAGTAAAATCAGAAAGTTCTGCAAATTCTTTTTATCTCTAATTGCATCAGGTTTTGCTTTCCTTGGAACCTTCTCAAGAGGGGCTGTCTTTATTTTTGGACTGTCTAGCGTCAAATATCCTATCATAACTTGGTATCCATTGACTAACAAATATCTATGCAATTTTGAGGTAGAATGAATGAACATTTAATAAATTTGTCTTGGTGATGATTACATGTTGCAGTTGTTACACATTGCTTGTTGGAAGTCTCGTTTACAATATTTTTTTCTCCTGACAGAGTTGCTACATTTTTGTTTTAGACTTTTGTTCCCTTTGATAACTTTATCATATGAGGCCCCCTCATCTCGTGCTGCAGGCTCAACAGCGTACTTGCACAGGACAGAGCCTGCCAGTGATCTGTCTGGGCATTTATTTGAGCTGTCATGAGCTTGTGTGTCTCGTTTGCAGACAGAAAAGCAAAGTAGTCTGAGTGGAGCGCCTTGGAAAGCTTGACAACAAATAGGTTTGTTTGCAGCGGGGTTAGTTTATGTGAAGAATCAGATACTAGCACAGTGTTACAGGAGTTTAAAAAGAACCATCGGAGCCAGCTGCGTTGTGCGTGCTGGAAAATCTGTTGCTTCCCAGCAGCTAATGGCCTTTGTTTTATTCAGAACGTGAAACGGTCTCTCACACTGTAATATAAATTTAAATAAGATATCTCACCAGTCATTAGAAATCTCCAGCTGAGATGCAAATTGATAGCCTCAAAAGAGACATAAGGAAAAGACTATAAATCATGTTATGAGTAGCAACCAATTTGAAAACCGTCTGGGAGAGGAGACGGCTGACCCTCCTCCCTGCGCTGGGAAGCCAAGACTCCCGCGGAGTCCCTTTCCCTCGGCTCACCTCTGCCTGCCGCGCGCCCTGCGGCTGGGAGCTGCTGGCGAACCAGCCGGAGCCGTCGCTGCAGCCAGGCTGGGCTGGCTTTAGGGTACAGTGTTCACCATCGGGGACGGCCCTCTTGTACTCGGAATCAAACCCCACCCAAATCGAGTGGCTGTCTTGGGGATGGCGCCTTTATCTTCAGCGTTTGTTTCAAATAGAAAAACAAAAAAAGGGCCAAAAAAAATAATCACACATTCAGAGAACATTCTACAATTTTGTGCGCATTTTCAGCGGTGACTAGTTGGTTGGACTGCTTTAAACTTCTCCCTCGGTCTCTTCATGTGCTCTTTTTCTGTGCTTTATACAACCACTGCTCCCCATTTTTCCCCTTTCCATTCTTTTTTTCTCTTTTTGAACCTTTAGCTTATCCTCTTCCAGCAGCTTTCATTGTCCCAGTTTCTCATTCCCTCTCTCCAGTACATATAGACATCTTAACGGTTTGTCAGTTACTGTGATCTTTCATAGCGTGTGTCAGACATGAAAATAATGAAAATTCATTTTCTGTTCACCTTAATTTGTCTTGGGGCATTTGACATACTTGGTGGTTTTGTCTTAACAGTGGGAACAGGTTGGGAATCTCATAACTCAAACTACTTCTTTCTTAGCGGTTTGTTCGATTTTAGGTAATCTTGCTACATAATTAAAAAGAATTTTCTGAGAGGTCCCATCAGAGTTGTTCTGTTCTTTCATTTACCTAATGCTTGTTTCATGGTGGTGTAGTTCTTAATAAGAATTACTTTCTTTTTCCAGGTGTGTCATATAGTTTTGGGGCTACGTCCTGCCACTCCAGAAGAGGAAGGACAGATTATTAGGTGCGTGTTTTGCTGAGGATCTTAAAAGGGTTTCAGAATGATCTTTCAATATTTTCAAAAGAGGGGCTGTAATTTCCTTGTTTCAACTAATACTTCATGTTGTTTGTTCTTCATGCGCAGAGGCTGGTTAGAAAGAGAAAGCAGGTATGGCCTTCAGCCAGGGCACAACTGGTTTCTTATTGCAATGCCATGGTGGCAGCAGTGGAAAGAATATGTCAAATACGTAAGTATAATAATAATAATAATAATGTATACTGGATAAGTGATTTCTTTGTATTTTTGAATGTGCTGATGGAAAAAAAAGTGTGGAGCAAATGACTGCTTAACCAATAGTGCTTGAAAATAAGCATCTTCTGTCTCTTAGTGGAAGATAATTGTTTTGCTGAATCGTTGTCACATGGTGGGCTTTTCGCTATAACTTTGTTAAACTGTCACCTCTTTCTGTACTTTATTTCCTTGTTCGTGCATGTCAAAGTATTTTTTGAATAAAAACATACTTTCACAATAATACTTCCCTTAAGTCTTTTGATCCATTTGATAACAAAGCTACCTGGTTTGGTTTTGACTTCGCTCAGACCAGAAATACACACTGTGTATTTTCTGGACAAATAAAGGAGGGAATTGGTATAATTTGATTTATAGGCAATGATGAAAAGTAGTGCAGTACCTGATGGTGATCAAAGGAGTTGTGCTAAAACCGTATAGTTACAGGGTGCTCTTTAATACACTCCAACTAAAATATGCATGTTAAAGCATCACTATGAATATTACAAAAGAAAGCATATTTAATAAAATTTAATTGAGGTGGAGATAAGTATTTTTTGGAGGTTACACAAGTGAAATAAAGTTTCTCAAAAGAATTTTATATAGTGATAAGTAATCATGTAAGTACTTCAGTTGTATAAAAACAACTAAAAATATTCAGAAAACTGCAACATATGCATTAACTAAGCGTGTAATTACACTTATTCTTTGTGCACAATGAATTGGACAAATGATGGCTTAAATGCCTGAAATACTGGGTAATTTGATCCTTGTCCTAGTATAAGTACTCAGATGGGCACATGATTTCATACCTAATCCTTTGCATAATAGCACAATGCCATTAGTCACTCTGTCTGTCTCTTGGGCAAAAAGAACACTCAGAATTTCCCTGAGACTCTGGAAATGATTGCTGTAATTCCAACAGACATTTTAGTCTTATTTTTATACTTTTAGCTTCACTGCACAGTTTTGTTACTTGACAAGATATTATGTTTAGTGATGTGATGAATAGGGGACAACATAAACCAGGAAATATCCCTTTTTCCAGTGTTGTTACAGGGTAGTTTATTGCATGGATTTCCTTTTTCCTCTCTAAGGGTCAGTTAATTCCCTTTTTCTTGTGTTTTCTTATTTATTGCCATTTCTTGTTGTGACTGGTGGTATAAATTGGGTAGGATTCTTCTTGCATCTTGTCTGTACTGGGCAGGCAAGTTCTGCTTTCAGGGGATGCAGGTTTTTTCCCCCACTTTTATCTTGCCCACGTGAGAGCCAGACTACCTTTGCAATGCTGGTTCTCCAAAGGAAACAAAGGAACCTTGTTTCAGCACAAAGTTAGGGAAAGCTAAAATGTTGCAGGTTTGAGGAAAGAATGTTTTTTTGTTCTTGTGCTTGTTCTTCTCATTTAACCGTATGAAATTCAACAAGAACGAATCTTCAAATATGTATAGTCTGTAATTATAGCTGTCTAAAATGTTTGTCTTTTTGTGTATCTAGATAGAGAAAATAATTCTGGTATTTTACAATTTTTATATTGTGCAGAAGAGTTTATTCGATTGGTTTAACAATTTTGGCTGTTTCTGCAGATTTTTCATCAGTAGATGCAGAAAGTATTTGGGTTTTTTTTCCTGTAAAGCTTGTTGTGGTATGCAAAAGTGGTCACCCAGCTGTGAATTTTGGTGATTGATTTGGCTGATGCCATTGGCTTGTAATTAACTTCTCTACTTGCCTACCAATTTTAGGATGCAAACCCTGTTGTGATAGAGCCTTCATCTGTCTTGAGTGGAGGTAAGAATTCACTCGTAGCTGCTGCAGCCAATACTTCAGAACAGGGAGAAGACAAAATGGGAGGTCTTAATTACTTCAGTGCAACAGAAGAAAAGTTTTCAGATAATATTTCTACTGCATCAGAAGCCTCAGAGACTACTAGCAGCAGTAAGCATAACATCTTATTTCCTTGGAGGTTTAATGTAGAACAGGTTTTGAGAAAACTACATACTGCATGGATTCCTCCAGGCGAAAAGATAACAGGGTTTAGATTGCAGAGGTGGCCTACGTGTGGACGTCGGGGAATTACTAGGATTTTTTAGTCTGTGGTGGATAAACAAGAAGCAGTCTTCGTTTAAACAGCAATTCATCTTTTATGCGATGATTAATTTCCAGAATTGTTTGCAAGATAGTTTTTGTCCTATCTTTTATTTTCTGAGTGGATTTCCCCCCCCCTCTTCACATTAAGTTGTTTCTAGCTCATCCCTAGTTGGTATTGGACTATGTCTTGCGATGAGATGAGCTCAGATACTAAGAGGAAAGAAGCAGAAAAAAAATTAGGAAAAGCAGACTTAGTTTTACACGGCATGTGATCTAAAGGTGTGGGTGCAGGTTCTAGGAGCCATCTTTGTTAAAGAAGAGATTGTAGTGGTGATTTTCAGTCGGTTCTTGTGAGAATTTGAGATGATATTTTTTTCCGTACAAGACAACTGAATGTTGCATCTGGTATTTTAAAATCTGTGTCTTAAAAATGTAACTTCAATTTAAAGTAGATAAATTACTGTGATCGTTTTTGGGGTGGGGGTTGGGGAATAGAGGAAGGAAGACAAGTTTCAGTAAAGGTTCTTTCTTTTTTTTCTAACCTGAAATTTAGATTTAGGGTTCTGCATAACAAAAGGAGGTTCTATAAGAATAAAATTATGTGCTGATTCAAGAGGAAAAAATAAAAATAAGGCATTATTGCATAGATACTCAGGTTTTTCTGTGAGATTTTCAGGAGTTTGATATTCAAGCATCCAGACGACAAGCGAATGTCAAACACATTTGCTCACGCAAACCTAGTTAGGCTGTTTTCAAACCAGTGTTTGTGTACATATCTGCTTTGGTATTTGGATCTCATATCCACTTCTTTACCTTTTCTGAGAGCACTAGTATATTTGTCACTCTGTAGTTTGGAAGAGTTGCATGTTTTACTGAAGTATGAAGGACAGCAAACTTCTTCAACAGCCTTTCTTATAAAAACAAAAGAAAAGGATACAACAGTTTAACTGCTTTATTTATGTTATGGACTCATGAACTGAAGTAGAGAGATTTTTCTTTTTTTTTTCCTTGTGTTCTGTTACAGATACTCTTTACCCTGGCACACCAGGGACTGATGTGTGTTTTGCTAGGCAGCATAATTCTTCGGACAATAATAACCAGTGTTTCCTTGGAACCAACGGGAATACTTTGCTACAACTTAATCCTCAGAAACCAGGAGCTATTGATAACCAACCCCTAGTAACACAAGAACCAGTGAAGGTAAATGCATCTGAGTCATGTGAATATAGGAAAAGTATCTTCTGAGTGTACTTTTATCACAGCTTTTTATGTTTTGGGTTTTTTTTTTTTAACTAGTGGCTCAATTCTAAATTAACACTGCTTTGTCATATAACAAAGTTTGGGTTTCCTACTCTTATTTCAAGATGAAAAAATTGTGTTCTGTTTCTAAGGTTGCTGTTGAGTGTTTTGTGAGAAGAGAAACATTCAAAATGTTCTTAAACAGCTTCACAGAATTTACAAATTAAAAAGGCATTTATGAAAACAACTTTCAGCATTAAAGCTGAAAAAGCATGTAAAGCATTTTAATAATTAAACACTTTTCTTCAGTGTTTTCAGTCTAAATATAAGAGTTTATTGACATTGCATAAAACCAGAAAACAGTTAATTAAACAGTAAACCAAAACTGACAGTTTTTCCAGTAGTCATGCAAACAAAATGTAAAACACAGACCAGCACCATCAATGATGAGTATAGTTTGGATTTCTCTATGCAGTATCTGAAGTTGTCGGAGTAAGTGACACAAGAGAGAAATATAATGCAAATTTTATATTGGACAGCCTTTTAGAGAAATAGTGAGTAGTGAAACTTGAGTGTTAATTATTGTTACATTTAAATACCATCTTTTAGTATGAAGAGCAGTTGCTAATTGCTACTTAAATGTTTTTTATTAATTAAAAAGTGCTTTGTGTTTACGAACTAGAATTGTTGTAGCTGTATACTATTTTTTCCACTTGAGATTTGACAGAATCCCTTTTTGTTTAAAGGCTGCATCATTAACAATGGAGGGTGGAAGATTAAAGCGATCTCCACAGCTGATTGAAGGAAAGGACTACATAATGGTACCAGAACCAGTTTGGAGAGCACTTTACCATTGGTATGGAGCAAATCTCTCCTTGCCCAGGCCGGTAAGTTGTGATGATAGACACTGTTTACTTGCCATAACCACCGAGATAGTATAAACAACCTAATGTGTCCAAGCTTCTACCAGTTGCACAAGGTAATGTTTTATGGTCATCTTCCACTTCATCCAAAATGGATCGTCTAAATGAAAAGTCTTGAAGAGCAAAGTGGGAAAAAGCAATGTCAAAAATAGACATGGGTAGAAAGTTGTGGATATTTACCAGCAGGTTTGCAGCACAAACCCAGGAGATACTGCAACAGGGCAGAAGTGCTGCTCAACTGATCTTGATTGCTAAAGCAGACAAAAGCAAGCTTGAGATCAGTTTAAAAGACTGGGTATCAAAACACTCACCTTTAAAAGCTAAGATAAATTTTCAACTGGTCTGCAAAACCAATAGATTTAAAACCAGGACACCTGCAGCTTTGAAAATGCACTTCTTCGCTCTTACAATTCAATGAATTGGGGGGAAGGTAACAATTGCTATCCTTCAAGTTCAGTGTCGCAGAAAACACAACGCGCAAGATTTGGTGAAGATCTAAAGAGCAGATAGCAATAGGTGATCCCAGTAAAGAAAACAGGCAAAGACTATTCTTTGTGGAAATGGTTGCTCAGAAGCACTTCAGAGCTGTAGCTTCAAGCTGCAGGAGTAGGTGTTCCTAAAAAGAATTTGCGTATGAGCATATCAGCTTTTGAGTACCGCACAGACTGGTTAAGTTGTTCAGCTTCTAGTCAAAGGCTTTTCCATAAAGCATTTATCATAAGCAATTCCTCAAGAAATAGATGCTAAAACGGAGTTGGCATCTACTGTCTAAGGCTGAATCAGCCTGATTCTGGCTGACCATGTTCAGTGCTAAAAGCAAAGACCGGTAATGTCATGTGGGACGCTCATCCAGTCAGGCAGCTCTCGGTTTAATTCTTCAGTTTTGATTTTTGTTGCAGGTATTATGTATCGTGGCTGTGTGAATACCAATCATTATTTTGAGCAGATCGTATATTCAAAATAAATAGTTCTTCTGTGTCATTCTTCTAGTATTATGATATTTACCTTTTTTTTTTTCTAATGATTAACTAAAAGTCTTACTAGTGGGACAAGTGATGATCATTCTCATTCTTCAGCACAAAATCAGTAACGCTCCTCCAAACTTACAGAATACTTATTTGTCAGCAAATAATTCTTATCTAGTGAATTTTCACATTTCTTACATTTGACAGTAAGCAGAAAAACCAGTGAATCACAATAAAATTGTGAAATGGTTTTACAAACAATTAAGGTAAATGTTTCCATTGTGTAATAAAAAATGTGTTTACAAATCGGTAATACTGCATTTTTATATCAACAATTATTTAATTGCCTGTAGTCATTTAAAGCCTTGTAATAAGATTAATTAGCAAGAGCCTATCAAAGATAAGGCGGTATTTGTACTTGTTTGCATAAAAGTTTTGTTAAAAAAAAGAAAAAAAACTTGAACTGAAGTTGACTTTTTGTAACTCACACTAGTATTTTCTATAGTAAAGCTGTAATATCTTTAATTAAAAATTAATTTTGGGCACAATGCAGGATGTATTGCAGAATATAATTTTCAAATGTGAAAGTGCTATATATTAAATGGAATTGACTTAAGTGGACTAATAATTAGTCTGTGTTATCCCAATGAGATTTTTTTTGGTTGCAGTTAGAAAAGCAACAGTATTTCTGAAAGAGAAGCAGTAATTATATAGCAATAGCCATTGTTGAATCATATAATTTACTCACAATTTATTGAGCTATCTCTCTGTTTCTCTGTGTGTAATACTGCAAAATGATTAACAGGTCATAATCATTTGGAGCTAAAGCTGGCATGCCTTGAATTATTAATATTGAGTTTATAAAAGGGTAGGCTGATGTTAGAGGCAAGAAAAATTGAAGTAATTTGGTCTATTCACTTAGAGGCACTGACAACTTTCTTCAGTTTCTGTTGAGTATATTTATTCCATACAGTGTTTGGTTTACTCTGTGTCAGGTGGTCTCTTATAGGAGCTACACTTAAAAAAGGAAGGAAGGGGATTTTTTGGATGGTAGCATAGAGGTTCGGTGGTTGGTGTCACAAATACTCAGTGTCAGAAATGGGGGAGAATTAGCTGTGTGATTTTTTGACCATTTGATCTGTTAGCCGTAACACTGGCAATTATTTTACAGTGGAAAAATCACTGGCTTCTGTTACCCTTCTCCCACACGTTCTCCATGGAAACAAACACCTTTCATGATCCAGAAAAGGCCACATCTCTTTATACACAGCACACGCTAATGTACTTGAGACTTTTGTGGTAGGGTCATTAGAAAAGAGACTTCTATTCAGAATGAGAGAATTTGGGTGTCCAGTCTGCAAAAACGTATAAATAACCTATGTATGAACTTTAGCTTTTTGGTCCATAATCACGGAATATTTTAACACTTAGTTATGTGAACACTTGAATTCTTGAAGACAGTTTGATTACTTGCAACCATGTCTACAGGCACTTACCGTCCCAGTCTCCGACCCGCAGCAGGGACTATTACGGTGTTTCTTTCTGGAAAATTTCATCCCTATTGTCTTTGTAACTGAAGTTTAATAGCGTGGCACTTCAGTGCATTATGTTGCTTCTCACCACTTAAGCTGAGTGTTTGCTTCTGCTTCACATGATCACAAAAATAGCAAACGCTCCTGCCATTTATGTTTGTCTACGTTTGGGCAGAGAGCAAAATCTTTGTAGAAATGGTGACTGAAAAAGCTGCAAGTCACATTCAGCTTTTTCTGTCAACATATCAAAATGCAACAACAGTAAGTTTCAGCCTGTTCTTGGAATATGAAGGTTTTAATTCAATCCTAAAGTTCGGAACGAATGTCTTATTCAGCACATGTGAGTTTTTTTCAACAGTTGTGACACTTTTATATTGAATTATGCTCTGAGCAGAATTAATGAGGTCCATTGTAAATTCACGTATATTTCAGGAATTATAAAAACGTTCTTTCTGTGGTGTTGTAGAGGAAGCTGTGCTCCACTAAAGAGGTGTTTGCTTTTAACAGTCTGCAACTAATAAGCTTCCAAAAGTGCCTAGAAATCAGTAATTTATTATTCCCGTGGATATTTGCCTAAGACCCCGTAAGAAGTTCAGAGGATTTCTCATCTCCCAGTAAAACAGTTTATTTTTTGAACCATCTGCTTTAATCGTTACTTCCCGTTCCTGGTGGGATTTCCTAGGCGTTCGGAACAGCAGGCTCTAAAATGTGTTTTAAACGTCTTTACCAGGTGATCAAAAACAGCAAAACAAACGTGCCTGAACTGGAGCTATTCCCTCGCTACCTGCTCTTCCTGAGACAGCAGCCCGCCACTCGAACGCAGCAGTCAAACATCTGGGTGAATATGGGTATGATGAGCCTGAGAATGTTTCCTCAGCATTTACCTAGAGGTAACTTAAGAATGCAGCAAGAACACAAGTGCGCAGTTTCTAAGAAAGCGAGACCCGCAGCTGTAGGAGCTTGCTGCCACTGTGCTTGTGCACCAGCTAATCAACTGTGAGCCACAATCAGCATTTGGTAAAGATTTTAAAGCTTCTCTCCCATCATCTCTTGGAAGAAAGAGGCACGAGGGAGCATTTTCAGTGCAGTCAGTTACGTTGCATAGTTACTGCAAATAGATTGGTGAGTTGAAAGTGAGAAATGAGCACTGCATAAATCAAAGAGCTAAGAAGGGCAGATCTGATTAATCCTCTTGGGAGTTAATTTTGTGGCCATAGAATACGTGCATCTGTGCATTGGGGTGGGTGTGATAGTACAGTGCTATAATAAATTAAATCATTGTTCAGCTAATTGGTTCTGAGCTACTTGGGCAGGTAGACTTTAATGGCCAAAATTATGTAATACTCTTTAGAAAAGGATTGAATTAGTGGAATATGAAGACTTATTTGATGCAGTTCGGAAAGACAATTCAGTAGGAAGTGTGAACATCCAACTAAAATATATGTACCAATATATTGGTAACGCTCACCAAAAGATTGTACAAGTAATGGGCTATAAGAAAAATCTTTAGATTGCAGCTTCACATTTCAGCTGAAAAGCGTTGCAGGATCTGTTTCCAGTTACCAGTTTGTACGCGCAGTCGCGTACTTGCCCTGCACCATAGGTTTGAAGAAATACCTGATGCTCACATGCATGCGCGTTTGGATACACGCAGACAGACGTGTGCATCCGCAGTAACTTATGTCCAGAAATGGGCTCACCTGACTGCTGAAAATTAAATCCTTCAGCTTTGCCAGTGTTAGCCTGTGTTTAAAAATCTCGTGCAGATGCTCAGTTTTTCACTGCTTGGGTAGAATCTCAAACTTAACGTGTAGATGGTGGCTGCCTGCTTGATCAAGTTCCGCTACAGAAACTGCCTGCTAGCCAAATTCATTTTTCCTACTTGACCTAATAAAATGGAAACTGCTTTGTTTGGACATCCTAAAATGCCCAAATTCAAATAAAGAGAATCTTCTGATGTGCCAAATTTGATCTTGATTTGGAATTATTTTGCTTTGCACTAATTTATTTGTCCAATCAGTTATTAATCTTTTTGAGTTTTCAGATACGCTTTCTTGCTGTAATCTTACAACTAATCCTCTGATCCCTAATCTCAGAAAATGCTTTTTTGTGTTCTTTCAAAAAAATGAGTACTTTGCTTGGTATACTGAAGCAAAACTGATGCTTTGCTGAATTGTAAGATGATTACAGTAGAGTTTTACTCCCGTGTCAAATTGCATGTAATATTGCATCTCTTCATATGGTACTATTTATTTTATTTTAATCTTTTGACAGTGAAAGCAGAACAATGTCACTTCTTTGGTTACTTAAGTAATGCAGTTGCCCAGTTGGGTTTGGGTGTATAATAAAAGCTTTTCATGGGTATGTTACAGACCTGTCGCTCTGAGGAGTGGGGAACTTCCTAAGTGGAAGCTAAAGAAGCTCCAAAAATAAAGCATGTAATGCTGGTCTCATCTCTTTCGAACTGAGCTTGTGCAAATGTTTTATTTGAAGATGAGCTCATATTATAGAAAACGGCAACAGTCTCCACTGATGGAATTAGTTTGTGTTGCGGACATGAGATTGTTGAGAAATGCTGGTGAAAATCCTAGGCATCTTCACAGAATATGTTTTGAGGAATTTCATTATTAAGATTGCTTTTATTGTGATACTGCCAGGCTGATCTCATCTTCACAGAGCAGCGTAGAAGAGCTGGAGCAAAGTTATGCTACTTCCAAGAACAGTCAGGCCAAATTTTCTGCCCTCAGTTTTTACTTACATTGTGCTCTCACAAAGAAAATTCTCATGAGATTTCAAAGTCTCTTATTTAAAAAAATTACCATTGTCTCTGATACTCTGTCTTTAAGAGTAAAAAAGAATAGTCCAGTCTTAACTACTTTAAAATTATTTATTTCCTACGAGAACCTTAGGGGAGCAATTTTCTAATAGGTTTTGCTAAGAAGGGAGGTACATTTATCTGCTTTTTGATAGCAAATTTGTTGTCCCAAAGGGTTAGTAACAACTAGCTTTTAATCTAACTCATTATTTTATCCATAAACAAAAGGAGTAGAACTGTGTACTTCTTTTTCACAAAAAGTACTTATCGTATATGTGGCGTGTAAGTTCTTATTGATCTGATTTCAGTTGGCCTATGGATGTATATATAATCTTTTGCCCTTTTCTTATGATTGTGAATCCAGGGAATGTACCTTCACCAAATGCTCCTTTAAAAAGAGTGTTGGCTTACACCGGCTGCTTCAGTCGAATGCAGACAATTAAAGAGATACACGAATATCTCTCCCAGAGGCTTCGTATAAAAGAAGAAGATATGCGCCTCTGGTTATACAATAGTGAGGTAATGTTGATCTTTTTTCTTCCTTTCTTTTTTTAATCAGCTGTTTGATATTGTATGTCTTATTCTTTCATAGAAACTATTAAATACACACACACAGGAAAAAAAAACAACAAAAAACAGTGGACATAAGTTTCCTTTGCAGTTTAACCACCCAAGCTGCAAAACTCTTGCCACTTAATTTCTAGAGGCTTTTGTGCGCTCCAAGCAGTGAAATTTAGATTTTGGTATTAATGACCCAGGAAACTTACCTTTTCTCTTCCTGGTAGCCTGATAAACATTAAATTGTCCTGTGATATATTTAACATCAGCAATTGGTTGACCTGTTAAAAGGCTTGATATGAAGTTTCATAGAAACTGGTTTAAATGGAAATAAAAATATATTTTTTCATTGACACGCTTGATGCCATAGGCTTCTGTTGCCACAGAAGCCAGCAGCCATCCAGGATCTTTTTCCAAATGTGTATGTGAACAAATCACAGTGAACAAGCAGAATATATTCCTCCGAATCATTAAATGCATGTAATTCTCTCATTCTAAAGAAATACCACATAAAATTAAAGCATTGAACTAGATGCTTCTGCAGATCGGTGAACTACTGTATCTAATTAACATAGGTAGGAAAAACTGGTGCTCTCATTTTTGTGAAGAAATTGTTAATACTGTTTTAATTTCATTGCTTTGAGATTAAAATATCCGTAGGGAATTTTAAAATCTATAGTTAATAACTATATGAAGTATTCTTTCTCCTGCAGAACTATCTTACTTTGCTGGATGATGAAGATCACAGGCTGGAGTATCTTAAAATCCAGGATGAGCAGCATTTAGTAATAGAAGGTATAAAAAGGGCCTATGATTGGTTTACACACTAAAGCCAGAGTTTTATATGAGTATATATGTGGTTAATAAATTGCGTGTAGTACCCATTTCTGTAATTGCCCAAACTACACAAATATATAGGCTTACTACCTAAATATTTTATTTTTGGAAATGTTTTGAGAAGCGTTTGTGTAAATAGATGTCTGTCTCTATATATGTATGTATTGAAAGGAACACAGGAAGAAATACTGAAGCTTGAAATAATCCATTGCTCCTACAGTAATAACTAAATACCAGAGATTTAACCCAAGCAGTGAGAGGCATCCCAGTCTTTTTCATTATCTGATTTTTCTTTCACAAGTTTTACAAGAGTTCAGGTTATGATATTTGCATGGACACATTCGTAATCACAAAGCAAAAGGTGAAGAAAACTGCGTGTTTCGTTCCATGTCAGGTTCATTTCTAAGATTTTCATGACAAGCGGCTTTTATTTTCACATCTGGCGAGAACCCTTTGGCCTTGCCTGCTCGGCTGACTCTCCTCGTGGAGAAAAGGCGTCATAAACCGTCTCAACCTTTCTTGTTTCAATTTATGTCCGTTGTGTGTCATCCTCCTGCCACGCGCTGCCATGCTGAGCAGTGCCATCAGTCACAAATACGTTAAGCCTTTGTCAAAGGTATGGGGGTGCACGGATCAGCTGAGTTTTCAACTCGTTTGACCTTTTTGGCTGATCTTTCAGTGTGAGAAACGGAAGCGTACATATGGAATCCACTCTACTGTTGTCCTTCTATCACTGAGGCTATATAGAGATCTGGGTCCTGCGCTGTGCTAGATGGACTCATCCTTTTGCCTCTTGGCTCATGTTTAATCAATTTGAAATTGGCGGAGGGGCTGGTGCAGTTCACTGTGTATCTGTGTTCAGCACTAGACACAAGACAAGAAAGGGGAATTCATAAGTAGAGAGAGGGGAGAGGGACCGCACCTTGCTGTATCGGGTGGAACAGAGCCCCGAGGCTGTAGTTCAATAAACAAACCGTCGCTAAATCAGCACTGCCCTTGTGCGAAGCAGTCCGCCCCTCCTCTCTGCGTTGTGGCCCTGACACCTATCTGACAAACTGGCTGTGAGAGGTGATCTAGTGAAAAATAACTCCCTTTTTTCAGCTAACTCTGGTCCTTAAGCCAGTTTGCTGTATGGCTTGTGTCAACGCGAGATAGAGGTTGACAGAGGGATCCTACGGGGCGTTATTGGTAAAGTTAGTTGAGGAAAGCTCGTGGTTTTTTGTCCCACTTTGTCCTGAAACATGTGTAATTTGTTCCTATCTTGAAATACGCTTGAATTTTTTGTTGGATTGTAACAACAAAAAATATGAGTGATTGGTCACAAAGTGAACAGATTTGTTCAAATTTGGGGGATCCTTATTAAGTATTAGAACAAGTACTGAAAACTTTGTTACCCAACAGGAAAGAAATCTCAAGGATGCTTTCTAAAGATGTTACTGGCATGGTTGGAGTGATGCCAGTATTAGAATGATTTCCCATAATGACTGGAGACATTGAACTGAAACCCAGCAAAAATAATTGCTAAAAATAAGACAATCTCAATTAAATATTAGAAAATTTTAATTAAACCTCTTCAGTTGTATAAGCTCTCTGGAATAAGTAACAAACAATTTAAAGCAATCCTTTTACCATATCTCTTTTTAGTTCGAAACAAAGACATGAGCTGGCCGGAAGAGATGTCTTTTATAGCAAACAGCAGTAAAATAGACAGACATAAAGGTAAGTGTTTCAGCATAATAATTGAATTACGACAGGAAGAAAAATCCAAGAGGCTATATTACATTCAAACAATTCTTTTTAATATAAGTGCTCTTAACATTAGAAGAGGTCTTTTATGCCTGTGCTGCTTTGCCTGTTTTTTCTGTTTTATTAACTTAGGTGCTGGAAATGTGGGAGGGTTGTATGTGTAGATAGATAAAGCTGTAGATGTTCAGGTGCAGCAGTAGCAAATGGTACATAGCAAGTTCTGAATTTTGTGTTTATTATCTTGGATTTTTTTAAGGTAAGAAGTAGTGAAGATTGTAACAAAGTAATCCAGAAATTTGAGTACCATAATTATTTCCCTGCAAATAGTTTGTATGGATTGGACTGATGTCTGGTGGATCAGATCCAACAAAATACCTCAATTCCTGTTCACTTAAGTGAAGTTGAGAGAGCAGGTATTTTGAACAGGCTGGTCCTGGGTTGCATCTATGCTAGCTGTAGTCTCGTAATTGGGAGCAGGTTAAATTTATTTGGTTACAGTGAAAAGGTCATATTCTTAACTTTACATCATTCTGAATTTTTCCACATCTGCGCAACTGGTACAATTACATTTTCTTTATCTCAGTTCCTACTGAAAAAGGTGCTACTGGACTAAGCAACCTGGGTAACACATGCTTCATGAACTCCAGTATCCAGTGTGTCAGTAATACACAACCTCTAACGCGGTATTTCATCTCAGGAAGACATCTCTATGAACTTAACAGGTAATTTTCTATTTGAGACCATTGGCATTTTAGATGCTGTAACATTTCTTTAAGGTGAGTTTTAGCTTTGAGAAGTAGACAGTATGAATAAATCCTTTTAAGTTTGGTATTATCAACCACCAGCTATACAGCAGATACTAGACAAAATAATTCAAAGTATAACCTCTTTTCTTTCTGGGAGAGTTAAAACAGTTTGTCAAGAAGCCTTTGCACTTCCTTCTTTATCCCCATGCTTGAACTTTGTTTAAATTTTGGTACGGTATTAATTACTTCATGATTTCTAGGACAAATCCAATAGGAATGAAAGGACACATGGCCAAATGCTATGGGGATTTGGTTCAGGAGTTGTGGAGTGGAACTCAGAAGAATATAGCACCATTAAAGCTGCGGGTAAGTCTGTGATGTGTGTTATTTAAAGGCAGAAGGCTAGAATTTCTTTGAATAGCAGAAATCTTTCCATGCACTTATTCCTGATGTTACCTGTATTGTAATGGGTCTCAAATCAGTATCTCCCCTAGAGAAAGGGAAGGAAACTTGGACGTATATTTCACGTGTTAGAAGTTGGCTGTGAAGCCAATGACCATACCCTGGGCAGTCACTCATCACATATGTTACTCCAAACCGGTCACAGAGTTTGCTTTCTTGCCTGTAAGGAACACTTGGGAGGTGTTCCGGCAGGGGCTGTGCAGGCGCAAGATGCACATCTGGAGGAGGCCAGGGTGCGTCAGTCCTGGTGCTCAGGACTTGAGCAGCTTTCTGTGGAATATAATCTTGGTTCAGCGGCTGCAAGGTCAAAGGAGTTACCCGATACAAATCAGAGGTGGTGTGGTCTAAGATGTGGCTTTATATAGTACTTGTTAGGGACAAAAAGATTACGCATTTGCCTGCCAATGGACTTTTCTTCTGAAAGCATACGGGGGTTACCTTCAACTCTCGGCAGTTGAATTTGTGCTTGTTGACAGCATGTGTCTCGTCTACAATATTTTGATTTATTGTTACAATTTTTGTTACAGGGAGTTAAATAACTTTCTGGCTTTTTTTATAGTGGACAATAGCAAAATATGCTCCAAGATTTAATGGCTTTCAACAGCAAGACTCACAGGAGCTTCTGGCTTTTCTTTTGGATGGTCTTCATGAGGATTTGAACAGAGTTCATGATAAGCCATATGTTGAACTGAAAGACAGTGATGGTCGACCAGACTGGGAAGTAGCAGCAGAGGTATGAGTTGGTTTGTTTGGGGTTTTTTTTCCTCATAGTACTAAGCTGCTAAGTTGTTGATGAGGCTGTGGCATTACTCTTTCAGGACTGTACCATCTTTTGGAACTTGTTAGATCTGTGATTTAAAGAGCCAATTTCACCTTTGAACTGAAAATGAGTTTTAAGTATTATAATAAAGGTTTAAAGATGATACTTCACAATCATCTTGAACAGCTCCTCAGAATTATGAAGTATCAAAATTTTTCAAGATATCTGATGATCCTTTCAGAAGTACTTTAAATGATGTCATGCTTTGATTATTGTGTTAATTGAAATAGCTTTTCTTTACTCATATTGAAGCTAAATACTTCCTATTTATTAGAAATTGGTAAACAACTTCTATGGAAATAATTTGACTTCCATACGCCAATGAAACTTTGGAGGTCTTCCAGCATATCCTCCTTCCTGTAGTTCAAGCAAGTAGTCTTCAGTTTCTAACTTTGCATATTTTTTTTTGTACTTCATTTTAGGCCTGGGAAAACCATCTGAGAAGAAACAGATCCATTGTTGTAGATTTATTTCATGGGCAGCTGAAGTCACAAGTAAAATGTAAAACTTGTGGACATATAAGTGTTAGGTTTGACCCTTTTAATTTTTTATCCTTGCCTTTGCCAATGGATAGCTACATGCACCTAGAAATTACAGGTGGGTAGTAGTGTTTAACTCCCTATAAACTTGTCATTGCTAGAATAAAAATCGTATATGTAGAACAGCTATAAAACATCTCAATTTCAGAAGTAGACACTATGAAGTCATTCTGAAGCATCTACACTTCAAAATATATAACCATTTTAATATAATAATAGTACAAGAATTTTCATTGGAATACAGTTAAACTGAAATAAAATCTTTAAAAACAGCATAGATGGCCCAATTTCAGTCTTGACTGAAGGACTTAATGCAGAAACATGTAAACTGGAGATTCTGAGAACTTTCCTTCTGTTCGCTGTGTTGTGGAGGTTGTCCTATATCTGCCTCAAGCGAAAAGGAAGGGCTGGGGGGCTGTACAAACGAAAATGCTTTATGGGTCATGAACTATACTATGAAGAATCCACGTATCATTGGAAAAGAGGCAAAAAGAAAGATGATAAAAAAGTGAAACAAATTTTGAAACCATTTTCTACTGCCTATGCAGCAAGAGATTTTCTGACACTTGTCTGCAGACCTTGAAAATTGACTGGTAAAAAAAAAATCATATCTTCAAGTGGGGGGAAAAAGTACTTTCTAAGAAGTAGCTGTAATGTGTTATTCTCATTAAAACTGTCCCGGTTTGCTGACCAGTGTGTGTCTTTTCCCCTTTAAAGTAATTAAATTAGACGGTACTACTCCTGTTCGATACGGCCTGAGATTGAACATGGATGAAAAGTATACAGGTTTGAAAAAACAGTTAAGTGAGCTCTGTGGGCTAAAGCCAGAACAGATTCTACTTGCAGAAGTGCATAGCTCCAATATAAAGGTAAGAAGAAGAGAAAAATAATCATTGCTGCAACATACTTTTGGTATTTTTATTCATTATTTGTGCACATTGGCATTCTTTTTGACATTAAGCTTTGCTTACAAGAACTGTGAAAGAATTTATCTAAAAGTGTGATAAAAAAGGTAGCTTAGTTATATCTCTATACGAACTTTTATTGCGTTCTTAAACTGTAATTTGGTTTGCTTTAATTAGTTTTAAAATCAAAGTAAACTGAACCAAAATAAACCACTTGTAAACAAAATTAATAGTGATGTAGAAGCTTGCAGAAGTTTAATTGAGTTGATTACTAATGATCTTTTTAGGAAAAAAATTATAAAATCATCTTGAGGTAATAAATCTGAAGTTAGAGTGCTGTGATGAGTTTAAACACTGTCAAGACATCAGAGGCATAAGTAATGACTGGTTTGGTTCTATACAGTGTGTGTGTATATATATAATTTTTTTGCCGTCATTAAATAGGATTAAAACTGCTTGGAACTAGGTGCTCTCAGTCTGGTTAGAGGACCGTTAATAACTCTCAGGTCTTGCTGCAGAGATCTGCAAAGGGGTGTGCTTGTTGGCTGCTTCTTTTCCTTCCAGAAAGGTGTAAGAAAGTAGATGGGAGGGGAGAGATGAGCTGACAGATACAGTGTTCAAAAGAACAAAACATGTTTGGAGTCACGGATAGAAGTATATACATGTCTGACTAACTTTCCCTTTTTTACTGAAGAATTTTCCTCAAGACAACCAGAAAGTCCGGTTATCAGTGAGTGGGTTTTTGTGTGCATTTGAAATACCAATACCAGGATCCCCTACATCAGCATCAAGTCCTGTGCAGACAGGTAAAAAAAAATATTTATTTTCCTATTCATTTAAAATGCACAGTGCTTAGGTACTGGAGAAATTCAGGAGAAAACCTTACTTCTTAGTAATAAGTAAAAGGTGAGGATTAAAGAAAAGACAAATAAGAGTTCTGATTCACAAAAAAAGCTGTGAGCAATCTCAGTATCTCCTGATGGTCTGTGGTCCTTTGTGGGATTATGCCCAGGATAGCAGTCTTGCTATATACTTATTTTAGTTAAAGACACAAGAAACACACAAAATATTTATTTATTCCTTGTGGATTGGCTCTAAGGCAGGACATGTAAAGAATTTGAAGCATGGTGTTTGGTTTTGGTTTTATTGTTTGTGGTTTCATATATGAGTTGTAAACCCCTCTGTTATTCTTTGCTCTTGCATGCTCTGATTTTGCAAAGGTGTAGGCAAATAAAAGGTTAGATGTTGGTCTTAAGGAGATTAGATGATATTTCATTAAATGCATTGAACAGAATGGAAAGGATAAAAATCTTGTGGTCAGTTCTGGTTACTGTAGATAATTGAGAATGTAATTGCCTGTCTACAGATGTCTCAACTGGGCCGTCAGCTAATGGAGCACCCAACATAATGATGAATGGGGACCTTCCTAAACCAACCCTCATTCCAAACGGAATGCCAAATACTGTAGTGCCATGTGGGACAGAGCGTAACCTTGCCAACTGGACTCTCAACGGTCACGTGCCCTTGCTCTCCGATAGTCCATGCACGGGGTATATAATTGCAGTCCACAGAAAAATGGTTAGTAGATTTGGCATTTGTTTTAAACTGTTCACATAACACACTTTGAAAGAAAGTCAGCGAGGATTGTGTAATGTCCATATGATAAATTAATCTTTATTTGTTAAGAAGAGGGAGCATGAATACATTTCTCTCTCAAGTGAGCGCCGAGTTCTACAGAAACACAACTCCTGTAAATTTAAATCACAATGTCTAATGTTGGTGTGTTTTTCTTTCCTTAGTACTGGCGTGCTGCCCAGTTCTCTAATGCTGAGATGCATACTCGGGTGTTTGCTAACTCCCTGATTAAATGTTCCAGTTTCTTTGAGCAGAAAAAATTCTAATTAGAGGAGCTACTAGAAATGCATTTCTTTCCCATTATGTGGAAAAGCCTTATTTCTTACATGGAAACAGAGTGAAGATAGATAGTACGTTCCTGGGTCGTTCTGTTAGCATGAGCTACTCTTTGTAAAAGCATCTGTAGTTAAGTTGAAGTCTAAATGTCAAAGCTGGATGACTGAACAGCTCAAACAGCCACGCGTTCTGTGTGCCCCGTGTCCAGGCTTTGGAGTCTGTTGATGTTTAGAGCTTGGTGGATGTGGGCTGGGAGGCCCTTTAACTCCCCTCTTTACTGTGGGTTTCTATGAGGCATTTTTGATCTATTCTCTCAAGTAGTGGCCACTAGCCACTGTCATCACCGTTATCTTGATTCAAATTTTGCAGAATCTCGTAGGGGATTGGTATAATGCTTTTGAGCCATTACAAGTTGCTAGTTATACGGCTTAAAAACCAGTAAAAGTCGTTTGTGGAAGCCATTCCAAGAATCCTCGCTTGTCATTGTCAAAAATCTTATCAATGGAAAGAGTTAATTGTATAAAACTTATGCGAGGCGGTAGCTGTTTGCTGTACCTCAGTGTCATTAAGTCGGCGTGTTAAATCTTTCTGATAAATGGGAGACGTAGCATGAAGGTTAGTTTGTCTGCTTGGAATGAGTTGCGTACAATCTGTAGTTCCTCCTTTGGACATAAAGCTTTTCTTTAGCAAACATCAGCTTGCGTACTGTAGAGGTCATTTTGGGACAGGTATGAGCATCATTAGGTACATGTCTGCATTACAATATTACCGTGTGGTGGGAAATGTAAGAAATATGTGTCATATGAAATATAAAATATTGTACATGGTTGAAATACAGATTCATGCTAATGTGGTCTAATGCCTAAGTAATGCTGCCGTAATGTCATAAAATACATAAAGTTTTCAGGCAATTTCAAGTCAGTGATCAAAATCTACAGTATTTAATTTTGGAAGAAAGGCTGAAGTGGAGTACTTTTAATAGAATTAATGGTTTATTTTAATTGCCAAAGCCTGAAATAAGTAACAAGGTCAGCACCCTAGTAATTATGGTAGCGTGGGTTAATGCATACTTATATCTGAGTCATTCTTTTATTTCATATACGCAGATGCGGACAGAATTATATTTTCTTTCATCTCAGAAGAATCGTCCTAGTCTCTTTGGAATGCCACTAATTGTCCCTTGTACAGTTCATACACGGAAAAAAGACCTGTACGATGCCGTGTGGATTCAGGTTTCCAGGCTGGCTAGCCCTCTCCCGCCTCAGGAAGCCAGTAATCATGCACAGGACTGGTGAGTTTGGCCTCGCGGTCTTTGCCTTGAATGACGTAATACAGTGGCGTAGGCTTGCTTACGAGATTTAAAACTCTATTCGTCTTTATCAGTTTTGACTTCTCATAATACCTCTGTTGAATGAACGTATTTTTTTTAACATATAATTAAGCTTTAAATGTCAACAACTTTAGGAACAATTGTGTGCGCTTTTACACCAAATGCTTTCTGCCTGCAGATTCCATTTAGTGGGTTATTTTTCCAATAAGTCATTTTAGAGTCCTGCAATTTATAATGGCAATAATTAAAAATAACTTCTGATCCTTTTTAATACAATTAAATGTAGTGTACCTTCCAGCTGCACTTAAAGGTTGGCTTTACACAAATTGGTTGATTCATTCTCGTCCAGTGATTGATAATTAATTATATCTGACAAATTTAGGTGATGTAAAGGCGGGTCTTGTTCAAATAGTTAATCTAATCAAAATTATAATTTTGAGGGGAGAGGGGCTGTGGTGGTTTTTAAAGTAAACAAACCTAGCAAGCCTAGTGCAAGAAGGTGATTGGCAGTCTGAATGAGTGCTGGTGTTTCATGTTGCGTTCTCTTCTGCCCCAGTGACGACAGCATGGGCTATCAGTATCCGTTCACCCTGAGGGTAGTTCAGAAGGATGGAAATTCTTGCGCTTGGTGTCCATGGTACAGGTAAATTGTCCTTTTTAGAGTTAAGGAAGGGAATCACTCCAGCAGAAATGTAACTTATGGTAATGTGGTTTTGATACGTTTCAGACTTCAGAGGTAATATCAAACAATAAGCATTTAGAATCCAATTTAACCAAAACCCTCACGTGGCAGACTTTCACTTTTATGACTTGGAGACCTGAAAGCTCTGCTGACACAGAAACTTTAAGTTAGGAGACAGACATGACAATATCAAAAACCTCTTAACCCCTTACAATATTCTGTGTGCGTGTGTGTATATATGCAGGCATGTGTGTACATATTTGGATGATTTGTGGGGTTTTCATACAAAAACAAACTTTTAGACATGAATCACCTACCCTGGCTAGGTTCTGTGCCATTTGAAGAGTAAGAACTAAAATGAACAGTAAGAAATTCACCCTGGAAGTACGCTTGGAATCTTCCCTAAACAAAGACATGCTAATGAAAATTCCAGACCCTTGCTGACAGGTATTCAGACCATATACTCCTTTAGAAAAAAAAAAAGTCCCTTACAGCTAAATAAATAAAGTACGTTAGCTATCATGTTGTAAAATACTTGTGGAGACAAAGCATTGTAGTTTTTTTGGTGGTTTGGGTAGGCTTGGTCAGCATTCTGTGCAGGTAGATGGTAGAGCTCACCCAACTGCTTCAATTTGTCATCTCTATTGAAGTTTTGTAGTAAAGTGGCAAACTGACACTGATGAGTGTTTTATAAAAATGCCTCTCTTACACCGAAGGCAGGGCCTGAAACTTTGAGGGTGCAGATGTTACAAACTAAGGAGCAGAGCTGGAGTGAGAAGTAATGTAAAACTTAGTTACTGGTGAGTTTACTGCATCTAACTCTTTGGTTTAGATTTTGCCGTGGCTGTAAAATCGAGTGCACAGAAGACAGAGCTTGTGTTGGGAATGCTTACATTGCTGTAGACTGGGATCCGACAGCACTCCATCTGCGCTACCAGACATCGCAAGAACGGGTAACATTTTAGTGCAAACCCTTTGTTGTTTGTTAATAGCTCTGAAGCACAACCCATTTCACCATGTATTTTTCTTTTAATTTGATGCTTCTTTTGTCCATTTTTCTGTTAAACTAAAGACAGTAATCATCAAACAGTATATTCTGGATAAATTAATGTTTTAGTGTTAGACCTCTTAAGTGACCATAATGTGGAAGGGAAGCTTTTAAGAAACCACAGCGGTGTATTTTCTGGCTGTTGTGAGTTGCTTTTGATCTAGTCTCCACAATATGTTACAAAATATGTATTTCCTCATTGAGTCAACCAAACATATCTAAAGGTAAGCCTATAGCTGAGTTAATCTAGAATAGCTGTTCAAACTTGTAAGTTGAATCTATAAACTTGTGCTTTATGAATAATTTTTAAGCAGAACCCAAGAATAAGGATAGTGCATTATTTGTATGTCTGCCTCTTCATAATGGAAATAAAATTTCTACAAAAACTTAGTGCATCTACTTCTTGTCTTAATCCTAAATAACTATACGATGTTATTTGTATGATACTGTGCATAGAGCCTTCCTCTGAGCAGTTTGTCTATGTTTCCAAGTCAGATGCAGTTTTATCTCACTTTAGATTGTAGAAGAACATGAAAGCGTTGAACAAAGCCGACGAGCTCAAGCAGAGCCCATCAATCTGGATAGCTGTCTTAGAGCCTTCACCAGTGAGGAAGAACTGGGGGAGGATGAGATGTACTACTGTTCCAAATGCAAGACCCACTGTTTGGCCACCAAAAAACTGGATCTTTGGAGACTTCCCCCTATTTTGGTATGATCTTCTGTTATTTTCCTCTACAGCAACAAAACCAAAGTACCTTGATCACAAATTTGAATTGCTAGGTATGGCTCCTTGTTCTGAATAAGATTTGATTTTCTTCAGTCTCAGGAGGGGCACTGAACACAGGCAAATAAAGCAAACCTCAAATCCTTTTGAATCTTTTTAGCTGATACATTGCAGGAAATGGTGGTGTTTTGCATTCAGTGTCATCTGTTCTGACACAGAATTCACGCTTAGGCAGTCTTTCCGGTAACATGATCTTCTGTCTAGTTGTGCAACACCTGCATTTGTTGCTTTTCAAATTTGGTATGTTATTCAAAACACACAGTGCTGATCACTGAATTGAAGCAATCTCTTCCATCATTTCCCCATGAAAATGTTAGTTCTGTATTTTACCCAAAATCCAAATTGTCACATTACAGCATTGTTACTGTTTTATATTTGCATATGATAAAATGTGTGTGTTTCGGGGAAAAATATTTTAAACAGCGAAATTACTCACTGCCGTGTAATTGTCCTCCTTTAATTTTCTCTAATGTGTTTCTCCTTAGATCATTCACCTGAAAAGGTTTCAGTTTGTAAATGGCCGCTGGATAAAATCGCAGAAAATTGTTAAATTTCCTAGAGAAAATTTTGACCCAAGTGCCTTTTTGGTACAAAGGGATCCAAGTCATTTTCAAAGAAAGCAGCTAACGCTCCAGGTCGACAGCCTTCCCGAACCCCGGACTCTCCAAGGGGAGTCTAGAAAAATAGACCTGCAGATCACTTACACAGCGGGAGAGGGCGATATGCTGAACAGAAGTCCATCCTCCCTTAACACTACTGTCTTGAATAATATCAAAGGTAAGTAATAATTAGGGAAAATTCCAGTCAGTACTCATATATTTGGAGGGAAAAAGAAATTTATATTAGTGTTTCTTTGGCCAAAGCACTGCATTTATTTTGAAATACTGATTTCTGTTGTTTGACCTGCAAAGCTCAGTGAAGCTTTACCATAAAAGAAAAAAGAAAAAAAGTTACTCAGTGACAACAAATACTGGCACTGTGTGCTTGTATAAGTGGGCTGGACTAAGAGCGAGGAATGTGCTCCTGCATAAAATAGTTAAATTTCAGTTTATGTGTGTACGCAAGGATAGTTTTACTTTTATATGCTACTCATTAGTTGCAGTGAAACAGTGGTTTTTTGTTGTTTGGTTATTAAAAAAAAACAACACTTTTTTTTTTTTTTTAAAAAGATCTAGACTGTGTGTTTACTTATCTTAGTAGTCTATATGTTTTCTGTTTTAGCATCTCCATCTTTGGGGAGGAAGAGTGGAACCAGCTGTCCTTCAAGTAAAAACAGTAGCCCGAATAGTAGCCCAAGGACTTTAGGAAGAGGTAAAGGGCGTCTGCGGCTACCACAACTGGGTAAAAACAAACTGTCAAGTAGCAAAGAAAATTTGGATGCAAGTAAAGAGAACGGTACTGACCAGGAACAGAGACTTACTTCTGATCAAGGTGATGCTCTTACTAGAGGGCAGATGTTGGGTGGTAGCCAGAGTGAACTGTATACTGCTCAGGACAGTGAGATGACTCTAGCCAACGGATACATCTGTGAGCAGAATGCATATAGTAATGGCAGTATCAACGGTCAAATTGATAACCACAGTGAGGACGATATTACAGATGACCAAAGAGAAGAAGTGTGTGTTAACCCTATTTACAATCTATATGCAATTTCGGTAAGTTGACTTTATATGCACGTAAAATATCTTTATGTGGCATTGTTTTGACTAAATACATTTACTCTATTGTTTTCATTAAAAAAGTAGGGATCTATTGTGAAGGAGAACAAAGTAGAGCCATTGTCAGCAAAATAAAGTTGCCATAAAACTGAGTACAACTGTAAAGTATATCGCTGCATGATGACACTCACACCTGCTTGAGTGTGTAAGCTTAGTCGGCTCCAGATGTATTGTCATGAACCATTGTCGCTCACTTAAAGATCATGAATTTGTGAACCATTTATTCTCTGAATTCTGAGGTTTGATGTTTGATCCGGAATTAATTTTTTCTTCATTTTCTTCAGTGCCATTCAGGAATTATGGGAGGGGGTCATTATGTCACTTATGCCAAAAACCCAAACAACAAGTGGTACTGCTACAACGACAGTAGCTGTAAGGTAAATCTTTTATTTTTGTAGCAAATAATTTTTGTCTTGGTTACCTAAAGCCAAAGAAATTTACATTTGGTGAGAACTGTTCTTTGAAATCATGAGCATTTCAAAAGTTGCATCAGATAAATATTAAAATTGTTAACTGAAATGGTACATGAGATTTTTTTCAAGTTAACATCTGTTCATCAGCTGTTACCATGGTAAAGAAAAGATGCTTATTTTGTACAAAGATGGAAAAATTACTAAAAATGGAAGTCCAAGAATATTTTTTCATGATGCTAGCAGTTTTGTATTCCATTACTGAACAATGAAGTTCCAACATTTCTAAGTATTTGCATTTATCACTATAAAATTTGTCATACTTAAATAAATAATGGAGCCTGATAACTATAATAAAGGAGACACAAAATGTGATTATTCTTCTTGTAAACAGCCAGTTAAAAATACTGTTTCTAGGGCAATTGTGTGTATTTTAAGTTCAGTGACGGTAACACAGTTGTCCCATTGCATATTTCAGACCGTGTTTTTTCTCTTTCTCAGGAATTGCATCCCGATGAAATCGACACCGACTCTGCCTACATTCTTTTCTATGAGCAGCAGGGGGTAGACTATGCACAATTTCTGCCAAAGATAGACGGCAAAAAGATGGCAGACACAAGCAGCATGGATGAAGATTTCGAGTCGGATTATAAGAAGTACTGTGTGTTACAGTAAGCAGGTGATCTTCCATGGACTGTTCTGAGAGTGTGAAGGGATAACATCCTGAGACTTGCGTTTGGCGTAAATGTTACTGAAACAGATAACCTAAGTGTAGTTATTGTCCCCTGTGATCTGAAAGCACAAAAAGAAAACCCTAATTAAATAGCAGTTAATATAAAGATAGTATTGTTTTGTTCTGTTATCTCACTACATGCTCTAAACATTTCTGATGTTAGACATCAGGCTGAGACTGCCATTGGCCTTTAAATAAAATGGTTTGAGAAAAGCCGACTAGGACCAAATAAGAGCTAAATTAAATAGTCCAAGTAAGAGCTAAACAAAGTAGTGTAGAGTTTACCAACTGTTCTAACAAACCCCTAAGGCTCTCTTTAGGTTTAAGATAACGGGGAAAAAAACCGTAGTGTTGTCTTTGGACAACATGATATTGCTACCTCCTTTTTCCTGCAGTTTTATTGCATTTTATTGGCAAAACAGGGAAAGCAAGAGAATGAAAAGTGCACAAACGTAAAGAATTATCATCAAGAGTAAGAGAAGTTTCCAGTTTTGCCACCACTAACGTGTGTCAGTTGCTTTCTTTCTGTATGTTGGGAGCACAACCAAATCATAATTTGAGAAGAGATTAATTTCTACACTTGAATGGTTTATTATACTCGTGTTTTCTCCACGTGTTGGCTGTGCGGATCAACACGCTTCAGGAATGGCTTTTCTGCCTGAAGAGTGCTGTCTCCAACTTTGGAGATGCCTCAAGAAGAAACTTCAGGTTGAAGAGAGTAGTTGTGATTACACGCATGGTGTCTTAAAATGTGCACATTGCACAAAATGTTCCCAACTTTTGGAAGGAAAGATGCTTGAGCTTATGTTTCATGACTGGTGTTGCTTTTAAATTTGCACTTTTGAAAATTCCTATAATTAAATTCAAAACCATAGTTTGTTTCTGTTGTTGTAAGGGCTCTGGAGTGAATGGCTGTGAATTACCCACTGTGTATTTCAAACAAATAAGAAGCTGTGGCTGTCAGGTAGCTATCGTAGCATTCATGGATGGGGTTTTTTTTATTGGTTTCATAATTTAATGGAGTTGCTTTTTTTTTGTTTTCTTTCAAAATTTGGTTGCCTTTTCAAATTTTCTTTTCTGTGGCAGGTTATGCATATACTTGCAATTAAACCCAAATTGCTTTCCGTGCCCTTGCAACATGCTCTTTTAAGTCAATGGGCTTATTGCATGAAGGAAAGCATGACTGAGACTTAGCAGAGACTGGAAAAAAGATGGTTAGTTTTTGAGCAGGCATTTCTTTAAACATTTTCAGTGTTAAATTGTTTGCATATCTGAATGAAGATAGAAGCTTCACTCTTTCGGCCTTTTGTTTTTCAGCTGACTCTAAGCAGCTTACTAATTTTGTCATATGTCATCTTCCAAATTCTTCAGATTTTCTGTCTTCGCTAACAAAATTGATACTTACACGGTTGATCTCTGAAGTAAATGTTTGGATTCATTTTAATGCGTTTTACGAGAATGCCAAACCTACCAGTAAGTTTATAATTTCCAGAAATACCTGAGTTTTGTCCATTTAAGAAATTATATCAGCTGATGTTGCTGTCTTTACTCAGGCACAAACCTCCCTGCCGTTGTTGGAGGTCGTGCCTCTTTGAGGACAGCAGAGCGGTTCCAAAGTAAGTATTGTCTTACTTGTGAGGTGTTGCTCCCTATCCTGTATGGTGTTTTATCTTTAAAGTGGGCTAAACATTGAGACTGAAGAAAAGCAAACATGACTTGTGAATTTCTAGGTTAGAAGCTTTTTCAATACCCATTTGTCTACTCCTCCGTACGCAAACTCCATGAAAAGTGAAAGATTTTTTCAACTGATTTACTTTAAAATGTTTTATTTAAGCAGGTAGCACAATCTACTAATGTTATTTGATCTTCTGTGTTTGTTACATTGGTTGTAATTAATTTTTTAAATTAAATTAATTCATGAATTAGTAGTAAATTTATTAAGTTAACTATTAACTACATTCACTTTGTAAATTATTGTATAAAACTTATTGAAAATGCACTGACTTTAGAAAGATGTTAATGTACATAAATACCTTGTAAATAAAATAGTGTTGATGTACTGGAATATGAGCTGTATTAAAAAAAGGTATCGGTAATTGTATATGGAGTGAACCTGTTTATCTGTAACTATATTATTCAAACAAATTAAATACTGTGGATGCAGATGAAGTGTCACTTCTTGTCAGATAATTTTTAATAGCTGTTTTCCTGCTTTGAAGTTTCACTACTGTTTTTATTAAGTTTAAATGGATTTGTCAATCAAAAAAATTGAAACGTGTGAGTAAGCATACAGCAATTCTTCGCAGTTTGTCCAGCGTAGCACGTAGTTCTAAGATATTTCAGCTCTTGTAAGTTTTGGTTTTAAGTTATTTTAGTTTTTCTTTTAAGAACATTCTGTTCCATTTTTTTTTAGAATTGGTCGTTTAATCCTATTTAAAATGTCTGCCTGTGTACATGAGAGTGAGACTTTTCCTTCTTACACATAATTCTGAAGAGCGAGTGCACTGAGCCGCGTTAATTCAGCAGTTCTCACATTTTTCTGTGGTGTAATTTTGATAGATCTGAAGTGAGATCGGTGATGACTTAGAAGCACAGTGGCTGCACATGAGATCCCTTCTTGCCTACCCTTGAGAATCCTTCTGCAGGTTATTAAAGTGGGAATAAAAAATTAAATGCCTTTTAAAATATTTAATTGCTTAGTTTTTGTGTGTGTACTTGGACAATTAAAATTTGAGCTGTCATAATTTTATTCCAGGTTCTCATGCTGTGGTAAATAAGGCTCCTTTTCACTTTAACAGAAAAATATGTAAAAAAAGGCTTTGCTTCAAAATGTTCCAGAAATAATGGGATTATAAGAAAATCGTGCAAAGATTCCATCATTGGAGGGTTTGATAGGAAGTAACGCAACAAGTCTTTGAATGGCGTGTGCTGAATTTCTGCTCTCCACCGACCCGGGCAGTGCAGTGGTGCTCGCAGCCACGCGGCGGCACTGCCCGCCTCCTCCGCTCCCCCGGCAGGAGCCCCAGTTGGGGATCTGGAATGCGCTCCCACGACAAAACTTATTTTTAACCTCTTAAAATGAGAAAATAAAACAAAAGTTGATCTGCAGTGGGCATCATCTGCATATTGCTTATTAGTGCAGGGTTTTGCCTCACCGGGGGGAACGATTTCTGAAGTTACAATTTGTCATGTTATCATAGAATCTGAAGTAAATGACAGTAACTCTTCACGTAAGCTTTTGTTTAATTATTCTTGTATCAACAGGCATTTTAGGTCAAGCAGAACATCTGTTTCCATCAGATAGAAACAGCGCTCTCAACATGATTTATACAAAAGACAAAGAAGCAAAAGGAAAGGTGCAAGTTAAAAAATAAATATAGCTCGTAATAACAGGCTAAGAAATAATGTGTCTGTGCTGCTTCAGTGTAGGTGCCCGGTTGTCTCCAGACAGCAGTTTGCATAGGTGGAGAACGAAACTGCTGCATTCGCCAGCAAAGGAAATTCTTTCCTCTCGCTAAAGGAAGAGTCCCAGGCTGCAGCACAGGCGGTCATCGCTTCCTCCGGTGTTGTTTTGTAACCTGTTAAGTCCGTAAAATCACAGAATAACTTGGGCTGGAAAAAAAGGAGATCATGTGCTCCATCTGACATGTGGAAAGAACTCCTGGGTTCACGTGACGGGTCCCTGGATTGTGGCTGTGGTCAGTGCAGAGGGTGACGTGTTCGAGTACATCTTATTTTTCTTTACAAGTTGTGGCAAATGTGGCACTAGGGTTCTTTAAGAAGGAAAAAAACTTGAAGCCGCCCTGAAGCCCGCTTTCTGGTACCACCTGCAGAAATAAGATGGAGTTTGGTATAAACAGAGACTGACTGTGGCTTTTTAGGAAGACAGCCTTCAGCATGAATCCGAATAACTGGGAGGTTAATGCTAATGGCAAAGTCTGTGGGAAAATTCTGCGCAGGATACAAACTGAGTTTAGCGAGGTAAATTCTACTGGAGATCTGGCTCGTTTTTTATCGAGGAAGCACTCCCTACATGTGTCAGATCGTAACACTGAGATTTAAAAAGGAAAGGAAGAAAGCAAATACTCTCGAAAGCAAATACTTCGACTCTTTTACTCAGAGTCGAATATGAGATTTCTTCTAGAATCTCTTCCATTCACGATGCACATGTTTGTTGATGTTCTTTTAATGCATGCCAGTGTGTTTTAGATGTATCCTACCGCTAGGTTTTAGTTGATGAAAGATTTAAGGCTAACAAAAGTGGAAAGTCAAAGGCAAAAATCTTTCACTTGGTCACTGGAGGGGTAACAACTCAGACAAACATACAGGAGTAAGAGGTCAAAATTGATCCGGCTGTTCCTTGGAGATGTGTGTTTGCAGGTGGACTGCAGTTTAGAAGTAAAATAAAACTTCACAGAGTGAATCCAGTTGTTGGTTCATGGAATTTCTGAAAAGAAAGGAAATGGGAACTCCGGTAACTGCTAAGCAGACTGTGCCTGAACTGTATTTTCACCTGAAATTCCTCTATTGTTTACAACAGGTAAGTGATATTTCCTCAGTTGAATCCCTTGTTCAGTATTGCCGTTGATAATAATGACGCTTATTCTTAGAAAACAATCCATTTCAGAAGTGAAATGATCCCTTACGTACATGAAGGTTTTGCTCTCAGAAGCAGTGCCATTGAAACATGGATCTGAAGGTACTTTATGTACAGTCTTGGTGTTCTGATAATGTTCCTGTGCTGCTTCTACATCTATGAGCGTTTGCTCACGTATTTTCTTCTCGATTGTGTATAGTGTTGAGACATTTCCTCTGAGCAGACAGTGACTATGCGAGACTTACTGCAATTACAATCATGCTTTTTTCCAAAAAGGAAGTAAATCTGGTTGAGTTGGCAACTGGACCAAAGTCCACAGTAAGCTGGTCTATCAGGAGTCACATATCGCTTGGGTTGTTTGTTTTTTGAATGTTCCCAAAAGCAGTGTTGTTATGTTTACCTGGAAATGAACTATTGTTCTTATTTTATGGCCCTTGAAGATGCTAAATGGGTGTTTAACCAAGGATTAGCATGCATCACTATCACCAAGGATGATGCCGGAGAAGTGAGTGTTTCTGGAAATGAAACCACCTCTTGCTATATTTACCAGCTGCAATTGGAGCATTTGTGCAGCACTAAAGCATGACACTTGCTCAATGCAGTCATCTTTACTGCCTAGCGATAAAGTTTCGGGGCATTCACAGCGGTTGTTTGTCACAAGTGTGATAATTCCAGTGTCGTTTGAGTCATTTGTGCATTTTCAATATTGAAAACTTAATTTGAATCAAAGAATATGATCTATAGTTGTTCCGATCACAAATTTCCTCTGTTAAGGCTTTTAGGTATTGAAAGTGCAATTTAAAAAAATTAAAAATTCTAATTACCAAAGATGTTCCTACGTGCTGTTTTCAGTAGTAAAGCTTCTGTTGATTCAGATGGGTACCAAAGGCCATTGAATAGATAAAGGGATCACATCTCTGCCGATAAACTGCAGCCTTTCCTGCTGTTGAATGCCTTTTACTTCCCAGATCAAAACTGTACAAGTCTCAGACGAGGCCTCTGAAATTAGCAGAGCTTGTTTGGTGAGATACGAGCAACTGTGAAATGAGCTGCGCTGCGGTTTTGTCCACATACCTGTATGTGCATCTGAAGTGCTAAAAAGACGTGGCCTACGCTTGAAGGTAGCTGGGTAGCCTTTCTTTAAACCTTGAGTGAAGTCCATCAACCCAATGGCTTTTGGTCTTTCTCCTGGGAGGGGATGAGACCCAGCAGGGAACGGACCTTCTTATGCGAAGAACTCATTTCCCCCAGCGTGATGGCAAGCATGGATGCACCACCTCCTCCAAATGCCCTGCTTCCAAAAGGAGTTGGCCACTCTCATTTTCCCTTAAATCTTAAAAGCCCAACTCCAACAGTATTTTTCGTCTTCATCCTATTGTTTGCATCGGTTCTGGAGTTGCTGGTTATGGCCGGAGCGTATCATCCTGTTCCCCACCCCCCCTGTGGCTGGCACGGCGGAGTGTGTCACTGCTTTTCTCTATAGCAGAGATTTACCCGTTATCCGCAGATCGGGGCCGTGAAGTGTCCTGAGAAAGCGCACGGGCTGTGGGCACAGCTGCCCCGGCTGGCCGAGGGCCCGGAGCATCAGCGTATGTGTTAATTGCAGCTTTTGTTACGCTTTTTCCTTTAGGTCCAGTAAATTGAAGCAAGAAGTTAGTAAAATGCAGTCATCCATGCTTGCTGATTTATCGTTTCAGGAAAATAAAAACCTGACAGAAGCTTGGAAGGTTGTGCCTTTTGTTTGGGACAAGCCTCCAACTTCCTTGTTCATGTGTAAAAGATTTCCTGTTTGTGAAAATTAAAAGCAATGGTTGACAAGGTCCCTGTAGCAAAATCAGCCACAAACTAGAAAATCTATTAAGGATGCTTCTGGATTTGATATAAATCAGAATTTTCTGAGCGTATTTGTAGAATCTAGCAATGCTGCTCTCGCTGAAGGTTGCTCGCTTCACGAGTCTCAGGAGCTCACAAAGAAGCTAAACCAGATGGGTGACAGCCTGGCTGCTTGATTAAATAGATAAACTCAAGATTCTTGGGGTTTTGGGATTAAATAATGTTTTTCGTTGAGACAGACTTTATCAGTTCTCCTAGTTTTTGCAATTTAGTCCTTTTGCCTGGGCAAACAAAACCCGTGGGCTCTGGGGAAAGATAACTGAGCAGGACATGGGGGTGTCTGTAGGACATGCCATAGGTTCATGTAATTGTTCATCTGAAAGCGTAGTTGAAAGGATACTGGAAAATCAAGTTTAGTTTTTTATTTAAATTTCATGAAAAATTAACTTAAGACTGAAAATCACAAGGAAAATGTCTATTAATTTGTTAAACTGCAGTTAATCGTTGGGCTTGAGTGCAGCATTTGCATCTGGCATGGCGGCGTGGTGGTGATGCCCCCGGAACAGGCGTGGGGATCAAACCAACCCAAACCGCTTCCCTGTGTTTATTCAAGCCTGTGAGAAGTGCAGAGACAACCGAAGCACGTATGGATACTCGTTTTAAGACTAAAAAGGGTAAATAAACATGTATGAAAAGAACATTCATTTGTACAAAAGGACATCCAGCGGGGGCTCTCTGTTAATTGTTAGCGTGGAAAACAAACGGGGAAAAATAATGGCAAAATCCAACTTTCATTTGTGTTTAGGATCATCGCAGCCAGATCTCTAACAGGTCAGTGCTTCCTTCGGGTGGATTTGAAGCTGCCATCCTGCTGCGTGTTTCCAGTCTGATTCCCACGGCGTAGGCTTCCATGGAAGTCGTTGCTCACCCGCCTGGCAGCATTTGGGGCCAGGTGAAGGGATCACCGGGTTCAAGGAACAGCACGTGGTGTTTCTGGCTCGCAGCGCAGTGCGTGGTACCTAGCAGCAGTTCTTGAAAACTCTCGGATTCTGATATTCTCCTTAGTCTCTATAAGTCTCTATCTCTCTTAGTCTCTATAACCCATCACCTCAGTGCTGGTTCCAGCCATTTGTGTCTCTTGTCAGTATAAAATTGTGACCCCAGAGCTAAGGCAGCCGAACCTCCGGTCCCACGTTACCTGACTTACTGAAACTCACCTTCAAACTTTGAACGCTTTATTTAAAAATCATGACTAGAGAGCAAACAGATGTCCTTAGGTGGGTCACGTGCTGCTTCGGTTTATCAGAGTTCACGCAGTTCCATCCCCTGCAAAAAAAAAAAATAAATATTGGAGCAGATGCTTCACAGCCTTTGTTAAAGTGTTTGTCTGAGCTCTGAAAATACAGGACTCCTTGTACTCAGTTAAGCAATATTACTTATCTTAGTACTGCTGAAATTCTTTTCAGCATTAGATTTTTATTGGGTGCCAAGTACAAACGAGTTAGTTCCTAGAGCTCTTGTGCATGATGACTGTGCTTTCCGGAGTTTGGAAACAGCTCATCCAAACTGCCCTCAACTTTTCTCAGTAAGTTGTCCCTCAGTTCTGTGTAACATGCTAAAATAACGCGCCTCTCCCTTTGCCAGAAAGTGGGAAGTGCGGGAGCCCCTGGGGGCCTTACCCAGGCGCATTTCAGTGTCTCTTGTGAAAGAAACTGATACGTTTCCCTTTTACTCAAACTGAAGGGATCGGGGTTGGTTTATACCATCTGCCTTTTCCACAGAGTGTAGCACACACTTAATGCAAATGAAATAATAGCATGGGGTGTACTTTTGCATAGAACTATTGCATCATAAAATAATTCAGGTTGGAAGAAACTTCAGTAGTTGATCCAGTCCAGCCTTCTGCTCAAAGCAGTGTCATCACTGAATTTGGGCATGCCCCAATGCTTGCAGATACAATTGATTTAATTTTCTTTTTTTTTTTTAAGTTAAATGAAGATATTTTATTTTTTTGAAATACATTCTTTTTACTTTGGTTTGCCAGTATTCTCTAACAGCCAGGTCATCTTATCTAGACTTTCAGATCTTGTATGCAAATACATATCTTCATCTTACTGACTTTTCTCTGGCTTTCTATTTAGTGAAATTATCTTGCACCTTCTATTGTCTCTACACTGTCCATTTGAGAGTGTTTTGTCAAACTGAGGTAGAACAAAGGAACTAAACTAACAAATAAATTGGAGAGGCGGTGGATTATATGCTGGCTGTGTTTGGAGTCGAAGAAATAGTTTGAGGCAACAGGCTTAACTGGATCTTAACACCAGAGAGAAGTTGGCCAGGGGTTGCGGTAGCTCTGGGTACACAGGTAGTTTTGTTTCAAATTCGCTGAAATATGATCTAGAAAGCACAGTGTTCATCTAAACCTTCTTTATGTTTAGGATATAATGGCTGAGATGGTTTGCAGATTAAAAATTGTCCCTTCACTTAATGCAGCATTTTGATGGAGAAAATATTTATATGTATTATAAATAAACTTCAGCCGCCCAATGAGAGACTGCAGGAAAACTGAAGAGCACGTTAGTTAAGAACTGGATAACAACAAAGGAAAGCTGCTGCTTCAGAGCCAGAAACAGGATCCAACACCACCAGTGGCAAATTAAGAAAGCCTTACAAATGATGTTTGTATTACGATGTTTGGAGTAACGAGACAATGCAAGGAACAATGTGATTACAGAGATCTGGCCCTGACATCGTTAGGCAGATCCCTCCTCCGAAGCGCTCCATTGACATTCTGACAATTGCCCACGTGTACCACGCTCAGTGCCGGTGCCACTCACGAGTGTACGTACCGTGGGGAGAACAAAGTGTGCAGGATTTGGGCACGAAGGCTTGCCCGAGGTATGGAGGAAGAGCTCAGCAGTGGGGATGGGATAAACATATACCAATGCAGCCTCAAAGCCAACGAGATTGGGACAGCAAGCTCGGCAGGAGCCAGCAGAGTGTCCTGCCAGCAAGGAAGGCGAAGAGCACCCGGAGCCTCGTTAGCAGGAGCCGAGCCAGTAGGTGGAGGGAAGTGATTCCCCCCCTCTGCTCAGTGCTCATCAGGCCCCATCCAGAGTACAGCCTCTGCTTCCCCGAGCCCCCTCCGGCGCAGCGCAGGCGAGGGGGTAATTGCAGAGGTGCCGCCTGCCTCTTCGGTGGTACAAGGCGGGAGGATGGAGGCAACAGCCTCCATTTAAGTAAGCGATTCTGACCTGATAGAAGGAGAAACTTCTTCAGCGAGAGGGCAGTGCAGCAGTGGGACAGGCTGACACAGCGGCTGTGAATTTCTGTCCCTGCAGGTTTCCAGGGAGCAGCGGGATAAACTCCCAGCTGCCTGGTCTGACCGCACGCCGGCCCTGCCTGAGCAGGAGGCCGGACGAGAGACCTGAGGGCCCCTCCAGCCTGAATTCTCCCATGATTTGAGCTCATTTCCAAACTCACAAGTGTAGAACTGGCTGAATTTTTAAGCTCTGATGTTCTGATGTTTATGCAGCAATTTAAACCATGGCTCAACGCTTCATCTAGATGCTGGAGGTTTTCTTTTGTGACCCACCAGCAAACAGAACAAAGAGTTAGAGGAGTTTTTGTTAGATGATGTTTTCCTTTTGGTATGGAATAAAACCCCTTTGGAGATTTTTTTTTGTAAATCAAAACCATTCACATTGCTTCTTCAAGGGACAGGAAAGGATTCCACACAGGAAGACCCAAATGATGCACGCTGACCATTAGCACACACGCATGTTTATGACCTTGCTCACGAGCGAGTGAATTGTAAATGTTTGCTTGCCATGTGGTCTTGCCTTTTTATCTTCGGGTTTGATTACAAAAATGTTCCTGTTTAAAAGACATACGCAAGGGAATAAATCTCTGGGCCCGCAGCCTCTCAGAGCACAGGCAGCCCACTATTTAGCTTGTAACAAAGAGAATTTTAGTGGAAGCTTTTTGATAAAAATTTGGCAGCATATCAGAGGACCAATTTGACCATGAGATGTGAAGACAGATGTCACACGGGGTGTTTAAACTTCTTACCTTTCCCTCTAATTATATATCTTTAAATTATTATGAAAGAAATATAGGCTAGTTACCTTCAGTGTATATGAGATTTTCAAATAGTGACTCAGTTAAAGAAGTCATTCAATTTTGCTTTTAGTATAATCCAGAGATTCGACTGCTTAACAAGGCACGAGGCAAACTAGCAGCAGTTTAAAGTAGAAAGAATTAAGAGTGACCTGAAGAATGATTAGCTTTTAGCACAAAATCTGTAGGGATAAGGTGCTTGGGCTGTTGTTTAACCTATTTGATTTAACTGGGACAAAAATGCCAGCTATATTTTAAAGTTGCCTTCTCTTTCATGTGAGTGGCAGGCAGCCTAATCAGCAGAAGACGGGTTGAGTGCGAAGAAGGGTAGAGTTCAAGTAAATAAATAAAAGATACTGAGTTGATTAAAGGAAAGTAAAGGGATAGAACACAGATGTGAATATCCCTTCCTAATATATTTCACTCTTAGCTGGGTTTGGTCTTGCTTCCTTTGACTGCTGGGCTTTGATGTTTCAGGGTAGAAAGCAGACGCCTACTTTACCTAGGCTTTTGTCTTCAAGGCAGCATTGACCCTTTGTCTAACAAGTGCTCGGGCAGGTTATAAATCTGTAACATTGCACTTCACCTTTTGTATCTTGCTTAATGACCTTTTAAAAATAAATGCAGAATAGCTGAAGGGAACAGTATCAGCGATGGAAAAGCTGACACGTACGCAACCTGAGCTCTGATTTTTTAGATCGCTCCAGTCNGGACAGGGGAGTGTTTTCTTAGCTGGGTTCTCTGTCTTATAATTCAGCTGTAAACTGCCTATTGGAAAAATGCTGCACAGAGCAATTAGACTACAGAAAGAGGCTATCGTCATTCAAATATGAAAATAGATTCTTTGCACAAATATCTGCTATTTTGTTTTCAGAAGTCTGTGGAAAGCTGTTGTTTTAAGGGGATCTCACAAAAGCCACTGGAAATGGCATTGTTTGTTTCTCTTGCATAAAAATGGTCATTTAAGATTTTCATCAGGCTTTTTTTCTGTTTCCCACAGTACTAAATTTAATGTACATAGCCTTGATATGGAAAAAATATATGATAGCTTTTATCTGAATCCATGAAAATGTATACTATTCCAGAGGGATGTCTTACTATAAAATGTTCTCCATCTGAATGCAAGGAAAGCTGAAGTTTCCCACCATTTCAAACCAGTACAATAGTTTATTTTGGTGATGATTATAACGGGTATTTTGGATTCATATGTACAATAGTAAAACACTGACATTATTTGCTCTTGTTTATGTATTTTGCTTAAAATAAAAGATTACTCCAAAGGAAGGTATTTGAGGAAGACTACTTGCAGAGAGAGGTCAGATTTATTTTGGCTGGCTGTTCTGGCCTATCAGCTGGAGAACAACCTGCACAATTTACGGAGACCTTCAACCTGCTTACAGTTGCCTTTACTACAATTACCTTTAATGTAGAATACCTACCTTGGCTCAACTGACACATGCTGACAGACCCTTGCAAGCTGTACCAAATCGTTTCCAGTAATTATACTACTTAGATCCCCCAAATAACGGCTATACCAAAACCAGAGTATGTTACAGGCAGGTCATCTACACTATTTGTAGTTTTTCCACGTCCACAGTTGTACGCCCTGGCTCAGGGTGAATAGGTTCTGAGCGAAGCAGTTTTCAAGTGTCCTCACAGCCTTTATTTCTGTCGGGGTTCTTCAAATGGTTGGTGCTATCTATTCTCAGAGTTTAACTGAAAGCCTTGTGATTTGCGTGTGTTTTTCCTCAAAGCCACAGCACTCTGATAAATGTTATAAGGTCAGTCTGAAAAATGTATTAGACACTTTAACTTGTCACAGCGCACGGTGCAGTGGCTGCCAGGGTGGCTGTTCTCTGCTTTCTGTTCTCTGCTGTTCTGCTCGCTGCTTTGCAGGAGTTCATACCCTTGGTGTGCTACACGGCTGTGTTATCTTCTGGGTGCTACGCTGTACACTATATGGGACTTCATTTCTTTTGTTAGGGCCCTAATTGAATTTTTATTTCAGAGTATTAGCATTTTCGTCTAGTCTTTGTAGTTATCTGCAGGAGAGACCCTCATGTGGCAGGTTGTTCCCTGCCTGTGCGTTTCAGTCTATCAGCTTTGGTCTTTACATAAGATGATCCTGCCTGGGTTACAGACTCAGACCATAAATCACTTTGATTTAATTTGTAAAAAAACATCCTGCTTTACCAAATAGTCTTCTGGATTGATTTTGGGTTAAAGCAGTGTTGATGCCTTGAGCCCGAATGCCTGACTCTGGAAACATGAGCAGTGGAGAGGAGCTTTCCAGCAAAGCGGTGGTCTGGGGGGAGCAGTGCCATGCGGTGATTTACAGAGCTACCTTTAAATTCCTTGGGTTTCTGCTGGTCTCTGGCAGAGGTGCTCAGAACCCATCTGGGAGTGTTTGGATTCCCTGCCTTCTGCCCCAATGAAGAGTGAAACTTAAATACGAACTTAAAATCCTTTTTAATGGAAATTGTTACAGATCAGTTAAAAAAATAATATTGCTGGTATAGTAGTTTGTGTAGAGGACAATTTCTTCCAGGCTGGCTTGCTATTTACTGTCATCTTTTTGAATAAAAATCTGATTTGGGTCAATTTTTGCCCCGCTTCTCCAACTCCCTGTCCAGAATGCCTTGCAGAGAGCCAAGGAACTGATAATCCATAAACCCACATTACTGTATCATGACATGACACATGGGAGCAGCAGGCTGGGTTTGTGGAATGCTGCCAGCATTCTGATTTACAATTTGCATCTAGTAAACACTATTACAAAAAGCTTATTTATACGTGATTGGGTCTTTCAGCTATAGGTGAAGGTAGCTACCTGCTCCTAAAACTTAACCTTTCCTTCTTGTGTATAATGTAGCTGCATATTCCAATATCCTCCCCATATCTTGTATCCTTCTACATTTTATAAATGCCATTATACTTGCCATTTCCTTTTATTTCATGTATTACTACTTCCACTGCTGTATATATATGTACGTGTATCCTATATGTAGGTGCATACAGAATTCTGGAGTCCTAGAGTTGTCTTCTGTCCATTTAATCTTAGTTACTATAACTCCTCCAATCTGTCAGGAAAGACATAATTCTAAGAGTCAAGGGTTGTACTGCATTGCTGGTTTGCTCATATGAAAGACTGGTAATGCTGCATTTTGCTGTATGCCGTTGTTTGTTTAAAAAAAAAAAAGAAAAAAAGGAGCAAGGGGTGGGAGGAGAGGAAACTACTGTCCTTCCAGTATTAGAAATAATGTTACTATTAGTAGACTACTTTTAGGAGTCATCAGTGATGATCAAATTTCTCTTAATAAGAACAAACGGCGCTGTTGATTGAGTACATGCTGCAAGGAGCTTCTTATAAAAATTACTAAATACAAATCCTAACCTGGGAGTGTTAAGAGCTCTGGTATAAGAGCACTGACTTTTCTTAAATTCCCTTCCAGGTAAGCTTGAAGACAAGAAAAAAAACCAAAGCAGCCCCCAGGGTGAGGATCAGGTGCAGAGAAGCAGACCGCTGCGGGCCAAGCTTGTACAGAGTGTGTGGTGCAGAGAGCGTGGTACGGGGTTGTATTGAAAATTATCTATTTGCCACAGAGTATTCTGGGATAAATGAACGCTCTATAATGAGGGCGCAGGATGTGTTAATCATTCCATTTCAGCTTTCTTGACAGGAACTTGGCAGTAAGCTAGAGTGAAGCAGGCACTGATACTGAAGTTTTTATTACCACTGCCCATGCGACCAGCCGATTTTATTATTGTACTGTTCTTCCTGATTTTCTAAAGGGAGAACCAAGTTACGCTATTGCTTCTATAGGCTCTGCTGGGGACAAATTTTGCAAAATAACTTTTGTAAAGTAAACTTTTTCTTTCTCAACTGTTGGGTTTTTTTTTACCCTTATCTCAGGTTTTTGTTTTGGTTTTCTTTCTTTGGTTGGTTGGTTGGGAATTTTTTAAGCCTCTATTTATTCTGTTTAGCCAGAAAGTTGAAAACTCTAGGCAGCTCTGTCTTCTGGAGAAGTTAAGACTTACTTAGCGTTATGTGTCTTAGTCAAAGAGGGGAAATGAGCTATTGGAAGAGTTAATTCCATCTTACATAGCTTACTGTGCGTGCTCGTTTTCTTTTGTAAATGAATTTTGTCCGCCAGAGGTGATTCTGTGTATATACTTCTGTTGCACAGCCCTTTTATAAACTTCCGCTGTGTGTTGCCTCATGTTAGAGAAAGAAGCCACCAGGTTTCACCAAGCTGACGTCTCTTTCTTGAGGCTGAATCTGTTACTGAGGTCATTCGGTGAGCTGAGAAATGGTCAGGCGTGATTTTTCTTTTTAATAAGCTTTATGTGAGGCATTTGTAAGTCAGGAACTGTGGATTGCCTGGTGCTCTACCAACTCTTCTCTGTCACAGTCTCAAAACTTTCCTATGGCTTTAGTGGAAATCACACTGACTTTTAAAACGTATTTCTATGTAATCTGAATATTTGTGCTTTATGAGCTTTAATAGATGTTTTTTAAAATAAATCAATCTTGTTCCGTAACATGTGCATTCATATCTGTGAGATCATAAACCCAAACTTCCCGTTTATGCTCTGGCACTGCAATATTAACAGTCAGGACAATAGAAACCCATTTCAGGTTTTTTTTATGAGTGACACTGGAGTCCTTTTTGCAGTGCTTGATAAGACACCGTGTTCTCTGTGAGTCAAACTGTTGTAAAACCACTGAAGTAAATGGAACTTCAGCAATTGTTCTGCTTACAACCTGCTTCGCAGACTTCATCTGAGCTCTCCATACACAGGGACACTCCTTGGACTGGGACTGTCCCAATACCCAGTTCCCAAAATGTTTGAGCTATATTAATGATTTGGAGCACTGAAATTCTCTGAGGACATGGAATTTAATGGTGAATCCTCCCTTCTACTTATATGTGTTTTGCTGCACAGGAAGCTGAGTAGCCATCAGTTGCAGTGAATTTCAGCTGAAGGGGCTGGAGAAGGACTTCACCACCTCAGTGGTTGTCTTCGTGTCTTTATCCTGCTCTTTTAAGCAGCAGCTTTTCTTTACCTTTGGCAGCTCTCTGTTTTTCTTTTTCTTTCAGGGTTATTCGTAGGTTCAGCAGTGACTCTTGGATTCCAGGACATACAACATTATGTTTTACTGCATATAAGAAAGCATTTTGTGTAATGCTGAGAGTTCAATGTACAACAAAATCAAATTATTCTAGGTTTTCAAAGATATAGCATTCTTGAGATAAAATGACTATGATTTATCTAGGGCTTAATCTCAACAGCAGCACAATCAGCAAAATGTAAAACTTATCCTTTCCTTTCTCTCTCATAAATCCTTCATAACCACACATCTGTAAACTAATCAATCACGACCTTTCTCCTACGTGCTGGGAACAATGAGTAGTCTTAGTAATGTGGGAAGTGAATGCGTGTTGACATTATGAAGGTAATTTCGGTAGATGGAGACTAATATATTTTTGTGAGGTTCTCTTCATATCATGAAAAGAAAAGGCATGGAAAAGTTTAGCTAGGAGGAGTCAGATTATAAGAAAACAAAACCTATAGTTATTAAAATAGTCTCAGCTGTTTGGAAACTGTTTGAGTACTAGATGTCTAAATCATTTCAGAAGATATTAATAGATAGAAGATAATAAAATAACCCAAATTCATTACAAATGTATACCTTTTAGAATATAACTTTAAATGCAAATTGCATGCCACTGCAAGAAGGGAAATAATGTCCCAAAGGCATTTCAATTAATCGCTGTAGTTAATTACACTCATAATTTTACTTGTGTGACTAATTATAATCAGGGTTTATGGGTATATATGGATTTGTTTCTGATAGTAAAAGCCCCAAACAGCGGGTTATTTTTAGGAAATATATTTAAACTTCATAATGAAAACTGCATGTTCCCATTCTTGGCAGTTGGCTTGAATGAGTTGTGTCTGTGTTTGGGAAGAGTTTGGAGGTCATCGAGATGACAAACTGCCCCGGCTTTACCCACCATGGCTGAGGAGATATCACCATGGCCCTGGTGATACTGCTCTGTTGCTCATGCTCCCAGCTTCTTTGATGGCTTCTTACCCTGTGATGGGCACCAGAGTCTGCATTGGTGGCCCTGAGGTGTTGGCCAGTTCCTCCAGCAACGTCTGGAAATGTGCTGGAAATGTCACCCCTATTCCCTGCAGCTGCTGGTGCGGAACTTTGCAGCTCCTCAACCAGCCCGAAGCAACGCTGCTTTCGGGGGTTTCATGGAGGCGCAATGTTTGCCGCCGTGTCTCTGCCACCTGAAGTTCCAGGGCTACAATACCTGAAACACGGTGGGGAAGGCAGCATGGAGCTGTTTTCTTCTCTGAGAGGGGCCCCCGGCAGATGCCCGCAGCAAGGGGGTTTGCGGGCTTGTGGAGCTCCCCTCAGCCTGACTGAAAGGGACCCTCAGAAGATGGCGGCCAGCAGCAGGCGAGGTCTGTGGGTGCCCAACCCCTAGCCTGCCACCCCTGCTGTGCTGAGAGGGTCTTTTTCTCTTTTTCCCTTTTTTTTCCCTCCCCCCTCTCTTTTTTCTTTCCTTTCAGTTCTCTTTTTAAACGGCAGGGCTGCCCTGCCTGGCGTTTGAACCCGACCTTGGTGGCAGTGGGTGCTGCAGGCCGCCATGCCGCCATGCCCACCTCAGAGGGGCCACAGCCCGGCCGCGCCGTCGCTTCCCGCAGCCTGCGACCGGCGAAGCGGTGAGTCAGTCCTGTCTGCAAAGGAGATTACAAACAGGGAAATAACACTGAGAAAAACAAGGTGCACAAAGACTTGCCAGGCTGAGCTCTGTCCTTGGGTAGGGGTTGCCTCAGATGGGTGTTCCGGGTCCCTCGGCTGCATCCTCAGGGGTTCGTCTCCTTGTGTTGAAACAGACGCTATAAAAAGGCTCTGTGAGAGATGCAGCATACACGTGAGGTGGTTTTCAGTTGCTTCTTGGGGTACGTTTCCACAGGTGACATTGCTCCATGCCGGATCGTGCCCGGTGTCTGTGGGGAGCAGCCCGCCAGGCCGGGCAGTGTGGCGGGAGGCTGCCAGGCTCGGTTTCCTCACGCATATGTCTACAGTGCATCTCAGCTAGAGTTTTATTGGCTTTTCCACAGATACACATTAATTTACAAGTAAATCCTACATTTCCTTTTTTTTTTTTTCTTCATTTATAAATTATTTTCCCCTGTATGAAACATTTTCCACGGCCACCTCTGGCTGCACAGAGCTACCGTGACATTTTTTCTCCGTCATTGAAACGTCTCTAAATCCCATGTCATTTATAGTGCTTATTGGAAGAAAATCCCCACATCCACTTTTAACTCTGTTGAAGAGACCCTCACATCTCTAAGCGTAATCATTTTTCACAGAATCATTTATAGAATCATAGAATCATTCAGGTTGGGTCACAGAGTGCAACCATTATTTTTGTCGTGGAGTGTTACCTCCTGTGCGAGGTGCAGCTCCCCTGTCGCTGGATCAGAGGTGCTTGACATCACACCTGGTACTAACACATTTATTAAATTTCAAAACCAGCCAGGGAAGCTAGGTAGGCTTCTCTGCATCCTTTTTTGACTCCAGACGGATGGATGGTATTTTATGTGGATTTGCTATATGACATCTGTTTAACAGGAGGGCTGCTGGTTGTGCTGGCAAATGCTGTCTTCCCTGTGAAATCCACTTCTGGATGGGCAAGGGAGGAAAGGAAAAGGCAAAAAGCTGTATCCTTCTCTCCAAGCAGTCATGGAAAAATAATTCTGTACAGAAGAAAAGTACATTTTGAGCTCATGTTTGTCAGCAAGAGGAGCTGACCATACAACAAAGCTGGCAAGTTTCTTGAAATACTTTGTGGATAATGTAAATATTTCTTGTGAGTAATGGCTAGGTTTCCTTGTCTCTTTCTGCTTCCTGAGAAAATGTTTTGCTGAAAACATATTGTATTAGGAATTCTTTTTGTGTGTGTCCCTCCTGTCGTCCCCCTCCCCGTTCCCCTGCTGGTTGTCAGATCATTGCGATAGGAGTGAAGCTGGGCTTGTGTTCATATGACAGATCTGCTCCTTCACCTCTCAGACCCCTGAAGGCTTGCACTCAAATCAAGCTCCAATCCAAAACTGCAAAAGGATTGCTTTTTGGATGCATTCTACAACAGCATGTAATCTCAGCTTCGTATATTTTTAGAAAAGGGGAGGACCTGCTGAAGCCTGGTGAGTCCCTAGTTGCTCTTCAGGCTTATGGTGAACGGACTCTACCGTGACAGCCATTACAGGTGAACCCTAAACCGAAAAGCAAGCTGCTTCCAAAGAACAGAGTTCTTATAAGCAAAGCTGCATCCAAACTTTGTAATCTGCCAGAATGTTTTGGTCTTTGCACTCTTGAACAAGATCAGTTCATGTGTCTGGTTTTCTGCAATCCAAATGCTAGTCTACCTCTGACTTGATTCAGACTGACAAAGCCCCTGCTGGTCATTTTTGTTTTAAACCTAAACCATACATCTCTAGTGAATTTTAGTTTCCAGTGTTGTTTCATTGTCTGTTGTACTCCAGTGTTCAGTCACAGAAACTAAGCAGTCTTCAACTCTGGCTCCAACATATGTGAAACTTATTAGCAAAGTTCTGGGCTAACTTTTCTGTACGTGGGAAAATACTGTTCTTTCTGGGTCTTTCTAAATACCTCTGTTCCTCCCCCCGCCCTTTCCTGTATTATCACAACTTGGCCATTAGTTCTTCAGGAGTTACTGTCGTTTCCCAGTGTCTTCGCAATATAAGAAGTTTCGTGCCAAACGTAGTGTAGACACAATTCTTGAAAATCTGCGCCTGAAGCTACCTGTGAACAGCAAATTACTTTTCCATAACTATCTTCACAAAAGAAAACCAAATGTCCCACTTCAAGCCTTCCTGTCTTTTACTGTTTTTTTCATCGAATAGCTTTTGCTGTAGATTTGTATTGATTTACTACATTGATACTAGTCCTGGAATTGTCACGTCCAGCACCAGAAGAGAATGTGTCTGCCTGGTTGCAAAGAGGTGCCTCTGACGAAGACCCACTTGAACTAGATCATTGACACAAATGCATATTGTAGAATTTCCCTTTTCCTCATTGACATAAAACTGAGATTCACTCAGTAAAAATGGTCGTACTTGTCTATTCAGATTTTATTCATGCAGAGGTTTGTGCAGAAGAGTACTTACAGAGGACTTGAAAATCTTTTCAGCAGACTTTTTGTTTCTTCTTCTTACTTATGTTTAAGTACATTTCATAGTAAATAAGATCCTCCCACATTGTAACTAATTGCAGTAAATGCTCCTCTCTATCCACATGGTAAACTGAGGCACAACCTAGTGAAAAGTTGTCCCTGTGATTTATCATTTATCACTAGCAATAAATGACAGTTGACCCAGATCCTCCATAGTTTCTTCCAATCATCCATAGGAGAGCTGCCTATGAAATGAGAATCACTTCAGGAATTTAGTAAATAATCTGAATGGAGAGAGTTTGTGTGCTCTTATACATATTTCCAGCAGATGCAGGGGGCTTATTTAATGCAAAAGGCATTGTTCTCAGTGGAGACATCTTGAGGAGTATTCATATGACTGGTCTTTAAAACAGGAGCTTCCAGGCCTATGGGACTTTTGTATGTGACTGTGCTGTTTATTACGTTGCTTGTAAATCTTGGAAGAACATTAAAATGTCAGCCTTTCAGAATACTTCCATTTATTACATCTTGTAAAATCGCCTGAAAACAAAGCATCTTTACTCTTAATTTTTTGATGCATTCTCTTCTTGCGGGATGTTAAGGGATGTAATGGCCATAGCTAACACAGAGATGTTCAACAGATGGGTAAGTAGTCAACTGTTTATCCTGGTTAACTAACTAGCCAAGTGTTTGTACAGAGGTGAAGTTACACTGCGTAAACTCATGGTACCTTTTCCTTCATTGTAAGAAATCTGCCTGTCCTCTACCCGATGGGCTGTGTGTGTGCACCACCTCTACTGAGCAAGGTGCCGTGCTCAAAGCAATTTTGCTATGTGCAGGTAACAGCCTGATGGCCCATGTGAAGTAAGAGCTCCAGAGGCCTGCTGACATCAGAAACGTCCCAATGTACTGCAAATCCCTCCCCCCACCCCCTAAAAATGCAAGCCCAACACTAAATTTTTTGAAGAAAATAGGGGGGGGGGGAAGTCACATTCCTTTTCTGAATGAGTGTTGTGTGGATTTTCTTTCAGCAAGGACGAAAGAAATAAAAACTCAAGGCAATGAAAATATAGGTCACTGTTAAACTTTAATCTTTGCTTAATGTTTGCTTTTCAAAAGTTTTTCAGTTAGCTAAAAAACCAGTTAAAGTCTTAATCATTTCTCTAAACTTAAAAAGGTGAATTTGATTTTTCTGTGTGGTTTTTTTAAACTTATATTACTAGTTGTTAAATATGAAAATAATTTTCACCCTGTTTTTTCTCCTTCGGTGAGCTGTGGTTAGTCTCACTGCCGTGATTTTCCTGAAAATGGCCATATAGCTGTAACATAAAGTCATCTCTGCAAACATTGCCCTAAATAAAAAAATACAGGTCTGCTAATATAAAATCTTATTTTCGTCTGGCCAAAATCTAAAATTCTAAAAGAAGCTGTAACATGTGATATGGCAATAGCTGAAGAAAACTGTTATGTCTGTCTTCAGAGAGAGAACTGGAATAATACAAGGAAATCCCATTTCCCAATATATTGAGCTTTTCTGTAAGTAATTGTGTAAGATCTGAAGAAATCAATTCAAATCACAATCTTCTTGGGAAAACTATGAATCTTAACCATATGTGAACATTTTACAGGAATGTTATTACACAAAAATAAAGGAGGGGACGGAATTCATAGGGAAATGTTCACACTGACGTGTTCAAACTGAAATTTAAAAGCTTCTAAAAAGTGATACTGGAAAGAGTCATTTCTTGAGCTGTCCCATCTTATTAGGCAAATGAAAACTGTAAAGGATCATCAAAGTCTCATGCTTCAAATGCAGCCCTCCAAAGCGAGGGAATTCCCTCAGATGTGCAATTGATACAGCTGGTTGAGCTTCCCTTTTTCTTTTTAGCACATCATATCATGGTGCATGGGCATCCCAGAGAAAGATGCTGGGCTAGGCTGAATAAATAGGCTTAACAGAGAAACTTGAAATCCAGAATCAGTAGATTAAATGAAAGGAATCCTGTATCTTCATCTAAAAATTGACTTCAGATATTCTGAAGGAAGAAGCAGGGGGGAGGAGGGATTGTGTTAGTACAGATGAAATTTGTCACATATCCTTCACTACATAGGATGACCCAGGTGTTGCTCAATTGTGTGTGAGCATTTTTTCTTTGCTCTGTGTTGTACCTTCATGTAGGGATGGTAAGAATTACTCCATGTATTACTGTCTTCCTGATCTGCAGTGCTGAATGTAAACATATTCCAAGCTAAACACTTCATAGGCACTTAAGAACAGATTCCTCCTGTAGATCCTCTGTATAGCTTGTAAAGTGTCCTTCCAGTGTTGAGTTAAAACTACATGCTTGCAGATAATCCATCCTAATGTGGTTTTTTAAGTGTTTTTTTTGTTTTGTTTTGTTTTTTTTATTTGAATCTTCATAGCTTTATCTTACAGTTCCTTTGGATTCTTGCAATTTAGTGCAATGGGTTTCATTTTACATAAGAGCAGCAACAGAAGTCCTTGGTTAGTGTCTGGAGGAGGAAAAGGTTAAATTCTGTATTCAGATATGATTCATGAGTTGGTAGTTAGAGAGTATACTTGATACAAAAGCCCAACTAAACAGCAACAAAAAAAAAAAAACACCTCCAAAAAGCCCAGAACCTTGAATGAGGTGAGAAGTGTTCATTGGCAAAGAGAACTCAGGATGTAGGTAAGCATCAGGACCAACATTAAAACCTTAGCAGTAGGCAGGAGGGTGCTGGCACTGGACCAGTACACCTTTCGTTCATTCAAAAACTGAACAGGCCGGAAATTTTCAGTCATGTGAGTTGAGTTGTCCCCATAGAAGCGAACTGTTGAGAATTGAGAAATCTGCAGACATTGGAGAAAGAACAGATCGTTAAATTATTTTTCCATGGAACACTGGAAATTGTGATGTTATAAATCTACAGTGCCCTGCTCTGTGGCATTGTTGTTTTGAACTGTATGGATGCATTAAACACTGCAGGAAACAATGTGATGGAGGCTTCTGCCAGAGGTCACCACCAGATGACTGCTCTTAGCCTTTGAAATCACAGGGACTTCCTTTCTGTGTGAGCCAAATGCTTTATCCAGCTCGAAGGCCTGGTTACACCAGTCCTCTTGACGCACACAGTCCTGTCCTTGTCCATCACGTCACAGTGACACAAAGTAAGAGGACTAGGATTTCTTTCCTCGCTTCAAATTTCGAACTGCTTCAGCAAGAGGCTGGCTCAGAGCAAGCAGATGCTCGCTCTTGTGTGCTGTGGTATGCTGACCGGTGTGTGTGACTGAAGTCGTTATGAGTACACTGCAGGTAAGGAACTAAAATACAGACGGTGGCTCTCGGCCAGGCTGTGCTGGCTAGTAGCATTGCTGAGAGTCCACTCCAGGACATCGGAATTTTTTAATGGTGTACTCTGTCAGCTAAACAATATGTATTTTAGAGGCAGTCATGATTCAGTCCCCTGTTCCTCTCTGTAGGAGAAAATTGGGTTGCTTAAAGCTGATGCTGATAGTCTCAAAGTTTGCATTTTTAAGTATTCTGTTTTGGTATCCTAATACTTAAGACAAAAGGAGAAAAGCAGTGAAATTTGGGTGTGAGCAGATGACTACAGTGGAAGCGCTGCTTACAAAGCACTGAGCTAGGTGTTACCTGTGGGGTTTTTTGGCTTTCTTTTCACATCGTCATTTCCCCTTCCTTCCCCTTTCCTGCCATTTTTTGAGAGCTGATTGAATACGGTCAAAAACTGGCACATGTTTAGACTAATGCCAAGCAAGTGTGTGTGTCGTAGGAACAAAGCAGTGGAGCAGCTAACAAGTCTGTGTTAAATTGTGTGAGTGGGCTGGCAGCTGAAGGGGCAAAAGAACCGTAACAAGCCGTGCAGGCTGTCCCTCTGCGACTTACCTGAGAAAAACTGAGTTCAATTGGCTTCTCAAATACTGTCCAGATGACACCCTCGTGGCAGTCGGGAGTGGTGAGGGAGCCCTGATACCGGTAGTACTTTCCAAGCTCTTCCTCAGGTGGGAGAAGAGAACTCAGTGGCAGAGGGTCTATCTGTGCTGTTTGTCCTAGACAAGCCATGAGGAAATATTGCTTGTAACGAGCGCGGCCGCAGGTATTATTCACATTTGTCTTCAAATGCGGCTGCTGCTCGTGGCTGTGTAGAGCCGCATCCCCACGCAGGCTCCCCACGCCGCCTGGGGCAGCCGCAGCGCACTGCTTGCGAGATCCCTGACTGCCGACTGCGGGGTCCCACACGGCACAAGTTACACACACCTCTCCTGTTAACGCTCTGCATGTCTTCCTTCTCACTTTGCTTCCTCCTGCGGAAGCAGGAATACTCATTCTGGTTCTGGGGGGTTTCTTCACCACAAATATGGAGAAGTAGATTTTCTCCCACCTGCGGTGCTCTGAGTGCGTGACAAACCAACCTTTATCTTTTGGCTTTGACTTTCAAGCAACAATCTCTGCCGTAATTAGAACAGGATTAGACCATGAACTACATGGTAGTATATGTGCTCAAAATAAATATATAGAATCATAGAATTGTTTAGGTTGGAAAAGACCTTTAAGATCATTGAGTCCAACCATAAACCTGGTGCTGCCAAGGCCACCACTAAACCACGTCCCTAAGCACAAAGTTGGGTGGGAGTGTTGATCTTGTTGAGGGTAGGATGGCCCTACAGAGGCATCTGGACAGGATGGATCGATGGGCCGAGGCCAATGGTGCAAGGTTCAACAAGGCCAAGTGCCGGGTCCAGCACTCGGGTCACAACAACCCCATGGAAGCTACAGGCTTGGGGAAGAGTGACTAGAAAGCTGCCTGGAGGAAAAGGTCCTGGGGGTGTTGGTCAACAGCCGGCTGAATATGAGCCAGCAGTGTGCCCAGGTGGCCAAGGTGGCCAACAGCATCCTGGCTTGTATCAGAAACAGTGTGGCCAGCAGGGCTAGGGAAGTGACCAGCACTGGTGAGGCTGCATCTCAAGTAGTGTGTTCAATTTTGGGCCCATATGTTGCATTTTGACCAACACAAGTGCCTTACCTTTGTATTCAAGGTTCTCTAATTCATTTATTAGAGTTGCATAGTTTTTATTTTCTTCTGCAACCTGAAATGCAAATATTTTGATTCCAGATCATGCATTTCTCAGCAACTGGTTGTTTTAAATTAATTGTGAATAAAGCAGCAAAGAACCACAAGGCTAAAAGACAACAGCAAGCAGAATACAGAAAACGTTAAAGAAACCAAGTGTTGGCACTGAATGTTTGCAGAGGACAGGGAGGTTTAGGTCTGGTAGATTTGAGATGGGAAATTAAAAATTTGGCTACCTACCTTTATAAAGAATGCTAACACAGCCACACCATCTCCTTTTGTCTTTGCTTCTGTTATATCCGAAACATCTTCTCTTATGTGGACAACATGAAGCTGTAACACAATAGTCAAGGCAAATTATTTGTTCATTTTCTTCTACAACAGTTTGTTGTTGTAAGGGCAGCCTGGTGGCCTCTCTGCACCTACACTGCAGTGGGGCCAGAGCTGCTTTGCTGCTCGCAGGCTGGGGACAGACACCCCGAAGCCCTTGACCTGAGGCAGGAACTATGCAATAAACAGACTATCATTTGAAACTTCATTCATCAAAAACGGTATCATTTCATACATCTCCCCAGAAGGTGAAGTGCTCTGTGGACTGCTGCAGCCCTCAATTTTCAGCCTGTGCAGTGGAACAGGCAGATTTTTACATCATGGTTTGAAAGAGGGGTGGTGTCCTTCCACCAGCCCGTGGGTATCAGCACTGGTGTCTTGTCTTGCCTTGAAGAGGATACTTTTTTTGGTTGCATAGGCCAATTCATGGTTGCAGTCCCAGAAATGAATACGTAATCTGAATAAGCAGTGTGAGAGTGTAATCAGACTGTATAGACTTTTAATTATTTCTCCTCCCAAAAGGCTATATAACTCCAGACTTCTTGTCTCTCCTGTGCCTTTGCTATGCCAAACTAGTGTGTTTTCCTGTGTGTTCTGGTTAACGAGCAATGTGTCCTTCGATCTTTATTTCCGCTGTTGGGGTTTCGTAGGAGAACTAGCCAATAGTTTTTGTGCAACAGTATCTTAAAAAGTCACAGTTCTTGAATCAAAGCCATAGTACACAGAGAGTGTCACCTACCTCCATGGCTTGTTTTTCTCCATCTATGCTGTGCTCTGACCCAGGCAGGTATCGCTTCCCATCTGGGTCTCCCCAGTGCAAATGAAATTCTATCGCCTTGTATTTTCTTCCCAGGCCTCCACCTCCAATTTTAGGGGATGTGCCTAATGTTACTTTAACTGGGGAGAACAAATAAGTAGTTTAAAAAAAAAATAAATCAGATTATACATTAATAGTATTTGAGAGTAGAGAGATGCATGTTCTTGAGATTCAAATTTATCCTAAAATTCTGGCTTGTTTTTTCATACCGAGTGTTCCAGCAGCTCAACTCTGCAGAAGCTGAATTCCTACAACATGCTAGTTGAGATTAATTTGAGATGAAAGGGAGAAATATCACTGCCCACTTCCCAGTAATATGCAACAGCATTTGGACATCCCACTATGGCATGGCACTTGGAGCTTCTGTTCCCAATTCCACCTAGGATTTGCTCTGTCAACTCGAAGGCCTTGTGTAGAGCCTCACTTGCTGGAGAGCTGACCTACCCATTACTTCAGATAAATAAATAATAATAAATAGAATAAATTTGTTTCCCTTCTTAAAATGGAGGAAAAAGGCAGGGCACTACTTTGGGTTGTTCCAGGATAAGGCTTTTGTAGACTTTTATGGCATCCACTGATATATCCTTCGGCGTATCACCAGTTAATTGCATTTTAAAGAAAACAGGGTAATAGACTGTCTTTCCTTGATTGCGCTGAGGGGATTTGTAGGGATTTTTTCATGCCATTATAACCCCAGGAGCCAGAGCTACTTATACCTTTCAGAAGACCCTCTATTCCTTCATTTTTTGTCTACAAGAACACCTTCTGTCAAAGTATTCTTAAAAGTAAACTTGATCACAGTGCATTTGATCTTTAAGCATTGTTTTTATCTCGTATTGTCTGCATTGTAACATTTGTTTCGGGCAGGGTTTAAAGATATTCTGTTTTAATTTAGAGCAGTGTTGCAACTTAAGCCTATTTAATGTTATGCTCGATCTGTTGTTAACAGCAAAACAAGATTTTCTTAGGAAATATTTTTCTAGCTATAAATCACCATCACTTCCTGTCCTTGAGACTTTTGGGATATATTTTTAAAATTTATTTATTAAAACCTCTACATTAAGCACAGTACTTTTCTTTCCATAAGAAAGGTTGTTTTGACCTGGATTGAAGCCCCAGAGATTTCACTTCTGTTCTGAATTCCAAATGAACTGGAAGCTTGCATGAGTCATTTAGTTACTTTGCTTTTTTACCTGTAAATGGATGAGTAACATATCTTTGTTGGCTTTATTTATTTAGATCGTAGGACCTTTGAGACACCGACCTTTGCTATCTGCACATCATCAAACATAATGATAGCTTAATCTCACATAGAGCTTCTAATTGCAGCTGTAATTTAAGCAATAACAGTTTCATCATTGTACTCATCATAGCACAGGAACTGGTTGCTCTCAGAAGGAAGAAATTTTAAAAGCCCAGATTAGAAACCTTATCCTTTTGCATGGCTGGGAAAGATGAGAGTTCTGACCAATCCTTATGAATATTAACTTTTGTGTAAAAGATATTTCTATGTACAGCGACTGTACTATGGAGATTCTAGAATACCATTCTGCAATGGGAAAGTCATTAACCCATATACTAGTGAAAAGTCAAAATGTCTTTTTCTTGTGGTCTGTCAAAATACTGATGTTTTAAACTGGAACCTCTGGCTGTGAAAATCTACCCAGATGTCTACCTTCCTACCTTTCCATTAGGAAAATATTTGCCACTTGCAACTTCCCATTTTAGGGATTTGGCAGTTAAAACAATCCGTCTAAGATTTTAAGAGCACCTATAGATAATTAAAAAAAAAAAAATTAAAGTAATTTAGGATAATATTGTTGAAACATCATCATTAGTATTGCTTTTAGTGAAGAAAATGGAGGAAGTGAAACAGTGCTAAATTACTATTCACTGGTTCACTGTTTACTGAGTCAGTAAGTAGCAGATCAACAAACTCACATTAGATTACTTCTGTGTGCGGAGAAAACAGGTTGAAATCTGAGAAGATTTCAGCTTATTATTTAAAGAACTAGTAAGACACACACACTGCAAGCCACTGGTTGAATGACTTTCCAGGATTGTGGTGCTCTTCTGCAGAATTCTCTTTTGCGCAGAAGCAAGAGTCAGAAAGGGCAAGCCCAGAAATTAAGGGTATAGGAGTGTTCAGCAGAAGTTATATACCCCTACCAAAACTGTTGTCTTAAACCCCTATACTCACCTGCCTCCTAGTCCTAAAGGTTCCCTGGACATCTCAAGTTCTCTTACTGCATATGCACAGAAGCAGTTTCTGCTGAGACGCTCAAGGAACTTGTCCAGGATCCAAAAACTAGATAATTCCCATAAAGTTCCCAGAAGACCTTGGTTCAGATAGTTTTATTGCTGAAATATAGGGGTGCTATCTTATTTTTGCTTACTTGTTTTTAACTAGCAGTAGTGATATCTAACACCTTGCTGAGGACATGGAAGAAGTGAATGGATGGTTCCAAGTGAAGGCACGTGTAACGTAATAACGGTAATAATTTGATAGTACTTGCCTGTATGTCCATTATTTTCTACGTTCCATTTTGAAGATCCCTTCACATCATATCCTTCAAAATTCAGAGGCTTAAGGCTTTTGTCATGAACGACGTTTTTGGTGACAATATTGATAGGTGACTGTTTGTTTCCTTTGCAGGTGGCATATGTTAAATGCCATCGTCGAGGATCTATTTGAGGATGAAGAAAATAATTTTTTTCTGTAGACTGCAAATCCTTGATAAAGCCAAACCACAAGTCAGGCGATAGATTCTTGCTTGGGAAACTGGAGACATCTTTGGATGTTGGAATTTAATACAGGAACTTTCTTAGCATATCCTTTTTTTTTAGTTTTAAAAATATTAATGTGTGTTAAGAATATTCCGTTAAGCTTAATAGGAAAATATGCATGTGTAAGTGACTGTAAAATAGAAAGTGAACTACCACTGAGGTTGGCTGAACTATAAAAACTTGGAAACTATAACAAAAACCAAAAGAAGGTGGTGGTGGTGGGAGTGAAATGCTGTTCCCAGCAGAGTCAGTTCCAGGGAGGGCTGGGCAGGACACAGGGATGAGCAAGGGAGCAGACAGCCTAGATGGACGCTGCTGGTAAAACAAAAGGTGCAGTTGTAGGTAAAACATTAGAACTTTTCATGACTGTCCGTAAGAATTTAAATAGCTGTCTATACCCAGCTTGCTGGGATGATTACCTCTGGAGGGCACTTAGAGTTCTTTTTATATTTTTAGCATTATCCCTGGTTGAAACAAAATGAAAAGTTAGAACAAACAGTGTTATCTTCAAAATACCCTTCTTTAGGTATCCTGTTTAGCACTTATGTTTGTATATAACATAATTAAATTAAATGCCAGGTTGTGTGAATTTTTGCATTATTTCTATAAGAGGTCTTTTGCAAAAACAGAAGAATCCAAACACTAATGTAATTGGAAAAATAAATTGTTTTGCAGTACCTGTACAGTCTGGATGTTCATGCTTCTGTGACTGATAGCACCAATGGCCTCCAACTAAAATAAAATAAAATAAAAAATTAATCAGATACTGAAAATTAGATGAATGAAAAGCTGTACAAATTGCCCCCCCCCAAAAAGCAGATGTGAAATGGATTCTCAACTTGTGACCCGCAGAGAGTGATAACTGGGCACACAGTTTTAACAACTTCTTGGTTTTGTCCGCCTGATTTTATTAGAGTAAGATGTTTAATCAATATATAAAAACAGAGGCTGGTAAGAGGTGAGTGCTTTGCCTGTAAAGTGTGGAGCACACCATCCAGCAAGTCTAGCTGGGTTCTAATATCAAATAATTCAGAAGAGAGCATAAAAATCCTGCAGTAGGCAGCTCTGTCTCCCTCTAAATCTCCTCCTGGTCTCTAGTGTATCAGTTTGCACCTGTTAATAACCATTCCAAAAAGAGTGCTAGCATGGAATTGTAGAACTCTGGATGGGTTGCAGTTCTAAATAATCTGGTTTTGAAACTTTGGCTTCAGCAACTTCTTCAGGCAAAAGTTCCACATCTGAATATATGTAGTGTTAAAATAAACTTCCTTTTATCAGTTCTGTACTTGCCACCCTTTCATATACTTGTAAATTGACTAATGCAAGATGTCTTATCTCACTTCGTTCCAGGAACTATTTTAAAGATTACTTGGTGCAATAAGGAATTTTAAGAAATGAAGGATCTCATTTCCTAGGAAAACATGAAGGATCCTCATTCTAACTCAGCTCATCCCACTCAGATGGTTGAAAAATTTTTCAATAGAATGTCTTAATCTTGCTTTTTAATTGCCAGAAGAAATGTAAAGTTCAGAGGAAGAGAGATGATTTAACTTAGTATGTGTTGATCTAGTCAGAAAAGTAAGATTTCGTTTATTGCAGCATGCTTCAATGGTTGTTTTATAACAGTAATGAAGTTTAAATGGACTTTAACAGGAATAGTTCTCTTTGGCTATTTAACTTTGATCAATAACAATTCAAAACCTCTTATAATCATGATTAATACTATAGTTTCTGTTTGCCTATATTTAGTAAATTACAGACATTTTGATAAATGGCTAATCAATTTTTAGGGATTATTATGGAGGAGTCCTGTCATTAGATTGCTAATTACCATAATTTGTGCCCTTTTATAACAAACACATGTGCTGGGAGGCTCATAACTGCTTTTAACACCTTTATCTTCCTATCAGTAACATAGCAATACCATCTATTAAGTATTTAGAAGTTATAAATAGAAGCTTGATATAAAATAGGGCTAGCTGTAATAACAGATGGAGACTTGGACGAGCTTGTGGCAATTAATATAATCTTGAAAAAAATGACACTGTTTTAGTTCATCTCTCTCAAAAATTAAATTTATGCTGAAAACTATAAATAATGTTGACAATTTCTAGTTAAGCAAACGTTTGGTCATAATAAGAAGAAAAGTAAACAACATTGCTACATTCATATTGTAAGAACTGTAGTGATTTCTACACTGTTTGGTTAATATTTTGTAATTATCAAAAAATTGGTTTTGACAAGGGTTTGGGTTTTTTTGACACTCTTCCAAACATACATAAAACTTAGCTTTAGGACCTGGCATTTCTAAAATTGATTGTTGCATTTTTTCAGGCCTGTGTACACAAGCCAGCAGCGCTGAGCGATTTCCCATCTCCACTGGGAAACCGCAGAACCCGAAGTTCCAAGCGCAGAATGTCACCAAGTGCCTTAATTGATATTTTAATCAATAAATGCCTAGCAAATACTGGGTAAGCCAATCCTCACAATGCTTGATTTTGTTTCATATGTGTTAGTGTTTGCATGGATGAATGACTGTGCACATATTCTTGGCAACTGCTCGAGCCCAGTGGTCTGTATATACTTTAATAACGGCTGCACCGGCACCCCGTGACTGGGAGTGGTCTTCCTTTGCAGGTTACATGTGCATGAACCTTCAGGAGAAAAAATGCTGCACCGCAAGAATAACTTGGACACAAATATTTAAAGGTGGTAGCATCTATGTGGCATGAGAGGATAGTTACCTGCAAAGCTTTGGTCTCAAACTCTTTGGGATGTGAGTTAAACCAGGGAGGAAAGTTGTCAGGTGAGAAATCAAGGTCGGTTGAGGTATTCCGGTCTGTTTACAGTAAATTCTTGGAACAAGGTCTACTGTTCTGGGTTTGTATAGTACCTTGCACAATGGAAGTGTGATCATGACTTAGACATCAAAGCATTACTGTAATGCAAATCAAATTTTACGGTCGATATGATTCACAATTAGGAGTAAGTTCAGCAAGTTCATTGTTCGTTGGGTACAAGGTTGTGGAGCTTTTAGACCATGACCATAGAACCATGAAAGTCAAAGACGATCACAGGAAACACTGGGGAAAGGTAAATATCACCAAATTATAGTATCAGTGGTCCTGATATAGTGTCTCTGTACCAGAGGAGTGAAATGAAAGTGAGTTATGGAGCCTTTCATTGCTGAGTCTGAGTGCAACACTCCTCAAACAGAGCAACCACTGACTTTTTACCATCTGAGAGGTGTTTGGCAGGTTCTCTCAAATAAGCTTGTGGGTTTCAATCACATCTTAGTAGATTGGCGTATGAGCACACTAAAAATCTTTCCGTCTGCACACCAAGATGATGGGGAGAAAAAGTTTAAAAAAATTAAAATAAAAAAAATTCCACCCCTCAGGTGGCTACTGCTGCCTTACATCCAGGACTCAGGAGTATTCTTGCCTTCGTCTGTTGAATGCAATGTGCACCAAATAATCAGCATCTAATTTTTGCAAGCTTTCTGCAAAATTCCTAATGTCAACAAACTAACAAAGAATTACTGTTTTTCTATCAAGTACTTATCACAGTTGTGGTTTAGAAAGTGGGATGGTATCAGTGAAGTAGAACAGGATATAAATTCAGCAATTCATAAGGAAAAGGTCCTTAAAGCTGTTAAACCTTAAACAATGAGCTAATTAAACATTGCAGAATGCCTGAGCAAACAATGAATTAATGTTTATTGTGAATTAGATTTTTTTTTTTGCTTGGCAGTAATGTAACATTAGATAACAGGATCTTTTGTGTAGATACTGCTCAGGAGGAACCAAACTGCCATACCCATACTTACATGGAAAATTTGCATTTGTATTTTATTTGAGTTAGGTGTGATTCCTCCCTACGTATAGGGCCCTTGCATTTACGATGGTCCTTTTTTCCCCTGGGCTTTATGGCTTTATTTCTGAAGCAAGAAGGAAAGATACTTGTCACATCCAGTTGTCTGTGGTCTTAGGTATGATTATGCCCTAAGGTATGTTGTCTAGTCTAGTTTTAATTGTCTGAGTGGCTCCTGCCACTTCCCTTAGGAGACTTTTCCACAGTTCATTAGCCTTCACTGTCAGGAAATGTTTCCTGTTTAATAGCTTATATTTTCCACTTGCTTATCTGCATCCCATCACTCCTAGAAATATCATTGAACCACCCTAAACAATTCTTTTCCCTCCCTGGTGTTTACAGCATTCAAATAGTTCCCTTGTTATCTCTAATTCCTGTTCTTGCTTCATCCATCCTTTGTTCCACCTCTTGACAACATGCCCTTCACCTTTCCACCATTTCCACTTCAAAGTCTTTTGCCTCTCTTTCTCTGAAGCCCCTTTCTCACAGGGACTCGGTACATATCAGAGCCCATTGTGCAGTCCTCTCACCTGCCTCATCTTTCGACCAAACCTCAGCTCCCCACTCTCTTTCCTCTTGTTTATTTTATTGCTCAGAAAAAATGCAGCAGAACATGGGGGGGTTGGTGTGTTGGGGGCTTTTGTTTGTTTGTGTAGTTGAGGTGCTAAAACTATTGCCGTGATATGAGCTTCCCTGGAGGGTTTCATAGCTTGCTCCCACACCTTGCTGGTACACGTGGGTTAAGCCATGAGCATCCACACTTTGCTCGGGATAGTATTAGATACTAGCCAGGATTTCCAAAAGCTCCTCACTTAATTGGCATTAAATAGAGACATTTGCATTGTTGTCATTGTTGGAAGTAATATAATTCAGTATACATGTACATTAGGTATACATATCCACCTGGACTTACAATAGTTATATTATCAACTATATCTGGCTCTTACATTGTGTTATAGATTCTTGGTTTGAGTGGTGATGCACCATATCATAGGTGTCACCTTGACTTTACTGGGTTTTAATTTAGAGTGGGGCTGAACTGGGCTGAAGGCCTCCTCTTCCTTCACAAAGTTCAAGACAGTTAAATTTAGGGAGTCTCTCTTGGCAAGTAAGCAGTCCTACTTATCTCTGTTTCTTCCTTGTCAAATTTACAAGTGGTTTCCTGACCAAAGCTGTTTTTTTGGCACCAGAATATCTGGAAAACAATACAATTACGTATTGTTTTCATTTTATTGTAAATGTTTTCAATTGTTTTAGCTATCAAGCCTAGCTTGGAAACTTGAGGAAAAAATCCCTTCAGTTGAGAACTCCCTCTTCTGTTCACTTACACGGCTGGATGGAGGACAGTGCTTCTGGCTGGAAGCCAGGGTGCTAGCAGTTTGCCAGTGTGCTATTGTGTGATCTAGGAAAAGACCCTTAAGCTCTTTGGACCGTGGTCAGATTGCCTGAATTCCATAAAAGTTCCTAAATCTACTTTGTCCTACTTGTTGCCTGCTTACTGCCCTACTTGGACCTGCTGGGCTGCAGCTCGGAAGCCTGCAGCTCCTCTGACGCAGTGCCGAGACAGGTGGTGTTCGGGCTACCTGAAAATCACCCTTTTAATTTGACAATCCACACAAAAGAGTTACTAAAGCAGGTTTTTTTCCTTTTGGATAAAGTGGTCGGAAATGTATTAATTTTATATGTTGACGGTTAGCTATTTTTATTAACTATATTTCATCTCTTGAAGTGTGAATGACTTTTGTGCCACCAACAGCCTGCAGTACTGAGCCAGTAAGAATATCCTCTGTTGCTTTTTAGTTAAAATCCCTTCTCTCTCTTTCACTGACTGACTCCTTTGTTTGTCCCTTTAGATCTCTTGTCACCCTCTTTCAGCCATGTCCTTGCTGACAATTCGTTGTTTTCCGAAAGACACAGCTGATAGTGCTCCCACTGCACTGCCGCTTTGCAGAAAGCCCAGGCTGCCCCGAATGTCGTGGTTCTCATTACGGCTCTGTTGTCCTGGTTTCAAATCCATCCCTAAAATCTGTAACCACCAGCTTTGGAGCAGAGTGAAGGCTGCCCCTTTCTATGAAAATGGCAAAAGCTAGTTTTGCATGCGGTATATTTTTAGCTTTGTTTTGTGTTGGCCTCGTTCTATTTTTAGCTTGCTTTGTGAAACTTATTATCTTTAGTACAAAAGACAAAGCAACTTAAAAGCAAGTGGAATCTAAGTCTGTCTTTCTAATTAATGAGATTGCTGAACACAAACTGAGCATATATATACATAAGTCTGTTTATACATTCTTAAGTATTACACATCCTCAGGAAGTCCTGATCAACTACTTTGACAGGCAAAATCAGTTCCACATGTTTATTTCTAGATTTGTGTATCTCTAACTATGTAAAAACAAGTGTTTGTGATCATTCGTATCTCTTCTATTCACTTTTACCTGGAAATTTTATTTTTCATAACGATATACATCTGTATGTATGGACATTCCAAGCTACTATGGGGAGTTAGCCTTGAAAATAAGCTTTATTGTAGTAGCGAAGCATTGCAAGTAACTATATCTGATTTGAGCGCAGTGTTTATAATTTGCACATGTATACATAAATAACATGCTTAATGAGATCTTTGTCTGTAACACATATAAACTAAAGGAAAAATCCAAAGAGATTGGAGGTTTCTAGATATGCCCTATAAACACTTGCAAACTACTTCCTTTGTGTCAGAGAGTGAGGAGAACGTTTTTAGGTGTGACCTGTGATACTGTCGTAGCCTCTGTCATATATGTGTGTCCTCATATATTTGCTGTATCAAAGAAGGAAGCTGACCTTTAACAAAAAATGAGGATTCAGGGCTAAGGTGATTTGCTTCTGTGGGATATTTTGCTTTGCTTTGTTTACAACAAAGGCAGTGTCAAATAAAATTCAGAAATCGTTTTTTTAGTATTTTAAAAATTTAATTCAAACAAATTACTTTGTGGCTTTACTGTCCCTTTGTAGTCTTTTGTGCTGGGTTTATGATGACCAGTCCTATGGCTAGAAATGTGACTAAAAATCTAATAACAGACCTTTAGATATATTCTGCAGCATAATAAAACATCTCTTGCCGTGTCACAAGAGAGGAAAAAAGCCTGTCCGCATGGAGACAGACATCTAGCTGAGGAACTGGACCTTGCAGCATGTCTTGAAGACCTAAAGGTTTGTGCTGGTTATTTGAACAGCTAAAAGAAAGGTGTTTCACAGCAGTGCCTGTCTCTGAAACTGCTCTTTTGCTTCCAGTCTTCAAAATCTAAATGTAAGAGCTAGGAGAAATTGTGACTGCAGTTTTCTTAAGTATCACAGTGCACAACTTGGAGCATATAAGGGATATTCCAATCATAGAATCATAGAATGGTTTAGGTTGGAAAGCACCTTGAAGATCCAATTGTTATGCTATAGGAGAAAGGAGAGTAATTCTTAAACTGAAGTAATGTCTCTTGTCACCTGCATATGGCTGCTATGTATGGCTTCTACCCTGTTCCCTCCCTCCCCCCAGAGCTGAAGTGAGGAGTAGCAGGAGAGCACCCGGGCTTGGATGCTGGAGAAGGACACAGTGATGCAGCACATTGCAGTTCTGCATGAGGTCAGCTAAAAGGTGAGTTAATACAAATTGATGACAATGTAGTGTGCTCACGCTAGTCAGGCTGATCCTTAAATGGAGCATCACTAATGTGATTGGGTTCACTGTGTACATGGAAAATTGCCCACTTGCCAGAAACAGGCTGCAAACTAGTGAACAACGATTTTTGAACTTGGAGCTGTGATGCCCTTGGATGCATCAGCCCAGTAAAAAATCTGCCTGCTCAAGACCCTCGATGCCTATCAAGGCATCACATAGGTGTATGTTGCCTTAGGCACAGCATAGACAAAACAAAGCAGGATTCATCTAATCTGTGAAATCAGTCATTCAGCTCTACATGCTATGTGCAATCACTCTTCAGCGTTTCAGAAGTCATGCATGGGGATGAGGGGCAGTTGGATTCTTATGTGGTGGAGACAGCAGAGGTGATCTTATAACACATACATGTGTGACTCTTTAAGTGGAAGTAAGGATCTGCAGATGAATGTAGATTACAGCAAGGTGTGACTGCACGTACGTATTCTTGAATAACTTCACACATAGACTAAGGTAAAGAGAATCAAAGCATTCCTGTTCTGACACAAATTTATCCATTTGTGCAACGCAGATGTATTTGGGTGCCACGCCTGGCAGGCTACAGAAATGTAAGAAGTTAAAAACATCTCAAAGTTTATTCCATATACGACTCTAATACTGTCTTGTAGCTGCCTTTCAGGAGTCTTCCAGTGATACACAGTGTTGTTTCTTTGCCTGCTGGGCTTGGTTCTCTGCCCCCCAAAATGAAACAGGCTCTTACAGTTCACTGAAGAGCTGCTTTCTGGCTCTGCTGTCTCACCTGCTGCTCTGCCACAAGCGCTTTTCATCTTTTGCTGAATTTTAGTGTCAGAGACAGTGAGAATGAAATTGTTACAATGCTTTACCACTTTGTGCCTCTATGATAAGCTGTGGAAGGAAATATGTGTACTCTGAGGTTACAGTATTTGCATCCTTAGATATCCTGGTCAAGCAATCTGTGCCCACTCTTCTCTCAGTCATAAACCCCCTCCAGTTCTAAGCCAAATATGACAGTAAATATGGGACTGGCTAAACCTCTGTTCACCATAACAGTCCCTCTTACAGAGCTCATTTGCTAAAATTTAGTTGCAGGATCCCCGTTTAATGGGAAAGTTCATGAGTCAAAAAATTTCAGAGTTTCAAGATATTAAGTACTAAGTGCTGCTACTGGTCCAGCACAGATGATATAGCTAAAAATGTCTCTGCTGCCTGAAGCCTGCTTGTGCAGTTTACACAGCCACATGGAGAGGGGAGAGTACAGAGCAGTACCAGTGGGTAGCTCTTGCTCTCAGTGCACACTCAGCAACCTGACAAATGTGGGCTCTTGTTTCTTCTTGCATACAGTGGATCTGACAATGATGGCATAGACTGATACGTATGGATGATGGTAGGCAGACTCATATAAGCCTTTAAATCTATTTTGGCAGCTTGAGTTATTACGAGGAAGAAAGAGAAGGAAGCCCTAAGCAATGTATCCTGCATGAAGGTGACAACTTGAGATCCAAAGGCTGTCTGCACTGAGACAGTAGAGATAACTACTTTGAGATAATGTCAGTGATAGCTTGTCAGTTATATTACTCATTTATTGGTTTAGGTGGGTGGAGAGAGAAAAATTGAGGTAATCCATATTTCCTCAAGAACCTATGGATTACTGCCTAAAGCAGCTATGTCTTACTGCCTTTTCTATGTGTTAAAGGTCTTATATTGCAGTTATTACTCTTCTTTCTTAAACAACTGAAAATGCAACTTTTCATCCCAGAGTGTATCTAAGTGCACCAGCATCCCAATATGTGTGCAGTCTATACCACTAGAAACGGCCATGGAAGAAGTTAAAGCATCTCTTTTTATGCTGCTTATAGACATATCAGGTATGCTTTGTATCTGAAGGGCCCCAAGGAAACATCAAACTGAGAATTAATGCTGACAAAATCAGTGCCAGCACGGTTATGTAAATTTTATGTTTGTGAAAGTTGAAAGCATGTAAGTAGAAAAGCAGAAAATCAGAGAAATCGTGTTCTATCATGCATCAATGTCTTGGAGCACTACAGCATGGACTGTGGGAGAAAGTCTTCTCATGGCTGAGTCCTGGTCTGTGATAAAGAAAAAGATTAAAACATGCTGGGGTTCACTCCATTCCTCTTGAAGAAAACTGTTTTTCAGTAACACATGGAGCTCGCTGTAACCCCACTACAAAGCTTCTAGATGGACATATATTACAGTCCTCTACAAGTGTTGTTCTCTGGACGGCACCAGACTAAATCTACCATTAATAAAACCTCTCTCTCAAAAGTTTTGGAATGTTCCTGTTGGAACATTGCAGACATTTTGCCTCTCCTGCCTGTCTGATAGCAGTAGAAGAGGGTCATTGATCTCCCAAAGGAATCAAGCAAGCCATTTGAGGTGCAGCTATTAATGGAATATGCTAACTGAGATCCATATAAGTCAGTGGATGAGATGTTGGACAGAGGTTCAAGCCAGATGGTTTCTCTTCCTGGTGCTGATTGATCTCCGGGCAGGTGGCAGCACCAATATGCCTCAGTTTCCCTTTAGTAAAATGAGGACAATGAAGCTTGCTTCTTTATAAAGCCCTGTAAGGACTATTAGTAATGATTTTAAGATGCAGGTTCTATGATATTAAGCCAGGTCAAGGCTGAAAGCAATTTGAAAGATTAGGAATCAGTCATATTGCCTATTTAAGTGTGGTGAATTATTAGGCTGCCCAGATTAGAAAAACAGCCCTGGTGAAAGTACGTTAAATGAGCTGATAAATGGATATCACTCAAGCTAGTTCTGAAAAGTGGTCAGATAGAAATGAAAGCCTTGTTTAAAAAAACCCAACAAACCAACCTTCCAAATATAACAAAAATAATTTAAGCTGATTCTCAAACATTGAGGTTTCTCGAAATGTTCAGCCTTTAACTTAGCGTAATGTATCCTGTGAAGCTTCTACCTCAGTAAAAGGTTTGGAAAAGAAGGTGGGGAGGAGAGTGGGTTTCTTGTGCATTAATGACTGCGTAGTTTGCCTCTACACTCAGAGAAGAAAGTGGAAATAATCACGGTTGGGAAAAAAAGCTACAAAAATATTATATGCGTTCCCTATCTTACTTCCGTCTGCTAAAGAACTAATTACTAATACTAATCTAATAAAAGTCCATAAGGGCTTTCTAAATAGTCATTCAAGATCCTGTAATAAATCCCTTAACAGAGCAGTAAATTTAGCAAAGTGTTAATCAGTCAGTAATCAATATCGAGCAAACACCAGTTGTAGACTTAGGAAGAGCAAAGGTTCTTTGTGTTTCTGTTTACCTGTACCACATGAGGGAAGCCTCCAGAGACAGAATACCTACAAAATGCAGACTAAAGAAGAGGGAAGGTATTTGAACTGACAGGTAAGAATCTGGAAAAGGCAAGCTACTGAGCTGTGGATATGGAGAATTAGTTAAGAACAGAGAAATAAAATGTGGGAAACCCCCATCTCCCCAGTGCTCAGGCTGTGCTCCTTACTGCACTTACTGCACCTCAGACCTCTGTTACTTTAAGTCTGACAACTGAATCTTGATCTGCTTTAAAACTGTGTCCCTTTAATAGGCTCTTGGTGCAGTACTTCCCTCTGATACCTCTGATAATACTGTATCTCTTTTTTGCCTTAATGCAGTCTAGTCTATTTTAGTGCAAACAATAGACCCTTCATTACTATTAAGAACTGCAGTGTTTATCTTTAATTTTGAGGCTGTGTGCTGATATTTACATAGGAAAGGTGATTTATTCAATGTTATAGTATTGCTGATCTAATAGAAGCATAAAAATACCTTCTGCATTTTTCAATACTAATTATAGATCGCTATTTAATCTAGTCATCGTAAGTGCACAGTGTACTTATGTACATAGTGCACAGAGTGCAAAAATAGATGGATCTGCTGGGCTAATGCAGCAAAGACATTGTTCTTTCTTTCTCAGTAGTCAACCATAAGAATTTCATCTTATATCATAAATGGCAAATAAGTATGAGTAGAAGAAAAAACAAGCTATTTGAAATATTAGGAAGTTTACAGATAAAGAAATCCTATTTTGATTTTTTAAATTTACATATATAATTAACTATAGAGATCAAGTCAAACCTCACTGAGTTTTCTTGGAGGAGGAAGGCAACTAGAATCTCTAAAGGTGAAAAAAAAACCCTCGTTCATTCATGAGAAAAGTCTATACTTGGTATTTTACCACAAATAATAAAAGGCAAAGAAATAAATAAAACATTCTCCATTTGTCCTATAAAAGTATTAGAGAGTCGGTACTGTATGTACTGATAGTCAGAACAAAACATAAATAAAAGTAACCTTGGTACAGGGGGTTAGAAAGAGCAGGCAAGGACTTACCTACTGCCTCTGTCTTGAGAATGTGCAGAGAGAACAGAACAAGGAATAGCAATTCCATTATCTATTTTAAATAGGCTCAGTGTTGAAACCAGAATTGATTAGACTCCTTAGTATGTGATCATATTTCTGCTCTCAGTTTTATACTGGAGTAAGTAGCCCTGGACAGACCTGAAAGCCATAGCCAGGAAGGTGAACTCCTCCCCTTTGTAATTTCTCCAGATTTACCCTACTCCTGATTTGCCTAAATTTATTCATTTCTCCAAATTGAATAGCAAAAGGAATCAGGTTTTCTAGCACTAAGCAAGTACCCTGTAGTGAATAACTGATACTTTGCCACCTATGCACCTTTAGGAACCTATTCCTAAAATGGTACATTTTTATTTACTGGTAGCTATTTTTTCTGACAGCCCACATGACATTTGATTAAGTGTGAATGTGTGTGTTAAGGTTAGTGTTTTGTTTCAAAAAACCACAATGAAACAACAAAAAAACATTTCCCTCTCCCCCCTCTCCCCCCCCCCCCAACCTTGCAACCCTCTGGAAACTGGAAAAAGGGTCTTCTGTGTGCAGTATCAGGAGGGGTGCCATACCAACACCTTACTTATATATGCTTTTGCACTTAGTGAATTAACTGAGAGTGATTTTTTTGGTTGGTTGGTTGGTTTGGAGGTTTTTTTGTCCTTTTTTTTTTTTGGAATAACACTTTTTCTTCCCTTTCCTGCTTCTGGTGCTACAGTATAATATATGCAGATTATGGTTTTTTTCTGTCCCATTTGCTTTCCTTTCTGAATGCTTTAATTCTGTGTGTCTGATTCAGTACCAACTCAGGCTTTATGTTCAGCAAACAAAGGTGTGTATGGAAAAGTGGTGCTACTATTTTTTGCTCTATAGTCGCTATTATAGACACATTTTCATCTTTTCATTTGGGGTTGGACTTTGATACAGCTGAGGAAAACAAAAGAGGGAGTGCAACTTCTTCCCCTTCCCCAAATGCCTCTCTGTGCCGTGGTGGTGTGACCCACATGGTGGGTTGGGTACAAGAAGAAGAGCAGGATGCTTGACCCAGTTCTCCTCCGCGAAGGGGTGGACAGAGCAAAGAGGCGTTATGCTGGCTGCACTGAGCAAGCCTTGGCATCCAGCGAGGGCTGAATTTAAAAAAAAAAAAAAAAAAAGAGCCAAGAAAGTGCTGCTTGCCTTTACCGAGAGCTGCGGGCTCCCGGGTGAAGTGTACAGCCAGTATGACAGTAGTAGGGTCGCCCAGGATCAGGACCTGTAATAACAAAGGGAAATCTGACAGCTGACTTATGAGCAGGTCTTTTATTCATAAAAAGGATGGCTATAAATAACATTCCAACAATGAAGATTTGCTGGGTAGTGTTTTTCCATCCTGGATTAGGTAGATTAAAGCGTGAACAGACGATGATTTGCCTAGCACATGGTGCTAAGATAAATAGTTACTGCAGTGACAAGAACAATGAGGGAATTTGTTGCGTTTTTTAACTTCCTAGTCTGGCAGTCTCGGTGGAGCTATCTAAGCAAGGTGCATGCTGAGCACGTAGAGAGAAACGGGGGCGTGAGCGTGGTGGTGTCAGGCGGTGTCAGCCTTCAAGGGCACCTACAAGACATTTTACTCTTGGGCTTTTCTCTTTTTCTTTTCTGGGGACGGTCTTCAGTGGGGGAGCTGAACCAAAGCTCTTTGATTTTTTTCGCTCCGTTTGTGTTTAGTTGGCTGAAAGCTAAGAGCCTGCTAGAAATCCTCTGTCTAGGACTGAAAAATCTGAGGGTTAGAAATTTTGATTTTGAAATTCAGGATTCTTGGGTTTGGGGTTTTTTTTCTTTTTTTTTTTTTTTTCCTTCCCTTTTGTAAGCTTTCCAGCCTGTCATTATTAAAGTGGTAATAAATTGCCCTGCGGTCATGTTAACTAAATCTTTATTTGTGCTAGAAAGAGAAGGCAGGCTCAGGGAAAGATGTTCCCTTTCCTTATAAGGTCTGTAATTTAAATAAGCAGAGCAGACATCATGTGATCTCCATTTTTTTCCTGAAGAAACTTACCGGACAGGTGCTTGGTTGTCAGTTCTCAATGACATCTTTGCTCCTAGAGATATTTTTGGGAGGAATTGCACAGTAGGTGGGATTTACATAAAGGCCTTTGGACATTGAACCTAGGTACATATGAGACTACACATTAGTCAGAGAAGCTAAGAGATAAAGTTATGCCGGGAGTCTATCGCAGATTATTGCACTTAAGGCTACTTTTTCCCGGCATAATGATTGCGGTTGTGTCCATAGCTACAGGATAGATAAGAAGAGGAGGGAGCATCAAAACCAATGAAAACTGCACTTGAGAGCCACAGCAGCAAAGATTTTGGAGAAGCTCCCCCCAGCCTGGTTTCTGAACTGCGTGAGACCTGACATTAGCCTGCTGCTACCAAGAGGGCTTCATGGGAAGTTCGGAGGGACTGACGTGATGTCTAATGAGGCTTGGATGTGCCTGAGCCAAATGATCCTACCATGTGCTGAAGGGAGGAAGTCCAGAGCTATTCCTAACCTTCCAGCTGAGCGGCTGCAGTCCCCCCACGTCCCAGCAGCACAGGCAGGAGGGGATGAGAGCGGGCTGGGTCTGACTCCGTGGCATAAGTCCATAAGAGTCCCAGTCAAAGTCAAGGCGGTGGCACAGCTCTTTGTGCTGGGAGGCTGAGCTGTTGCTCTTAGAAGGAAGATCTAAGGCTTGTGAGGGTGAGACTGACTTGAGTCCAAATCCTGCTCATGGATGAGCTGACCTGGGAGGAATCGTCCCTGCAGTGGGAGAGGGAAGCACTTCCAAGAGACTTAAAACACAGATGAATTTCATGATTAGTGACTGGGTGATTGGGAAACCTCCTCTTCAGAGTGAGAGAACACACTAAGCACTCTTCATTTTGTTGTTTGTTGTAATTGTCTTCATTAGAGTTCCCTGACCATGAACAGGAAATCTGGAATTTCATGAGCAGTGGCTGCTGGTGAATCAGAAACATTAAATCTCCATCTTTCATATGAAAATGTGGTTTGGCTGTGATTCTCCCTGACTCTGCTCTATTGGGATCCTTATTCTAATACAAGGTCATTTCCAGTGGGACAGTAAGAAGTATTTTGCAATAGCTCTTTATTTGGCCTTCTGCTCAGCTCTGGTGCGTTAACTGCTTACTATCTATTTTAGGCTGTACCTGACAATTAGACCCTGTATTATGGGGTGTCATAATTAGTAAAGCTGAACTTCTCTCCTTTTCCCAGTATTTATGTAAAGCACCATTCTTTATGTAGGGGAATAGTCTTCATTCAGTGAGTGATGAAACACTAGCAGTGTGCTAGTGCTAATTATGAAGATGTGTTCTGAAGGATGTGTGTCTCTAAGCTGTACATTTAGCTCTGTGTGTTCACAGCCTGTCTCGTTATTTTGCCTGGTTTGAAGCACAGACGTTTCTGACCATTGCTTTCTTCTAAGAATAGTCCTCACTGTGCCTCTGTAGTTGTTTAGTTCAGAAGGAAGATGTCCTTTGTGTGGACCGTTTCATGTCTAAAGGGATTAGATGCATTCTGGCTTCTTTACATATAAATTATTGGCAAAAGGCTTTGTTTACCATGACTTTGGTTTCAGGTATTTATCAATGTTTGTCTCCCTTTAGACAGCCTAATACAAGTTCCTCAAAGGTGAAAACAACAGTTCTGGCATCTCAGAGAAATGTTCAGGCTCTGCGTAGACAGGGAGAGGGCCTGGTTTGTGGGGTGTTCTTGCAACAAGCTGTCCGTGCCATTATTTTCTGTCTTATAGCTAACATAATGCTAAACAGCAGTTGGAGACGTTCAAGCCTCATAATTGTCTTCACTTTCTGTTCCCGGTAAGGGCCGTGAAAGCATAGCCAGGACATCAGATAACACAAAACCTGTCAGGCAAAAATTCCTCAAAGAGCGTGGGTGGAGGAGGAGCGGAGAGCTTTCTGTTATGAAAACATCTCAGAAAAATCTTGGAAGGAGATCATACATCCCATTTGTGTCTTCCTCTCCAAAGAGGAAGACTTTAATCTGCATAAATTAAAACATAAATTGGATAAATAGGCTCCTTATTTGTATTACTCCTTTTCCTGAACGTTCCGTATTTGCAGACCTCATGATGCCCATTGAAAGACTGAGCGGGTGGATGGTCTTTTCTCAAGGCTTTGCTGAAGGTCATGGCAAGCAGGAATTGATCTTCCTCAGTACTTAGCCAAGCTGCATGTCATTTGCCATTTTTTGGCTCAGGTCGTGTCTTGTCCGCAGTTTGGTAAAGTGTATAGTTGGAGTGCAGGGGCAACTGAGGAGAAAGCTGAACCCTTGCATTTCACAACAAACAGGGGCCGGTGTTTCAAGAATGGACGTAAGAATTGGACGTGAGTTCAAGGAGAATGCAGCAGGAAAGAAACCAGAACAGTAAAATCCTTCAGCCTTCCAGTGCTTTGTTTTTCTTGTGTGTATAGTGTATGTACACAACTTTGAAAGTAACATGAAATCATCTGTAGCTTAATTGTGCTATGGAGTTATCTTCATTACACGGATGCAGCTTTTTCTCCTGTAGTTTCAGGACACTCAAGTTTCTTGGGGTATTATCAGCATAAAGGACACAGAGAATTGCTGTTGCATCACGCTAAGGTAAAAGTGTATGTTGTCCAAGGGTTACTGCAGTAAGACTCTCAGCTCCTGGACTTAATTTCCTGTTTTGAAATTAACTTTGGCATGTCGCAGCTGGGGCCTGTTGTGCTGACCACTTGTGATTCCTGTTGAAGTCTGAGAGCTGCAGGTCATCGGCATTTCTGAAACTGCAAGTGCAGTTGTGTGAAGTTAGATTTTCCACAACAGCCACTTGAAATGAATGGTCATTAAAAATTCAGCCCGAAGCTTCTCATGTCTCTTTCTCTGTCTCTTCAACACCTTCAGTGATTATTGTCTTCTCCACAGGCATTATCGTCAGATAATTATTATTGAACTTTCAGATTATATACAAAATAATGTCATTTGTTACACATGACAAATATCAAAACAATAGCAATTTGGACATATAAAAACAATTATAGAATTAAAAAGTGTTGTAGAAGGTGAAATCTAGATAAATATCAATCAAAACCTTGCCAACTGCAAGGTACAGCCAGTGTTTAAAGTGTCAGCCTGAGATATAGGAGATTAGATTCAGTTCCCTCTGTACTGGACTTGTCTGTGATCTTAAGCAAATAATATTATTATTCTTTTCCCACTTGTGAACTGTAGATAACACTGTTTCCTCGCAGGTGTGCTGTGAGCATAAGGACAAGAAAGATTGCAAAGTTCCCAGAAGTATAAGAATACCCTTTAATCAAGATTGTTATAGGAATGGATTTGGCTACGTAGTAGCCCTCTGTCTCCCACAGTGTTTTCGATTCAAACCACTTTTCATCTGGTTTTGAGAGCTCAAACTTTATTACAGAGGATTGGAATATACAAATCAGGGTTTTTTTGTGTATTGAAGCACCCTAAAAAAAGCTGTTTCCACAATAATATTGTCTCCTTTAATCTAGCAACATTATGCTAATTTTTATGCAATTATGTTAAGGAAATAAGATTACAAAGCGTTTGTGAAGAGCTATTTATACTAATTGATATTATTTTTAATTACATTCTGATCTCATGTCATTTAGTCTTTCATGCTTGAACACCAAATTTCCAAATTAGAGAAATTTCAAGTAGCGTTTTCAGGAATATCTAGGGCGCTTTGGAGCCCAAGTTCACAGACATACTCTTCTTAGTAAGTAGGATATTTTTGAAGCTGTCAGACTTTGTGGATAGCCTGCTGTTCATCACCACCCTCGGCCCCTCCGTCCCTTCACAGAGCCACAGAAAACACAACCAGGAGCGATCAGGAGTGCGTGTGCCTTGGTCTGGTGTCTTCTGCCATTCCTGACCGACGCTCCGCTGGGCTGTGCGTTACCGGCTGACATACTCGCTGTTATCAAAAGGACGTGCTGACTCGTGGTGCTGGCACTGACAAGGTGACAGAAATAGCAGAGTCCTTGTTCAGCAGCGACCTCACACCGAAGGTGCGGCTGAGAAGTCTGTATGAGGTCCATTATAGGATGCACAAAGAATGGTTTATCCGGGACACTTTTGAGAAGAATATTTTATAGGTTATTAATACATAAGCAGGCTTGATTAATCAATTTTCATGCCTTATTTCTATATAGTCATTCTTTGCACTTCCCTGCGACCATCTGAAATACCTTTTACTTATTTGTATAAGGTATGTCTAGTATATAATAATTGTGTGCTACTAATTGCACACTAACCTGAATATGCTTTCATACACATCAACTTTAATTGAAAAAAGAAGCTACAGAATTTTCCTTTATAAGCTCAACATTTTGGCACAAATTTCTTATGTTGTAAATTCTGGCGGAACTAAGATTTACAGTTTTAGAGCTGGAATTGCTGCTAAAATGATCAGATGTCAGCACTGACTGTGGAAAGCCCATAAACTTAGCTGAGCTGCTGTTGCAATATCATGATATAAAATTGTGACTAAAGCAAATTAATCCTTTTTTAGGATAACAGTAAAAAAAAAATTAACTCAGAATAACTTTGTAAGTAACATGGCTTTACCTGGATAATTTTGCTAAAGGAAAGCTTGCAAAAACCATCTGCTCAGTTGCAAAGAGGTGCCAGGTCGCAGCCAGAGCACGCTGGAGATTTCTCTTTGTATGTGGGCATTGAATAAAACGTAGGGTGACACAGAGGCGAACCCCACTCAGCATTAGCAAATAAAAGCAGCCACTTCTGTGTAGAAAAAATATCCACGGTGCTGTTCATATTGCCATACTGATGTACTGCTCCACTCAACTGCTCCGCTGTTTAAAATCCCCATATTCCCCACTGCATACTGTATTGTTTGTTCCAGCAGTGCCCTCTGCTGTCTGATAGCGTTGAATGTATGTCCAAAGAGCTTTCCCCCCCCCCAAGTATTTTAAATATAGTTCTCAAAAATCATTTACCTTTAAAAAGACACAGAAACAAAAGATACAATGATATTACACTGGTTTAATAACGCACAAGTTACACGTCAATTTTAAACAAGCAAACACAAAATATCCCATAAAAAAAGGTGTGCCTGTCATTTTCTGGCTACATTCTCATCCAAGAATTAAGGTGGAAGAATGGCATTATCAGAACTGCTTAGGCATCTTAAGTCTTCAATGCAATTAATCTACTAAAGGGTTAAGCCATTCTCCCGCATTTCTTTGTTTGAAAATAGTTAATTCAACAACTCTTTGAATACATCTCTTTTTTTTCAGCTTGTAAAGCACCAGTACCTCTGATTTACACAAGGGGAAGAAAGGCCATACAATTTCAGGTGTATTCTGACAAATTCTGAGTACTGCAGTACTCAGTACGGAGATATTTCTGTGGGCCCAAGCACAAGAGCACCTGTGGAGACCAAGGTAAGAACCTTTTTGGATCCCCTTTGAAGTGCTGCAGTTCATCATATGGTTTTGTTTGCAAGTTTGGGGTTTGTTCTGTAGATATGACCTAACTGTGCTTAGAAAGACAGCCGCTGTTGGCCACATCAATTTGCAATTGTAAGCAAGAGGCAGTGAACAGCTACGTTCTGTTGTCTCTTGCTCAACCGAGGGCATTTTAGAAGTTTTGTGATGTCACTAGAACTGATTTGAAATGAGGACTTACACCCTTCACTGAACTGGGGTCCAGGTTAGTGACATGACAGTGATGTTCTTTGAGTTCCATCAGTCACATACTATCCCCCTTCAAAACCAAAAAATGACTGCTCTGCATTTTCTGACTCTCTAATCCTTTGTCTAACTAATCTATTTGTGAATTAAAGCTGAATTCACATACATTCAATTTTAGAATGTCCTCAAAGACTTTTAAATTGCTGATGTGATCTTTCCTCTTTACAAGAACTGGCCAGATTTTGCTCTTGATAAAGGTTGCTTTAAGCAAATCATCTGTATAGTAGTAAATATGTTTTCCACTTTTGGCTATCCTAGCAACTGAAAGGTAATTGGCTATGCTCTGAGTTGGTAACCCAAATATTTAAAAACACGAGTGGTTAAAGTTTAATCCACTGTCATGATGATGATGTGGCAGTAGAAGCTGTGTGTCAGGATTCATTCTTCGCCTGGAGAACAAGGTGGCAGTAACGCTCATGTAGCATGGTCTCTGACGGAACACGGGATGTGTAAAGCAGACCTTGTTAACGGTTGAAACTAGGATTTTCCACCATGAATGGATTCCCAAACTGCTCTGCTAACCACACGAAAATTTGGAGTCATTATTTAGTACTTGCACTGGGCATCCCCCAACTGACCATCAACATAGCATCTGTGATCTTCAACTGCACAGTCATCTTCACCAGAATGGCGACAAAGGATCTGCACAAGCCTATCTCTATACTCTTCTGCAATTTGGCTTTTTCCGATCTCTTCACCAGCTTTTCCGGCTTTTGGATTTCGATGCTGTTCATCACCAATCCCGACATTACAATCTTCGGATCCAAGGATATGCTTGCACCTTATGCCTTATATACAATGTCTATCTTATCCACCATCTATAACTTGGTAAGCATTGGAATTGAACGCTATCTGGCTGTGGCTGAAAGCATGAGGACAAGATTCAGGGTTGCTAGAAACCATTCCATAGCTGCAGTTTTAATTAACTGGATCCTTGCTTTCTTTTTGGGCTGCTTGCCATTGATGGGGTGGAACTGCTTGCGTATGGAAAAAAATCTCTCTGTCCTCTACAGTCCGTTTTGTGTTGACTACCTCATCTTCATCGCCATTCCCAATGTTGTGGTGGCTTTTATTATACCTCTGTTCACTTACCTTAGAATCATTATCATCTTGAGGAAAAGAAAGCTGAAAATGAAAGCATGTGGACAAGCTACCGGCACCTACAAATCAGCCGAAATCCAGGTTGCCAGAACCAGTATTTTTATTTGGCTCCTGGCATTGATCTCCTACGCTCCTTTTTTCGCAGGAGTCATATTCGATGCGACTAACCATCAGTGCCACATTGATCTCTACCCAGGCGTCTACATCTTTCGAAACTGCACGGCTATGCTGATAACCATGAACTGCTTGGGAAACCCCATAATATATACCCTGAAAGCCAAAACTCTGGGGGCTAAACTCAAGGCTCTCAAATGCCTCTCCACCAACCGCGTCCGAGCCTGCACCATCGAGAACATGTAGCCGGGACTGCCCTCGGCCCGGCACTGCTGTCTCACCCGGCCGTGTCCGTGCACCCACGGGGAGACCGGAGCCAGAGCCCGGCTCCCGGGGGGAGGGACACGGTTCAGCACCCGGCGAGGGGACAGCTCCGGGGCGCGGAAAGCAGCGCGGGGCGCGGAGGGCAGCGCGGGTCCCTGCGCGGATGCGAGGGGAGGGGGGGCGGGGGGGAAGCTGGTGTTTTGGGGCTTCTCTCCGCATCTTCCATCGCCCCCGGAGCGGGGCAACGGGGCGCAGCGCGGCGGCGGTCGGCAGCTTGGCTCGGTGCGGCGGCCCCGGGGGTGCCCGGTTTGCGCGGGCTCCGGAGGGGGCGCGGGGAGCTGCGCTGCCCGGAGGGCAAAATAGCTCCGTTAACTGTGTTGACTTTGCCGCTGGAAATAGGCTCCTGCTGTGCGCGCTCTGCTGCCGAGATTTACGTCCTTTTTGTATTGTTTTTCTGGTTTTGAAGGCAGTTAAATGGCTAGAGAATGTTCGGGACTGCGGGGGAAACGCGATTTTACTTTCTCATTTACAGACAGTCAAATTTATCTTTGAATATTTGATGAATCTCGTTATTAATGGGGGCACTCAGCACCGGTTTACTGTTGTAATTTTAACTGCAGTATGTAGCTGGATTACATGTTTTTTGTGAGACATTTGTGACCACACCTTTCACGTTTCTGCTTATAAATAGAGGCATGCTTGAGTCTGTGGCTTTTGAAATGTGAATTTCTTTAGGAGAAAACCTCACTTGAATTCTTCAGTATCAGAACTGCAGTGAAATTTCCTGTACATTATACCAAAATAAAAATGTTAAGACTAAGTATTTTGTAAAAGGAAAAGGTCTTCCTCCCTCCCTCTCCAAAAAGGAAATTGGCTACTGAATAGTTAATCTGTCGGATCCTAGTAGAAGTTAATGCTTATTCTTAGTAATAAGGGGATATTTTCTAGAAGAATCTCAATGCTTAAATTTCTTCTCTCTCCCCTTGCACAGCTGCCAATCTAGAAGCCTCGAGGAACAGATCCTGGCGACATCAGCTCGTCTTTCTGGTTTTAAAGTATGTTAAAATATTGCTCAAATATGACATCCATGCAATAATCCACACTGTGATAATGTTCTCGCTTTCATGAAACACACACACGCGCACCGTCCAACCACAATCAACCCCTCGGGTACAGGTCTGAGTTCTCAGGGATTTATTTCCAGTTTCTTTGCTTTGCTGTCATTGTTTCAGCATTTCAAAAGCCCTGAGTGGACCAGGAACGAAATCCCATCAATCTGTCCCTGAGCGGGTATGGGACAAGAGCATGTTTCGTGTAAGAAATGGGTTCACCCACTAATGTAAGAAATGGGCAAGTCCCATGACATTAACAAATCCCATCCTTCATGTTTTTACATTTATTGCCATAAAACCCCTTTTCTGCGCTACTTTACATTGCAGAACTCTGGAAGAATTTCTTTTGCCTGAATTGAAATTCAGCCATTTAAGGAAATGGACGGCACGATAATTAAAAAGAATTATTTAAACGGATGCTGTAACTCAGACGGGATAAACCCGGCCCCGTTTCCCCTCTGACCGCTGCTGCCCTTCAGCGTGTGCTGTGACTCCTCCGCCCGCCCCGAGGGGCGTTCGGCGGGAAACGGAACGTCTCTCTCCCACTGAATTTCATCCTAAACTCAGTAACGGGAGATTCAGCCCGAACTTACCACGGGCGGGCGGGGGCCGCTTTCATCGCCTGACATTGATCACCCGATGCCATTTCGGCTCATCTCCGCGCGGGCGTCGGCGGGGCGGCCTGTAACCACCGCAACCGTTACCGCGGCACCGTCTGTGGCAGTGACTGCCATCTCAAAAGCGAGGTGGCAGCTGGAGTCCAGCCAGAACCCCCTCCGGGGGAGACGGAGAGATGTAAATAGACATAAAATACAGCCCCGGGCCTTGGGTGGGGCTCGGCCCCGTTCGCCGCTCGGCGGTTGACTTAGCGAGCCTGGGTGGAGGCGCTCGGCGCTCGGCTGGCCGGCACTGGCGCGGCGGCGGGCGCCATGCGGGCACCGGGGCCTTGCGGCGTCTGCGGAGCGGCCGGGGCGGCCAAGTACCGCTGTCCGCGCT